>CM027126.1:632601-951923 GCA_015476505.1 Urochloa ruziziensis | reverse complement strand
TAATCAAATGCGACTCCACTTGTCCCTTTTTATTGAACCACTTGTTGTAGATAAATATCAGCTCGATGATTGGAATGGCAGGCTGCAGTTTTTTTTTTCCAGTATAATCATTTTCTTTCAGCAATTCTGCTGACCTTTCAGTGTCAACCGTGGACCATTGATAAACACATTCAGTTCTTTTCATCAGATGAGCTCGAATATACGTCGGCTACGCTACTGTGCTCGCCGCGACTCGAGTACTCGTATGTGCATTCAGTCAGTGGTCGCTGTCAATCTGTAGTGTCATGTGATCGTGTCATGCGTGTGCATGATTCATGGAGTGATAAAATAGAAAAAAAAAAAAGAGAGAGAAAGGAATCGATCGACCGCCGGATTGCACATTGCTCAAAACCGTTAGCGGTGACAGACTAATCCGCCACCTTTTTGCACCTTCGCTTTGGGACTTTGAGGCCCGGCCTGCGTGGAACCACCATTGCTATCTTGTAACCTTTAGGAAGTAAACAATGACCGGGAGACTGCCCACTGGATGCCAAGATTTCGCTCAGTTTGTTAATTTCAAAACTTCATGCATTACAGCATATTTTTCTCTTTGTGACCGAGTTTTTTTCCCCTCTCCCTCTGTTAGTTCAAGTAGCCAAGCTATTGATGATCAGTTTGCTGTTCCATATGTAAATTTCGTAAACAAATAAGTAGTCTTCCTATGTCATATTTACTCTGCACTGTAGAAGCATACGTCCATGACAAGAACTATAGTATTTCATTGCTGCGGCAGATGTTACTGACAGTATAGTACACAGCAGGAATACATGTTCAAACACTACGCCACTCTGCAGATAAGCTACGTTCATTAACCTTAGCAGCTATACCTGCCGGTCTGCAGTTGCAGGGGCCTGCTTATTAGTGCAGCAAACATTACCACGGCATATGTAGATCAAGCTAGAGCACAGGGCAGCACGAGTGTTGCTTGCTTGGGAGCCTATCTAAGGCCTGAAGAAGGCCGGGTGGGGACGGCCAGTGCCCTGGTAGGATGTGTTCTTCAGGTGCTCGGGGGCGTTCTCGAACGAGTGCCGCCTTGCCAGCGAGAGGATCTTCTTGTCAGCCGCAATGAAGTAGGCCATGCCGGCAACTACAATGTCCAGACATGTATCAGTACAAGTTTATAGAACATGTTGCAGAGATCAGGGAGACCAATAAGTGTTGCTCAATTGAAGATCACAAGTGATTTAGATGTACATATATATGCAGCGTAGACTGTAGAGCATCAGTGTACCTGTGGAGATGATGAGGGCCTGGCCGGTGGGGTTGATGTTGGCCTTCGCCCATGGCAGCATCCTCACGCTCGCAAACTGAACGAGGAGGGAGAAACAACAAAATGGATAAGGCTTCAAGTTCTGAATGATTTGTTGCACGCTGCCGGAGAAACAGAGAGATGAACCACTCACGGTGGGAATTGCAGAGGCGACGGTCGCTACAGCTGCTGCCTTGGCTCCTGCAAGAGTCGCCTCTGCATATATGCAGACATATAATCATCTTCAGTCAGTGCACAAGCATTAGGAAGATCGTGCAAGTGCAGCAGGATCAGGTCAGATCAGCATACGTTTCCTTTCAAAAAAAAAAGGATCAGCATATGTGTCATGTATCTACCTCTCGAGCAGCGCTTGGCAAGGTCAAGGGAAGCAGTCGACATGCTGATTCGTTCGTCAGGCTACCGAGGAATCAGATCAGCGACCGTGCTGCTGGCTATTACAGCAGTGAGCGAGCAGCAACGGTGAGACTGAGAGAGCTAGCGATGTTG
Source organism: Urochloa ruziziensis (assembly GCA_015476505.1). Taxonomy (NCBI): domain Eukaryota; kingdom Viridiplantae; phylum Streptophyta; class Magnoliopsida; order Poales; family Poaceae; genus Urochloa; species Urochloa ruziziensis. The sequence goes on along the minus strand of CM027126.1, from coordinate 950,128 downwards.
GACAAGGATGCTGGGTTGCGAGAAGAGGGCAGGGGGAGGCCGTGAACTTATAGTAGAGGCATGGAGCCCAAACGAGCGGCGGGCAGAGGCGAACCGGCGGGCGGGGCACGGAGGCCGGCCGTGGTTTTGGTCTAGGGGCGAGGAGGCCGAAACCCATGTGTCTGTCCCCGCGCGCAGGCGCAGGCGCAGGCGAGGTGAGAGCCGAGCCGGGACGCTTCGCGTGACGCCACGTCCCGGACGATCACGCGTTCCTATCCACTAGCGATCGAGAGGCTTGGAGATGGACGCTAGCTGCTAGCGGCTAGCTACACACACCTGCATCGATCTCTGCATGGGTCTCTGCGCCTCTGCCGGCCCATCCCTTCTGCCGCTCTATCTCTCTACTGCTGTCTGTCCCACACGGTAATGATAACGAAGCCGCCGCTGCCACGTCGTCGTACCTGAAACTTGCGAATAAACGTGACTAGACAAGTACAGTACAAATTTTGAGCGTTCATAGAAAGCTGGAAAAGGTGGTAAAAGGTGAGTTTTTTCTTTTGGGTAATCCTTTGGGTGACTGTATTTGTGCCCTCGGTTTTTGGGGCCCAATCAGGGTGTCGCTCCCAGTTTTCAGCATGGCATCAAGCAGCAGCAGAGAGCAGACACCACCCGGCCGGCCTCATGTACTACGGAGTACGTCACGGCGTGTCCATCTCTGTGGGCTGATGAGCTTTCGAGCACCAACGGTTATATCCCCCGCAAACGATGGCGTTCCGCAGGGACGTTAGTATCCACCGTGCTAAGAATATAAAACAACATCTTAGAAAAAAATAATCATATTTCCATTCATTTTTATCCTGTTGCACTCAATTAATAAACCCGATTTGTCTTATTTTTGTCTTCTTTGTTTCTCCAATCTTTTTCCTGATACTTATTGATGACAATGAGAATTCGACATGATTTTTTTGACGAAAATTCGGCACTGTGATACATGGTGTCAAGTTTTTTCCATGGCAATGTAAAACCTGTTAATCAGGCTGGTTTGTAAACATTTAACATCCTATGGGCCATTTCAGGGCCATCAATCAATGAAACAGGTGGGGGATCCTCTCCCCCTCCGTAGACCATTCAAAAAAAAAGAAATTCGGCACTCATTTGTATGCTTGTATATCAAATTGTTATATGGCATTCATTTGTAATCTTCATAGAGGGTTTGGAGGAAAAAAAAGGAAACAAATTGATGTAAGAAAGAAATGTAACAGAGAAGAGAAGAGAAGAAAGAAGAAAACGTATTGGCCATTTTGACAGCTTGATTTATTCCCTATATATGCAGTGCAGCTATGCTATATGCACGACTTCCGAACTGTGCAACAAACTATGTAGCTAGTGGAACATCGAGCACTGATGACTGAAGTTACAAAAATCTTTGAATATCAGTTGAATCACACAAACTCGTACATGACGATACTTGTGTGCCGTATGGTCCTAGCAATATCATTTGAGCGCTTGCTGGTTTATTTGCAGAGCGTCAGAAAACCGAGAAAACGTACATCTACGCGCACAACAATCAACATCATCAAACCATTATTTCAGCAAGTTTTGCTTGCACTTTTTGAAGCGCGAGCCCAACTGTGAACAGTGAATAGGCGTACTACCTGCTGGCGTATCAGGTTCATACTCATACACAATGTAGACTCTGTAGTCGACCATGTGGCGTGCAAGGGGCGTGGTAGCCCAGAGATGATAGCCGGTAGGGTGCGGTAAGGCCCTGTTTAGATGGCAGCGGAATTTTTTTTTTGAGTTTGTGACGCATTAAATGTAGTAAAAAAATAACTCATTATATGGATGGAGTGTACGTCGTGAGGCGAATCTAATGAGCCTAATTAGGTCATGATTAGACAATAAATTGCTACAGTAAACATGTGCTAATGATGAATTAATTACCATTATTAGGTTCGTCTTGCAATTTACGGACATAATCTGTAATTAGTTTTATAATTAATCTATATTTAATACTTTAAATGTGTGCCCGACATACTCATAATTTTTTTCCAACTTCCATCTAAACAAGCCCTCCTCGTCGACCCGATCCATCCGCTTCTCGATTCCACGTCCGCTTCGCGCTTTTCTAACCACTCGTGGCTTGCAGACAAATGGCGCCTGCGCCTTCATGGAATGGCCTGGGCTTCTGCCAATCTGCGGTCTACTGGATGATCAACACACTTCAATTCGCTGCTCGACACTCTACTGGCTTTGGAAGCATGGAGAATCTCTCGAAACTACCGGCTTCTCCTTGGTTGCCCAAACGGAACCATATGTTGGAAAGTGGTTTAGTTCAGAAAACAGGAGGCATATCTGTGTGATCTGTGATGTGCTACTCGTAAAAGTATGCAAAAGCCTCCAAATTATCAGCTTTGTAACTGCATACTTTTGTAATGTAAACAAATGCGAGCTGTACTCAAATAATGGGAGTTCAAGGAAACGTAAAAGGAGATAGCTAGAGGCCTTTTCTTTTAATTTGTTTTTTCTAAGGAAAAAGGGAGGGACCTTTCCTGATGATGACGATCCCGGTTTTCAGCGGGGCAAGGGTGTAGCAAAGGCCGGCCGCCCGATTGTGTTGGCGTCCGTGTCTATGATGGCCTTGCTGCGGCTGCATACTCCGATGGGCATTTAACTTTCTACTAGCTATTTCAGATAATCAGATGGGATCCAGCTGGGTCCACGGTGTCATTAACTGTCAAAATAACCTAATGGCAACAAACTATTAATTTGGGAAACAACTTTTCTGACAAATGTTTCTATAAAATTATTTGGGGGACAATTTCGGTAAAACATTTCAAGTTCTTATGAAAACTTATTGAGAAAGTTTAATTTCCATAAAAAAACATTGGAAAGTTTTGAAAATGGATGTTGCAGTGAAGAGCAGCAGCTTTTTTTTTTATCTCCCAAATTTTTTAGCAAGTTCCAAAACTAGTGTTTTTGAAACTTTATTTTTTGACACTCTTGGAGTTGCGTGTCGGCCTCCGTCACATAACCACCATAGCAACTGTAATCATATGCGATAGTCATAATCGTAATGCAATTGTTACGTTTTTGCTAGATTCATCAAAGGTGCTAATTGTAACGTGATCGCAACTTGTTGTCGTTTTGCTAGATTCATGTGAAGGTGCTAATCATACGTAATGGCAACTTGTTGTCGTTTTGCTAGATTCATGTGAAGGCGCCTGTCGTAACCTAATCACAACTTGTTGTCGTTTTGCTAGATTATGTGGAAGGCGCTTGTTGTAACGTAATCGCAACTTGTTGTCGTTTTGCTAGATTCATCTGAAGAACGACACAAGTTTCTTTTGATATTAAAACTACCAATTCATTTCCCCATATATATGTTCGGAGAGTGAGTTAACTGAGTCAATAAAGGTTAGAATATGTTCTTGTCAGAACTAGGCATTATGTTAGACGATTTTTGGCTGAGACATGACGATGTGGTATGTGATAAACTCTCCTATGCAGGGCATTTGTAGCGGAAAACATTAAACTCATTTTTGGTCCTTGCTGCAAATTAAAAGGGGGAGTTCCAGCACAGAAACACTGTCATGCCAACATTTGGAAGCCATATAAATGAGTGAAGGTTTCCAAAAATCATGAATAAAGGTTCAGTAATAGGATTTGTGTCTCAAAACTTGTGTCTTGTCTTGGTGTTCATGATGAGGTTGTTTTATGCCATGGCCTTTGTCTTTCTGTTGGAATTCATAATGAAGTCTTTGCACATCATTTATTAATAATGCGGCGGCTGGACTAATTTCACTCTTTATCTTGAAAAGGCTACAGTCATGAAGATTTCATGTATGTTTTATGTTCATTTTTAATTATTTAAATTTTTTCCTTACTAGGAGAGTGAGGTTTTGCGTCTGCCTTCTTGGCGTGTTGGCCTTGCAGAGTTTCAGACTTTTTGGTGGTAGTGACATAACACCGATCAAAGAAAGTCCATGTTTCCTTAGGTAAGTTTTTAGGTTAAGGATACAATCCGGCCTGCTACATCCACAGAGTGAATGCATACAGCCAACATTACAATGAGTACTTAGACTCTAACTCTCTATGTAGAGAAAAACAACAAGAGTAAAAGCTAAAGACCAAGTAGAAAATAAAGACTAAGTTTCAATCTTCTTCTACGTCTTGCCTCAACTTGTAACATTCACGCTCTGCAGCAACCCTCCCCTCACTCATTCCACTTAGAGACAATGATGACGAAAAAGTTACTGCTACATTATACTCGAACTCGATCACGGCATTGCCGGCTCTACAACTCCATGGCGGCGCCCCCAAGGGGAACACGACGTCAATGCCGCCGTCGCCGCTCGAACCATCATAGTGATCCAAAGGCTTTCACCTAGAGAAAAAGATGACATGATCGTTCGAACGACGCCTTCAAGAGGAAAGCGATACACCACCGCAACCGCTGTCGATCGATACAAGATCGAGTAGAGCTTTCGCCCAAGGAATCTGTCAACACCAATGGCCGAGGTGGTGCATGCTCATACTAGAACCCGCCATAGGCAACCATCCTAGGGTCACAATGCAACCACCATGGTCGCTGGCTGCCCCCGCCGAAGCCTTGTCAAGAACCACACTTCACTGCCGGCCATCGCCGCCATGGATGAGCTGGAGAATGGTTGGGGTCAGGGCTGTCACGCCACCGGCTCTCCTGCAGTGGCCTCCACCAACCCTCCTCCACGGCGACCCCGCTCGACCCACGACTAGTGCACCGGCTACCGAGGCATCGCTGCGAACCTGGCCTCGAGGGCGCCGGATCCACCCCAAAGCCGCGCCGCAATCCCAACTTTACCGTCGCTCGCACCAAACCAAACTTGCGGTTAGCCTTCATGTGTGTGGGGCCCATAAACCATCGGCCTTATCTCCTCCCCCTTCCCTAGCTGATGTCCCCGTGTTCACTCCCACAGACTCTCTCTTTTCCTTTGCCATTGACGCCGATGGCTTGGCCTCCGCGCCTGCTGCCGCCCGTCGGGGCTTGCTGGCTTTTTGCCCCCGGCGACGCTATAACCCCGGCGACGGCAGCCGCGCCCGCTGGGCTGCAGCCCGCGGCCTTGAGGAGCTCCAGCACAAGCTGGGCTCGGGCAGCAGCGAGCTGCTGCCGCGCGGGACTCCAGCGAGCTGCTGCAACCGCGTGGGGCTCCGGCGAGCGGGCAGCGGCATCCATGTACCTTTTTTTCCCTTTTTTCTGAGAAATTTATTTGCAAAAGTTTGCTCAAGATTTTGTTGCAAATATTTTATTCAAGCTTTTGTTTGCAAAAGTTTTCCATTTTTTTGAAATTTTTTGTTGCAAAACTTTGCTCAGGATTTGTTGCAAAAATTTTGTTCAAGATTTTGTTGCAATTTTTTTTATTTTTTTAGTTTTTTTGTTTGCAAAAGTTTACTCAAGGTTTTGTTGCAAAATATTGCAACGAAATATTTCCTTGATAATTTTTTGCAGGAAAAGTTTTCACATCTTATTGTTGCAAAAAATTTCTTCAAATTTTTTTCTTAAAATTTCTTGCAACATTTTTTCTTTGGACAGATTATGATTCACGCACATAGAGGAAGTGCAGCGCGCATAGCATTGTAGCCGTGCGGGTAGGGGGCACCTGCATGCGTAGAGGGGGCCCACCAGTTTGGACGGATGCGTGACTGCATGGACGCCACCGTGCGACCGAGCGCAAATTAGCAACCCCCAACCGCGCAGTCGCTGGCCCGCCGTCGAACCGCAGTCACCCCGACGGCTCCGGACCACCAGCGCAAGCAGATCCGGCAAGGGGCTCACCGGAATCCGGCGGGGTTCGACTCCCGCTCCCAGCCGGCAGGGAATACTGCTCCCGCTGCGGACGTCGAAGATGGCCGCCTCCGGCCTCTTGTATGCCTCCGGCAGCCACGCCCAGATCCGGTCGCATCCGGTCAGGGGCGGCCGATTTGGCCCCGCTGCCGCCTTCCTTGCTGCCGCACGGGCTTCCGGCGGGCAGCTCCGGCCGATTTGAACCTGAACTTTATACGCTTGCTCGCCGTTTGGAAAGAAGTATTGAAGTTCATAAGCTAGCTTCTGTGTGTATAGGTAGAAAGAACCGTACCGGCCACGTGAGTGGTCTAAGATTGCATGTCTCAGTGTATGATGTAGTGGATGGATACTACACGTCCATCATCTATCTGAAGAGGGTTTTTCTGACAGCAAAGTTTTTTTCATGGAATCATGGTCATGTAGCATAAAGTTACAGTACTATGAAACTGGGCATCAATATATATGATGGCATTGAAGCTCATAATTACAATAAACTTGAGCACCACACAGACACGCGCTATATATTGTAGTTTCTCTGAGCACATCCATGACAGTAGATTATTTTTGGACATCGAGAACATCGGTGGCTAACTGAGAAGTAGTGCTCAAGAGGTAGCTGCTTGTTCGATCATGGCCTGAAGAAGGATGGATGGAGACGAGCGGTGCCCTGGTAAGAGGTGTCCTTGAGGTGCTCAGGGGCATTCTCATATGAGTGCTGCCTCGCGAGCGAGAGGATCTTCTTGTCCGCCGCAATGAAATAAGCCATGCCAGCAACTGCACCATTCAGTTTCAATTGAGCAAAATGCTGGTATCAGTTACAATTAATCTTCTTCGGTTGAAGCCGAAGCCATGGAGATCGATGCGAGAAGTGCAGTGGTGTACCTGTGGAGATGATGAGGGCCTGGCCAGTGGGGTTGATGTTGGCCTTCGCCCATGGCGACATCCTCACGCTCGCCAGCTGAACGTGAGGATACATAAAGATTGTTATGTTAGATGGCACACGATTATATTGCAAGGTTTGCGGAAAAGAGAGATTCTATGGATGGATCGTGGATGAACTCACGGTGGGAACTGCAGAGACGATGGTCGCGACAGCAGCTGCCTTAGCCCCTGTGAGGGCAGCCTCTGCATGCAGAAGTAAGTACTCGATCAAACATCAGTTCACAAAGAAATCCTTCAGACAGGCAAATTAATCAAACGAAAATATTCAGTCTTGCTGTCCACACTCACACCCACAGTAGCTAGCTAGCTAGCTGTGTATGAGAGAGGTGTCTACCTCGTGAGCATCGCTTGGCGAGCTCGAGCTGCTGGTCAAGGGACTTGCTGGTCACTGGGGTGGGGCCGCCGGCATGGTAATCAATCCTAAATTAAGCTAGGCTAGCTATCACCGGGCGCTGAGGGAGATGAGATGCAGAATGCCGGAGGAGGCATGAATTTATAGGCAGCGACAGGCCCGGCAAACCACCGGCGGCGGACGTGGTTTTGGGGCGAAGGCAAAACGCACGTCTCGCCGGCTGACAGACAGCCAAGAGTGAGAAAGGGCAAGGTAGGGTGCCGTTCACACCACCTCCGATCCTCGTCGTCTCATCTCGACCACGTCCGCAGTCGGCTTCACGCATTCCCTACCGCGCTCACGGCTTGAAGACAAACGGACGTTCCTGGTCCTGGCCGCAGCCGGGCTCTCTGCGTACTGCTTAGCTTGTTTCTAAATTCTCACGAAACTGTACTAGTAGCAGTGTACTCCAACGGGGCTTTTCATGGAAAAGTTAAAAGGTGAGTTTTTTTTCATATATCTTCAGAGATAAAGGATATACCTTTTGTGCTAAAAATATTATATTACAATAGCACCGAAATGCTTTTCTGAGGAAATGGATAATAAGATAGGGACATAGTATTAGAGATAAAAGAAAAGTTACATTGGATTTTTCTGAAAACCACGTATAGTTTATGAAAGAGAGATCGTGGTGGTGTGTTACCCTCTATGGCCGCCCGAAACCTCACTCTAGCGATCTTGCCCACTCAGGCTAGGGAGGTCGAGAGATAGGGGATGATGGAAAATGAAGGGAAACAACGGAAGTGGTGGCAACAACCTTGCAGTCTCTTATCACAGTATCTAGATTTTGGAAGGATCTATTTAAAAGATTTAGAGAGGTGAAGAGGGTAGAGGAAAGGAAAGAGTCAAGGGAACAAATCAAATACTTTGATAGTTTTTTTGAAAAATATCTCCAAATAAAAATGATTTTGGAGAATTTTTAGAAGAAGTTTTCGGTAAACATTTTAAGGTTTTTGTAAAAAGGTTAGTGAAAAATATTTCTATAAAAAACCCTCGGGGAAGTTTCCAAAAATGGAATGTTTATGGAGGACAAACTGTTGCCAAAAGGAGTTTAATGTTTGGACCGAGTGATGGTCGGGTGTTGTTTGTCGCTTGCTGTTGGAAGGGGTCGTGTGTGGGACTATATCACCATAACGGTCAAGAAACGTTTAATGTTTGGATCCGGTGTTGTTTGTCGTTTGTTGTCGGAATTGGTCACGTATTGGCCTCCGTCATCATAACGGTCGTCATAACTATAATCATAAGCGATAGTCATAACTGTAATGATAACTTCTTGCCGTTTGCTAGATTCATATGAATAACGCTATAAGTTGATTTTAGATCTTAAACCGTCGAATTCCCTTTTCACATATGTTTGGAGATTGGCTTAATGAGGTTAGCAATTCAAGTATTGGATTCTTTGTTGGAAATGTGACTTATGTTGGGTGATTTGGCTAAGTCTCATAACAATGTGGTATGTAACAAAGTTCAAGTAAAATCTCATATGCCGATCATTTTGTTGGTCCTTACTACAAAGGATAAGTGCCATCACATAAAATGGCATGCCAACCATTGGAAGCCACGGTGATGGACATCTTTGGCAAGCATGAGTGGAGGTTCTGGATCAACGTCTCAAAATAAACTTGTGTGTTGTCTTAGCCTGGTGTTCATGAGGTTTTTTAATCTATATATGGTATCTGTCATTTTCGTTTGGAATTTGTAATGATGTACGACTTTGTGCATCCTTTATTTGTACTGCGACTTGTTTTTACACAATATAATGTGTGATAGAGTGTAACTAAAAACCATCGTGTTGCATGTAACACAAATTGCAGTACATTGAACATGGACGACACAATACAACGCCGCTACGTCCATCACCGTTGATCTGAAGAGGGGAAGTTTTCTGTCAGCAAGTTTTTCATGGTTAAGTAGCACAAAGTTTTGCAGTACTCTTAAACTGGGGCATCAATATATGATGGAATTGAAGCTGATAATTACAATAAACTTGAGCACCACATACATATATATTATAGTTTCTCGAAGCACATCGATGTGTAATTGTGTAGTACTAGCTAGTATATATGGTAGGCTAGTACTACTGGCTGACAAGTAGTATACATATAGTAGATTATTTTGACATCCAACATCGATAGCTGAGAACTGGTGCTCAAGAGGTAGCTTGCTGGATCATCATGGCCTGAAGAAGGATGGGTGCAGACGAGCAGTGCCTTCAAGGGAGGTGTCCTTGAGGTGCTCGGGGGCGTTCTCGTATGAGTGCTGCCTTGCCAGTGAGAGGATCTTCTTATCCGCCGCAATGAAATAGGCCATGCCAGCAACTGCACCATTCACAAAATATGCATCAGCTATAATTTAACCTTGTTCATTTGAAACTGATCAAGCCATGGAGATCGATGCATCCAGTAGAGGGAGTGGTGTGAACCTGTGGAGATGATGAGTGCCTGGCCGGCAGGGTTGATGTTGGCCTTGGCCCATGGCAGCATCCTCACGCTCGCCAGCTGAACCAGCAGACATCTCAAAATGGTTAGTATGGAATTATAGGTACAAAATCGCACGCTGGAGGAGAAGAGATAGAGATGAACTGACGGTGGGAATTGCAGTGGCGACGGTCGCTACAGCTGCTGCCTTAGCCCCGGCGAGAGCCGCCTCTGCAAGCACATACACGTACTCAAGAATCAGTGAACGAAAAGCTATGGATCAGATCGGCTAAAACAAACAAAAATATTCAGTCTTTCTGTCCTCAGTGTAGCTGGTCGTGCATGAGCAATGTCTACCTTGGGAGCATTGCTTGGCTAGGGCAAGCTGCTGGTCAAGGGACGCACGGGTCATAGGGGTTGGCATGGTGATCCTGGACGAAACAAATACCTAGTAGCCACTAGTTTCTAAGTGGATCAAGAACGAAGCTGCTGCCCACTACACTAGTGACGAGTGGCGAGATGAGATATGCAGGATGCCGGAGGAACCCTGAATTTATAGCAGCGCGAGACCCGGCAAACCGCCGGCGGGGGAGGGATTGCCGGTGGGCGCGTACTCCGCTGTGGCGGATGTGGTTTTGTCAGAGGAATCGAAACGCACGCCAGCGCCGGCGGGGCGTGTGAGGGGAGGAGCCAGGAGGTGATAGCGCAGGAGGGCACTCGTCTGTCACTCGCTTCTCGCGCGGCAGCTTTGCAGTTGCGGACAAAACGGATCCTGGGTCTCGGCCTACTGCCTGGCTTTAATTTGTTTCCGGATCCACACGAAACTGTACTGGCTAGCTAGCATACAAAACTCCAGCTTTATAAAGTTTTAAAAAGAAGATTATTTTCTTTATATTTTCATTTTGTACAAGAAAAGGATAGCTTTATTCTGCTAATCGCGGTATTCTGGTGTGGCTGTGCCCTCAGTTTTTCGGGATTCTAATTTGTAACAGCGTATAAGCCGTATAGCGCCCCAGTTTCGGGCCCCATCGACGACGTCATGGCATATATCTGTCTATGGGTAGTTGCTGCGTGTGGATATGATGTTGGGATAGCTTATCCAAGATGCCAAACTAACTTATAAGAGAACAAAACTATGTGTCGTGTCTTCTCCATTTGCTGTGACAAAGTTTCGCTAATTGGTAGTTGTTAATTAGGACGAGGTGCATAAAGAGAGAAAAAAGTTTCTCTGTAAAAGTATTTGTGATGAAGTTGATCTCTAAACCTGGTTAGCGATTATATACGACGTTTACTCTCGGTTTTTCATAAAAATCATGGCGAAGCCTTTGGTCTGAAAAAACAAACTAAATTTGCTCCATTTTTATTGGAACATGCTGATTGACACGTGTGCATGGGGTGGAGGGGGGGGGGGAGGGGGAGTCACGTACGATCACGACAATGTCGTCTTTGTTATTTTTTTATTTGGATGAGTCTTTTATACAAGTTTTTTTCCTGTTAGTTCCTTTTTTGGACGATTATTGTTTGGATGATTTAGACATATAAACTTCCTTTCGCTACAACTCATTCAAAAGTTGCTGCAAAATCTTCGATTTCATACTAATTTTTTTCCATTCTTATGGGAATGCTGCTAAATCCAAATATGTGCATGGGCCCAAATTATGTACGATTACGACAATATCATTCTTGTTTTTTCTCTATTTGGACGTTTCCATTATTTGCGTTTTCTTCTGTTACTTATTTTTTAGACAATTGTGTGATGTGAGCTTTGTTTTGTCGGTCTTGCTGTTTTGGACGATTCGTCTTGCAAGCATGCTTTTGGTGCAACTCACTCAAATTTGCCCCAAAACCATCGGTTTCATACTAAAGTACATTCCCATTTTATTGGAATGCGCTAAATCCAAACATGTATGTTGGGCCAAGTCATGTACAATTATGACAATGGTGTTGTGGCTCTTTTTCTATTTGAACGACTTTGTTATCGGATTATTCTTCTGTTAGTTCATATTTTGAATGATTTTGTGATGTGGGCTTTGTTCTGTTAGTTCCATTTTTTCTGACGATTCCATCATGTGAGCTTTACTTTCAGTGCAACTCATTCAAGGTTAACCCAAAATCCTGGTTTCATTATAAAATATGTTCCATTCTGTTGGAACGCTAATTAATTAACACATGAGGCCAAGTCATGTCCGATTATGACAATATTGTTTCTGCTTATTTTTATTCTACATTTCCTCTGTAAGTTTCTTTTTTGGATAATTCCATCATGTGGGTTCATTTTCTTTGCAACTCAATTAATGTTGTCCCAAAATTGTTGCTTCAATATTTTTTTGCGAGTAAATTATTAAACCCAAATTTATTTAGTAATTTTTCAAAACAAAATTAATCTTTTTATAAAAAGTATATGTGTAAACTTTAAAATAATCATTAACAAAAAATTTATTAGTAAATAGAGAAAGAGAAATAAATGTGATATACAAAATGAAAAAAGAAACACAATTAGAACTAACTAAGGTAAATTTATTAAAACTACCAAATTTGAAGTCTTTTACAGAATTTATTAAAATTTGTTTCTTGAGGTTTTTAAAAATTCTCAAAGAAAATTATTCGAAGAAGTTTTCTGAGTGTATGGACTATGGAGTGCATAAAAGTAGCATGACATTTTTTACATGCTTAATATGTTTTATCTTTCTCTTTTAATTTATTTATTATATTTCTATTTAATTGGTGGCTTTACATAGATTTACAATTTGAATAAACCTTAGAGGAAGTTTTCTAAATAATTTATTTGAACAACCATGTTAGAAGACAATTTTTGAAAAATCTAGCATGTGTTGGGCCTGTCAAAGCTTAGTTAGAAGATACAAGCGGAATTGCATAACCTTTTCTATTCTCATCATTGTTTGTCTTCCATTTTTATTTGTTTCATACTCCATTTTATACAAATCAAGTTTTACAATAAAAATATCAAAAATTTCAAAGGGTTTAGAGAACTTATTTTTTGAATAAATTTGCTAGTCTGTTTATGAGGAGTACATTTTTCTATGCGCATGGTGGACCCGCCTGACTACATGGGAGTCATAAGACTTTTCTTATACAGCTACTGTTTTTTGACTTTCACTCGATGCCTATTTGGTTCTTCATTTTTTTAGATCTAGTTTTTCCATTAAATCTACACAAAGTTTTATAAAGAACTTGATTGTAGAACTTTATTAGAAATATTTTACAAGAAGTTTCTAGAAAACATTTCCCAAAATACTACTTATGAAGCCTGAAAATTTTAGTGAAAGCCTTTGTTGGAAATATTTAGAGAAAATAGATTTTCCCAAAAATGAAGTTGGAGTTTGTGGGTGGGGGGGGGGGGGGTGGTTGTAGAAACGAGAGGCAGATCGGCTTGTCGCCAGTGGTGTGTAGTTGAGGACGATGGGTTCGCAATGGGGATGGGCCATGGGTTTGCAAAAGGGGGAAGAATGCACACGTCGTGGTTTTAGGGCGAGGCCGCGAAGCCCATGCCCCAGATGCCTGGATCGGTTAGGTGCGGCCCACGCTGGATCGATCTGGTGCGGCCTCCTCCTTCCGTCCTTGAGAGCAACTCCAGTCCAGCCTCTATATTTGGCGCTCATTTTGCTTTTTTAGATGGACATCTAAAATTTAGGGGCTTCAAATTCTCTCCCCACTCCAACCTGGCTGACCAAATTATGGCCCCCAAATCAATCTGACGAGTGGGTCCCACGGCGTCCTCTCCAAATCAATTTTTTTATTTTTCCATCATTTTAATTTCTTTATCTTCTTCCCTTTGCTCGCCGGAGCAGCTCCTGGAGCCGCCGGCGCTGCTCGCCGGAGCAGCACCTAGAGCCGTCGCGCGCTGCTCACCGGAGCAGCTTCGCGAGGCCGCGCGCCGGAGGAGATCCGCGCGGCCGCCCGCGCCTTGCGCCGGAGGAGCTTCACGGCCGGTCGCGCCTCGCGTGCGCGCCATAGGAGATCCGCGCGGCCGCCCGCCACTGCTGCGCCACCGCCACCGCCGCCGCGTCGCGACGCTCCTGTCGCTCCAGCTCGAGAAGGTACACCGTCTCGATCAGGTACGCCATCACCTGCTGCAAGAAGAAGAATCATTCCACCTGGCGCCTGTAGTCATCGTCTCTCCTGCGGTAACCAACCAACAGCATACACATCGATCAACAAAGACATTCATTGCTGCTGCAAGAAGAATCAAAGAACTAGCAAGAGATTGACCGATCGATCGAGCGATCAGTCGCGCGCATTGAGATGAAAGCACTCACCAGCTCGTGTTGGTGAGCTCTCTCTATCTAGTAGCAGTGGAGCAGGACAAGCTGGCTTGCTACGCCATTGCCATGGCCACCAAGTTGATTTCCCTGTGCCGTAGTCGTGGCGGGGCTCTGCCTGTACTCCTCGGGCCGGGGAGTCCCAGGACGCGCACCTCGTCGCCACACGCTTCGCAGGGGACCCGGACCTCCACCTCTTCGCTGTCTTCGACGGGCACGGCGCCGCGGGTGCCGCCTGCGCCGGGTTCGCGCGGGAGGCGCGGAGCGCCTCCTCGCCGTGGCGGCGGGTGCCGGGTCGCTCACCGCGGACCCGCTCGTCCCGCTCCGCATCCCCGCGCCGTCGCCGGACGACGAGGCCGTGGGGGGCGGCACAGTCAACGGCGCTGCCACCGAAGCACGCGCTTGTGTCGACGCCGGCGTCGATGGCGGCGGCGCAGCAGCCGGAGACGAGGAGCCCAAGATCCCGGCGCGACTGTCGCGGGGAAGCCCGGCGGCGGCTACCCAGCGACCGGACCGGAGAAGAAAGATGAAAAAAAAGGAGTGGGGCCCACGGGTAGGGTGGTAATGGAGGGCCTCCATATCTAGGGGCTTTGGACCAACATTTGGAGGCCTCTACAAAATAGAGGCCCATTTAGGGGCCCGGCTAGAGCTAGTTTTTTTTTTGTATTTGAGAGACTAAATATGTATAGAGACTCATTTAAAGGCTGGGCTGGAGTTGCTATGATCCACTCGCTTTCCTGCCCACTCGCGGCTTGCAGACAAACGGTGCCTGCGTCGTATTGCTACGACCGCAGCTCTGCCTACAGCTACATGGTCGTTCACCTTTCGCCACTCTAGCTACTCCCCTTGCTACCATGCATGGTGAATCTCACGAAATTACTTGCTGGTTTCTCAGTGCCACAGTTTTGAAAACAAGAATCTAGTAGGGTTAGGTTTGGCATCTATGTGCTACTGAACTAGTTTTTCAAGAGAAGGAAAGAAGTATCCGTATCCACCGCTGTAAGTTCGACACGGCGCATGGATCCCTGGACACGCGTCAACAGCCAACAGGTCAAGGGCCACTAGCTGTCTGTCACTGCTCCAAGCAATGAAGCAAGGTGCAAGCACATGCCGGTATGCACGCAGCTTCACTGGTTTCGACTCCTGTAAATCTGTAATACAGTAATCAAGCGCTGTAACAGCATGTTGGAACTGCAAATAAACGTGATCGGTACTCAAAGCAAGCGTTGGTCACCAGTTCATGCATGCCTTGGCGTCTCTATCCTGTGGGCTGCTGCCTACAGGCGTGCTCCCCTCTGAGCAAGGGACACGATAGCTTATCCCCCTGGCACAGAGACGATGGCATATAATTTTCAGCAGAGATTTCAGATATCAGATGGGGTCCCCGCCGCATGCTTTACCCGCTATCCATGCTGCTGTCGTTTTATCCGCTATACATGTTTTGACAGTCGGTACTTTTGCTATAGTGGGGTTGTTTGGTAGAGCTGTTAGAGAGAAGATTGCTTGTTACATGCTGCGTTAAAAGGAAAAAGGGTAAGGCTGAAAATTGATCGATGATGCCGTGTCCTGAACTCCTGATGCCTTAAACAAATCGTGAGATGGGATGAGATTCTCATGCTGCATTCCTTTAATTTCAGTTGGAGCGGCAACACTACAAACTAGTTACAGAGGCCCACTGGAGCGATATATTGCATCAAGGATTAGTGGGCTAATAGCTGAGCGAGACTGGTAGTTTATTTGGACGTCAACAGCATAAGGCACTACTGCACTAGTAGTGACGAACAGAGGTAGCTCAACAAATGTCTTATGGCCTGAAGAAAGCTGGGTGAGGGCGGCCGGTTCCTTGGAAGGAGGTGTTCTTCAGGTGCTCGGGCGCCTCCTCGTACGAGTGTCGTCTCGCCAGCGAGAGGATCTTCTTATCCGCCGCGATGAAATAGGCCATGCCGGCTACTGCAGGATTCAAGACATGTCTCTCATCAGCACGGGTAGGTTTCAGAAAATGTTTTTCAGAGATCAGAGACGCCAGTAATCTTTCAGTGTGTATAAGAGGTGATAGAGATTAGTTGGTAGGAGATGCAGTAGTTACCTGTGGAGATGATGAGGGCCTGACCGGTGGGGTTGATGTTGGCCTTCGCCCATGGCAGCATCCTCACGCTCGCCAGCTGAACAATTAACCAGAACGAAATGATAAGTTTTTTTTTATTATTTTTTTACCAGGCTATGCTGCCATTGTTGCGTCTGAGGAAAACAGAGGTGATGGAAACTCACGGTGGGGATCGCGGAGGCGACGGTTGCCACAGCTGCCGCCTTAGTTCCTGCAAGGGTCGCCTCTGCAGACATGGAAGCGTCAGTCAGTGTACATAGCTTCAAAGACAGGCTTGTTTAGCAAAAATAAGCAAAAAGTTTGTACGTGTTTATTTGCACATGCACGGCGTGTATGTGTACCTCGCGAACAACGCTTGGCCATGGCGAGCTTCTGGTCGAGGGAGGCACGGGTCACAGTCGACATGTTTGATCTTGCTCTTGCGCTTACACTGTGAGTCTGAGATCAACTCTGAAAGATAGGCTGGCTAAAGCGCTAGGAAATGAAGCAGATGGATGGGCTGTAGTGAGTTACAGTTGCAGTGGGAGAGAGATGGGATGCAAGAAGAGGCAGGGAGGCCATGAATTTATAGGCAGTGCCTGCCAAGGACGCCGGACCCAGACGGTGAGAAGCGGCGGGCGCAGGCGGACGTGGTTTTGGTGCGGAAGGGAAACCATGTGTGAGTGTGATCTTGGCTTGCAGGCACACATCGCCGTCGGTTCCTATCCACTATAGCTTAGGTGGTGCATGGTAGCATGTGAGACGGTCGATTACTTGTAAAGCAACCGATCTTTTGGATGGATTTCGATCAAGTCTTGGGAGTCCCTTATAACTAGATAGATTATAGTATCCGACCAGAGGGAGGAATTCCAATAAGAGCATAGTCTCTCTCTAAATCATCATTATTTAAAGAGTTATTTGCATAAAAATGGTTTTCTATATCTTTCTAGATATCTTGCGTGCATTTTATTGCGTGCACTTTAGAGAGCTATTCTCTTTTCTGTATTTTGCTAGGGAAAAATACGGAATAAAAAGTGACTATGTTTGAATAACCAAATAGAGAGGTTGTTGGAAGGTATCTTTTTAATCAAAATCTTTAAAATTAGCAACTAGAAAGGATCTATTGGAGTTGCTCTAATGAAACTAGATTATTATATTGGCTTTTAAGACTAAATAATAAATAAATAAATTAACAATACCATGTTTGCGTCAGTTTAGAGAAACCCATGGATAATCTTGGAGTTCGATCCTCCGCGTGCATCTCTATGTGACACGTAATCAACAAGGGTCAAAAAAGATTACCAACCACAGCAACTACGGTGAGTATGACGACACATAATTGGAGCTATGACAGGCACGTCAAAAGGCCTCAGGGTCAAGCCTTTGACGACACTAGTCTATGTGCAGATCAACTCCAAAAGTCACTGGTCTCAAGCTAAAAATGTGGGAAGTGCCTGTAGTTTTAAGTTTTAGGAGTGGCGTAACTTGAGGCTGTGAAACTGTAATGAGTCTTAAGTTTTAACAGTACTATAGTAATTAGTGAGAGAGAAGAAGGAAGGAAGCAGGAAGCAGCAGCAAAAGTGCTTTTTATGAAGATGGCGGTATGGTGAGGGTGGCGCTCCCAGTTTTCAGTGAGGCATCATCAACTGAGCAGTAGAAACAGCAGACGTCGGTATGGAGTCTCGGTCCGTGGGCTGGAGGCGTGCGCGCCCCCACAAAATTGTACGAATAGCTTATCTCTGCTGCGGTTTTCAGGTTTTCCAGATCTGGTCTTCCTACGGCGCACCGTCCGGGAGTGTGGGCTTCATCCAATGTTTCTGAAAATGATTCTATAACCAAGCTGAAAATAAATTCATAACTTTTTACATGGACCCGGCTCATAATCTGTGTGCTAAATATTTTAAATGAGAAAAAATACCCCACACTTGTATAATAAGTTACTACTAGCCCTTTTACAGTTCATAAAAAATTAATAAGAAGTAATCAAGAATAATTACCCCTCTCGTGCGTTCCTATTTCCATTCGGTTCTTCTTTATTGATTTTGACAGTTTTTTAGTTCTCCCCTTGGCAAAGTGAGTAGGAAAGAGTCTTGTTTCCATTCCACTAGCCAAGGATAAGAGGAGAGTGACTTTCTACTTTGAACCTCTTAAGCTGACTTGAAAAAGGAAGTAATTAACTTCTTGTCGGGTGATGTACAGTAACTCCTACATGGTTGAGCAGCGATTGTCGAAGAGCCTCCTGTTTCTCTCCTTCCACAAGCTCCCAAATAGCAGCATGGTTAGAGCAAGTATTATGACGGGCGTTTCGTCTGCCTCGTCAGCCCTCAAGCTGATGTGGAGGAGAGAGGGAACGAAAGATTCCCTCCGCCCGCGAGTTGCGAAACGCTCGCATGAAGCTGGCGCATCAAGTGTTTCCCTCAGCCATTGGTTCGCATGCAAGCTGAAAACGGGGGGAGCATTAAAGATGGCGGGCCTCACCACTACAGCTCAGCAGCTGGAAGAGCGAGACGCCCGCGAACAGCCAGCAGCGGGCGTATTCCATTAGCCCTGCTCTTAGTGTATCAAGTCCTTTTCTTTTCTCCTTTGGTTGTAGCTTCCTTTATGTGAGCCCACCGATCTTGCATGGAGAGAGCCTTTGTTGGAAAAGTGCAATTGCAACCCTACGGAAACAGAGCATGAAAAGTATTAGATTCTTCAAACTAGCAAAGATTCATCAGCCCAAGCCAAAACTTGCCCTTCACCTTCGCTTAGTACCTCGTAGCTAAGACCTTGTTTGAATTCTTCACCCTACCTTGCCATTCTCAAGTTAAGTTTTTCTTTGCATCAATAATGAATACCTATTGAAATCCAATTCTTCAATAAATTCATCCATATCTCAACTTTGTGATCAAGTAAATAGACATCTTCACTTTTATTGAAATATTAAGTGCTTTGCAACATTTATTCTTTCTTGAGACTTTGTGATCAAGTAAATAGACATCAATGTATTATCAATCTTTTATCATTAATGTGAATCAACCATCATTGAGACTGGATAATATCCATTTCAACCTTGTCTCTATTGCATCTTCAATTTTCCTTCTCTTTTCTCAAATTGAGCTATGATACGAGTTTGATGTCATTTACAATGAAACTTGTCCAAAACTCATCAAACTAATTAATCCTTTAATTGTGTTGTCATTCAAACACCGAACCCACTAGGAGCCCTAGATACACTTTCAATAATGAATAATGTAATAAAGTCCTAACCATTGTTCTGTTGCATCACTCGGATTAGGATTGTTATTCAAGAATGCGATGCTTTATTTGGTAATTGTCCTTAAGCTTGCATTTTTACTTCGGTAGTAAAAACGTGGGGCATTACACACCGGTTTCAGACTTCATAATACACATGTTCAACAAGCTCTACATATATTCTTTGTGAGACATGCACCACAAGACACTAAAATGCACACACTACAACCAAAAAACTAAGTACAATATAGCATGATGCTTATTTTCTATTGTATTCCTCTCTAAAAAAACATGGCAGTGTATGCACATTCGTTATTCGAGAGATTATACACAATAAAAGACATGTTCATTAAGCACTTTTTCAGTAGATCACCCAGCTGCTTCTATGTAGTTTCATCTTGCCGATCACCTCATAGTTGAGATACAACCTATTAAAGCTTCTCTCGAGAATTTTAACATTTAATATCTTTCAAGCACCAAAGGACATCCTAAAAATTACAACTACTTAACAGTAACAAATTTGTACAAATGTGCCCCGGCTTAGTATCTGAGAGTCTTGCTGCAATACGGATGTATGCAACGAGAGCACACTCTCTCTAGCAAGATCAATGAAGGCTCCATTTCTGACTTGTACTACTATTGTGCCTTTATATATGAAATTATGCTACGTTTATATTTTCATTCTAAATATATGTCACTCTAAAATAAAGATAACTGAATGTAGGAAAACATTTAAGATTCTCTATTTTGTCATTCAGTCATCAAACAAACGACTTATGTTAATGGATAAGAATTCCAACGATGAACAAAAGGAGAAAGAGAAGAAGAATCGTGGAAAATGTAGAAGAAAAAGAGAAAGAAAGGGTGGAGATGGAGGAAGAAGAAGAAGGTAGTGAGATCAAGCTAGTATCCCTCAATATCTTGATGTGCATATGAGGTTTAACAAATGAGATCAAGGTAGGCCGCTGGACGACACCCCAAAAGAAAGACAACTTAAATGGTCGAGCACGCATGCATGATGAGGAGGAGGAAAAAGAAAAACAAGAAGCAGCTATCGACATAAATGTTGCTTTCATATATGAAATTATGTTGCATTTATGACATTTATAATGTTGCTTTCACATTAATGTCGCTTTCATATATGACATTTATATTTTCATTCTAAATATATGTCATTCTAAAATAAAGATACCTGAATGTAGGAAAACATTTAATATTCTCTGTTTTGTCATTTAGTCATCAAACAAATAATTGTTGTTAATGGATAAGAATTCGAACGATGAACAAAAAGGAGAAAGAGAAGAAGATGGGTGGAAAATGAAGAAGAAAAAGAGAAGGAAAGGGTGGAGATGGAGGAGGAGGAAGAAGACGGTAGTGAGATCGAGCTAGTATCCCTCAGTGTCTTGATGTGCATATGAGGTTTAACAAACGAGATCAAGCTAGGCCACTGGACGACACCAAGAAAAAAAGACAACTCAAATGATCGAGCAAGCTTACATGATGAGGAGGAAAAAAGAAAAAAAACAAGAAGCAACTATCGGCATGGATGTCCCTTTCGAATATGGAATATGGAATATGGATTTAAATAACGCAAAACATACTTGGTATATGATATTGAAATAGCTATCGTATTTTGAAATAACAACTATGTTCTTATTAGTCTATTATGTAGATAGAAAATCTATTTTGAAGATTTTTATAAGTGTATGTGCAATCATGTTGCGACGAGACACTTCTAGTTTGTATGCCTTTTATTTTTCTCTAAAAGAAATATAAGTGTTAGTAAATATGTTTCTACATAAAATGTTCTCTTTTCTCCTGAATTCATGTTTTTTAAAAAATATTTCAGAAAGTATGACTAATGAAAAAAATTAGACGACGCCTCGGTTTAAGAATGTTGTTACAGTGGCACCATTTGAAAACTTTATTTTGCACACCTAATTTTTTACATAAAAGTCATGACAAAAAGATTAAAAAAAACTTGCTAGTTGTAGAGTAGAGCACCAAATTAAACTTTACTGTTTCAAAGGCTAGCCCCTCGATGGCTCGATCGTTGGGAGGATTCATCTGGTACCCTGAAAATTTCAGTGATGAGATACGTACGCGCCAGAATCGATCAGAAGCAGTGTAGCGGGAATTGGGTGCCACGTGGACATATGGTACCTTCCATGTTTATCATTTGTAGTCCATTATGGGATTTATGGCAGCGTTACTGACATAAAGTAATGGTAGTACTGCCTTAATGTAGAACTTGGAGCTTAGGTAGGCCTGTTATGAATATGTCGGAACCCTAGCTACTGTATATATATAATAGAAATTTCATAATGTTTCTCCTCGTATGCGGGAATGGTTGTGCGCTAAACAACCTGCCTGTAGACCCCATATAGTGTAGGAGCCTAGGACCCTGGGTATGCCTTTTTTTTCATAATCTTTCTCCTATCGTTATGAGTTGATCTGAGTTGGCTTAATAAGTCATCCAATTTTGTGAAGCCCGTGTATGTACTATGTAGGCCATCCATAGAAAACAGAGATACATATCTAGCATGTATGTAAGAACATAAATCAGGAAGTAAGCTTTACGCCTCTTATTTGAACAAAAATCCTGACAACGCGTTTTTTTTTTTTTTTGCAAGGGGAAAAAACCTGGAATTTAAGTGTTGAACTGTTGATCGGTAACTGTAACACCAAGTTGCATTCCTTTTCAATTGGAGCACTAGTAGTGCACACTAATTACAGTGTGACCCATGGAAAAGCACTATACCGATGTCCACCATTGTAGTCCATTATGGAAGCGCTTACTGACATAAAGCAAAGAAAGTGCTGGCATAATGTAGAACTTGATCTGATAATGTTTTTACCTAGCTAGCTAGTGTGTAGAATAGAAATTTTATAATGTTTTGCGAGTTGATCTGAGTTGGCTTAATAATGTGAACAAGTCATCCAAATTGTGAAGCCCGTGTGATCCAAATTGTGAACAGGCCATAATAGCATGTATACAAGAACACAAATCAGGAAGCATACGCTTTTCGCCTCTTATTTGAACAAAAATATTGCTGATGCGTTTTTTACATGGGGAAAACCCTTGGAATTTTAGTGTTGAACTGTTGGTCGGTAACTGTAACACCAAGTTGCATTCCTTTTCAATTGCATCGGAGCGCCAGTAGTACAAACTAATTACAGTGACCCACTGAAAAGCACTATACCATTACATCGATGATTAGTGAGCTAAGAGCATGGTTCTTACGGCGGTAAGGCGAGGCGAGGCGACTCACCACCTTCCAGCCGCCTAGGCGGGCTAAGGCGTCGCCTTAGGCCAAAACAAATCGCCATAGGAGACGCCTAGGCGACGCCATAAGAACCATGGCTAAGAGTAGTATTTTATTCAGACATCGACGGCATAAAGTACAGTAACTTCCAAGAGGGATCGACCTCGGCAGATTTGTCTCATGGCCTGAAGAAAGCCGGGTGCGGGCGGCCGACGCCCTGGTAGGAGGTGTTCTTGAGGTGGTCGGGGGCTTCCTCGAACGAGTGCCTTCTCGCAAGCGACAGAATCTTCTTGTCAGCGGCGATGAAGTAGGCCATCCCAGCAACTGCAATAAGCAGCCATCATCAGCAATCGGAATGGTCAGATTTTGCACACTGTTGGTCGAGACGGCCCGTGTCAAGAAGCGAGCGAGAAAGATGCAGAAGCAGAGCACACACCTGTGGAGATGATGAGGGCCTGTCCGGTGGGGTTGATATTGGCCTTCGCCCAAGGCAGCATCCGCACGCTCGCCAGCTGAACAATGAACCAGAACGAAACGATAAGAGTTATGGATATGATGCCATCGCCTACGATTGTATCTGAGGAAAACAGAGATCGTATGGCGAACACTCACGGTGGGGATCGCCGAGGCAATGGTTGCCACGGCTGCCGCCTTAGTTCCTGCAAGGGTTGCCTCTGCAGAGACATGGAAGCGTCAGTCAGTCAGTGTACTGTGTAGTGCATAGCTTCAAGACAGAGGCTTGTTTAGCAAAAACAAAAGGAGATTGAACTAATTGTGCGTCCATACATACCTCGCGAGCAGCGCTTGGCCATGGCAAGCTTCTGGTCAAGGGAGGCACGGGTCACAGTCGACATCTTAGCTCTTGTGCTTGGACAATGAGAGATCGGTCAACTCTGAAAGATATGTTGGCTAAAGCTCTAGGAATTAGGAAATGAAGCAGATTGATGGGAGCTAGAGAGATGGGATGCAAGAAGAGGCAGGGGAGGCCAAGGATTTATAGGCAGCGCCCGGGGAGGACCCAGACGATCGGCGGACGGGGAGAAGCGACGGGCGCAGGCGGACGTGGTTTTGGTGCGGAAGGGAAAACCATGTGTTAGCGTGTGATACGGTGTGATCTTGGCTTGCAGAGACACATATCGCCGTCGTTTCCTACCCACAACCCACTACTATAGCTTGGAGACAGACGGTGCATGGCAGCATGTGAGACGGTACGGTTACTTGTCAAGCAACCGGCCTTTTAGGATTTCGAATTTCGATCCTTGAGGAATTAGATTAGTGGCTTTTTAAATAAGCCTAGCTAAACCGTGTGTGCAGCAGGTCGGTTTGGATCATCAGAAACCCATGGATAATATAATCATGCTGCAATGTGGGCTCTGGGCTCTGGCTAGGTTTGGCATGCTATGTGCTACTCCACTCAGCAAGGGTCAAAAAGATTACCAACCTACCAACCACAAGTCCAACGGTGAGTTTGACACACTAACTGGAGCCATGGCGCACTGTCAACAGGCAGCAGGGGTCAAGCATTTGACGCCGCTGCATGTGCAGACTAAACGGGAAGTGCCTGCAGTTTTACGTTTTAGGAGTGAGGAAACTCGAATGTGAAACTGTAAGTTTTAACAGTGCTGTAATTACCCTGCTGTGAAACTGCAAATTGTACTGTAGTAAGAGAGAAAGAAGCTACTAGGAAGCAAGCGAGTAGAAGCACGCCAAAAGTGCTTTTCTGAAGATGGCTGTCTAGTGTGGGCGAGCCATCAGTTTTGGGGGCGGAATCAGATCAGGTTGGCGCTCCCAGTTTTCAGCGAGGCATCAGCAACAGAAACTTCAGTCTGCAGACGTGTGC
Source organism: Urochloa ruziziensis (assembly GCA_015476505.1). NCBI lineage: Eukaryota > Viridiplantae > Streptophyta > Magnoliopsida > Poales > Poaceae > Urochloa > Urochloa ruziziensis. The sequence continues at coordinate 925,872 of CM027126.1, read as the reverse complement.
CCCCACAAAGTTGTACGAATAGCTTATCTCCGCTGCGGTTTTCTGGCTTTCCAGATCTGGTCTTCCGACGCGGCCGGTGTACCGCGGGAGTTTGTGGGCTATATCCGCTGTTTCTCAAAATAATTATATAATAAAGCTGAAAATAATTTCATGATTTTTTACATCGATCCGGGCTCATATTTATTGTTTAATATTTCAAACCAGAAAAATTACCCCACACCTGCAGAACAAGGTTCAAGCTTTTTTACATTTCATCGAAAGGTGCATGAGGTAAGTGAGAAAAATTACCCCACACCTGCATAATAAGGTTGGAGCCTTTTATAGTTCATCTAAAGGTAGCAAGAGGTAATTGAGAAAAAAATACCCTACACCTGTATAATAAGGTATGAACCTTTTTACGGTTCATCAAAAAGTAGCAAGAGGTCATCAAGAAAAACTGCCGCACTCCTGCATAATAATGTACGAGCCTTTTTTTCATCGAAATATAGAAGTAGGTAAATCATTATAAATTACATTTTGGTATTGAAAAATGGTACCTTCCATGTTTATCATTGGTGGAACCGTGAAAGGCACTTACTGACATTACCGAAATCGTGCTCTTTGCCGTGTGTCTAAACCGTGTGTTGCACTCGGCAAAGGGCACACGGCAAAACTGAGCCGACAAAGAGGGCCTTTGCCGTGAGCCCTTTATCGGGTACGTGACAAAAGCTTTGTTGCGTGTCCAGTTGACACTCGACAAAGAAATTTTGACAAAAAGAAAAAAAGTCTGTCAGATCGCCCGGCGGCGCTCCTTGCCATGCCGCCGCCAGCCGTCTGCGTGCGAGCTGCGCCGTCGCTGGCCATCCGCGCCCCCGCCGCCAGTCCACACGTCGCGCGCGCCCCTGCTTCCGCGCGCTGGGCGAGTGTTTTTCTTTGCCGAGTGTATTTTTTTGGCAGGGTTTAGGGTTTTTTTTTTGTTTTTTCGGTATGTCATTGCCAAGTGGTTTTTTTTTGCCGAGTGCATTTTTTTGGCAGTCTTTACCGAGTGCTCAAAAAAATGCAATAGGCAAAGGGCTGTACACACGGCAAAGGGTCCTTTTCCGGTAGCGTGATGAAAAAAATGGCACGCGGTATGTTTGTCATTCTTCTTCCTTTTGGGGGTCATCGTGCTGAAACTGCCATTGGTGTGATTTATCAAGAGTTGGGTTAATGATGCAAACATGTAGGTCGTATATATCAAACACTGTATTATACACATCTAGCAAGTCTATAAGAAGACAATAAATCAGGGTGCATACACTTTACGACTCTTATTTGAACAAAAGATCCTGATGATGCGCTTTTCAGTGTTGATCAGTAATGTAACGCCAAATTGTTGCATTCCTTTTGAATTGGAGCACCAGTAGTACAAACTAATTACAGTGGCCCATTGAAGCACTATACCATGCATTACATCGATGACTAGTGATTTAACAGTAGTAGTTTATTCGGACATCGACGGCATAAAGTACAGTAACTTCGAAGGGGGATCAATCTCGGCAGATCGATTGTCTCATGGCCTGAAGAAAGCCGGGTGCGGGCGGCCGACGCCCTGGTAGGAGGTGTTCTTCAGATGGTCAGGGGCTTCCTCGAACGAGTGCCTTCTCGCAAGCGACAGAATCTTCTTGTCGGCGGCAATGAAGTAAGCCATCCCAGCAACTGCAAGCAGCCATCATCATCAATCAAATTAGTCAGATTCTTTACACTCTGTTGGTTAGTCACCAGGCCCATCCCATGTTAAGAAGATGCAAAACACACACACCTGTGGAGATGATGAGGGCCTGGCCGGTGGGGTTGATGTTGGCTTTCGCCCATGGCAGCATCCTCACACTCGCCAGCTGAACAATCAACCAGAGCGAAATGCTAAGCTATTTATGAGGCCACGTGAAGCAATATGTGTATATCTACTGTGTTGCATTGCATCTGATTGGAAGCAGAAGCAGAGGTGATGGGAACTCACGGTGGGGATTGCGGAGGCGACGGTTGCCACAGCTGCCGCCTTGGCTCCTGCAAGTGTAGCCTCTGCAGACATGCAATTCAAGCGTTAGTGCACACATCTTCAGGACAGGATCCTTTGAGATTCACCCGTGTGTATGTGTACAGTGCAGTACCTCGGGAGCAGCGCTTGGCGAGGGCGAGCTTCTGGTCAATGGACGCACGGGTCACAGTCGACATCTTGCTTTGATCTTGTAGTAGAAAAGAAGCAAAGAAGGACAAGCTGGCTAATGAAGCTCTAGGAAATGAATCTGCTCTTACTAGCAATGAAAAAGGAGTGAGGGCGATGGATGAGTTGCAAAGACGCAGGGGGAGGCTGAGATTTTATAGGCAGCGTCGGGGACGCCAAACGATCCGCGGAAAGGGGGAGAAGCGGCGGGCCGCGGGCGGGCGCAGGACGTGGTTTTGGGCGCAACGGATCCCATGTCGGTGTGGCCGGCGCCCGGCGTATATGATTCTGGCCTTCTGGGTTAGGTGCAGTTCACCTTCCATTATTTGGCCTCTGCTGCTGGTTTATTTTATATAACTTAGCATTATTGCTCTTTCTTATCCACTCAGCTTTCCTGAGAGAGATGCATGTCAGCATGTGAACGGGTGACGGGACTCACTTCACTGATACTACTACTACGAGCAGACTACTATACTAGTACTTGACGACAGTACTGCTTGTCGAGTCACCGGCCTTGGACTTGGATGGATGATCGATCCTCACGAAGTGGATTAGTGGCTTTCATTAAGCCTTAACAGTCGGGTCAGTTTATAGAAAACCCAGAGAGAATCATGCATGGCTGTGACAGTGTGATGTGGGTACTACCGTACTAGGTTCCGGCATCTGTGTGCCACTCAACTCAACGGTCAAAAGATTACCAACACCACAACCACTACTGCGAGTTTAAATTTCACACGCTAATTGGAGCCGTGACGACGCACTTCCGCAGGCAACACGGTAAAACTTTTTACCCTGGCTGCATGTGCATACCAACACTCGAGCGCGCCTACCAGTTAAAACATTTCACAAAAGTTGTCTGTCCATAATTAATTTTGACAGGGCTGTAAGAATTATGCTGTGAAACTGTATTGTACACGTGCAGAGAATGTATACATGGAAAGGAACGCAAAAAGTGTTGCATTTCCCAACACGAAAGGAAAAGTGCTTTTCTGACGTAGTAGGAGTACATCGGATCCGTGGCTGTGCGCCTGTGCCCTCAGTTTTGGGGTCGGAATCATTTGTGGCGCTCCCAGTTTTCGTCTAGGGGCAAACCACAAAAACCGCGCAACTCGCGGGATCGCGGCGTCTCGCTCCGTGGGCTCGATCTAGATCTGCAGCACCCGTGCGCCGCATAAAACTACAAGATAAAGATGTAAATAAATTTCTTTCTCTTTTTAGTTAAGGTTTCCTAGCCTTATCCACGGTTAAGGTTGATAAAGATGTAAATAAACTTATTTCTCTCTTTTTTAATCCAGACTCTCAAATCTCAATTGTGTTGAATATCTATACTATAGCGATCCTAAACAATTGAAAATACTTCTCACCTGAAAAAACTCGCCATACTCCTCACAATTGGACCCACCTGGCGGATACAAGTTTGATCGGACGATTGTTTCTATCGTTAAAATCAACTGCCGGAAAATTTTTCCGTCGTTTTTTTCTCACCTGGCGTTAGTTTACCCGCCCACCTATACCCACATATGTGTTTTAGGAAAGTCTTTATGCAAATTGCTTGGTTTCCAAACCCCACCCGCCCCTGTACGTCGCATTATCCTGCGTCGGCCAAAGCTGCCAAACCGAGCGAAACCTCCGCTCCTGCCGCCCCTCCCAACGTCGCACCCTGGACTCCGTTACGGCGGCGGCCGGTCCTGCAGAACTGAATTCTGCTGCGTCGTCGCCCCTCCCGAGAGTGGCGGCAGCCCATCCTGCGAAACCCTAAACCCTGATCGTCATCTACCTTAGTGTTGGCGGCGGCAGCCCATACGCAGCGATTTTTCTCGGCGGCAGCCCATTCATTGTGGATCGCCGGTGATCGTCATGTAACCTGGCGTCCTGGTGAGTTTTCTTCCTGGTTATTCTTTTGTGGTTCATGCATCTGTTTAACATCCTAGGTTTTTATATTGTTCTTCAAGGCCATGGACGACACACATATGCCTCCCGCTCATGGTCCAGGTTCTCCCAACGCCGTGGACGAGGACGTGCTAGACGGGGTCGTGGACGAGCTGGTGCAACTAATTCTGGGTCAAGGACAGGCTATGTAGATGTTTCACTTGGGGAAGCTACAAACACGCGTCGCCCTCTGCCATGCTGACATGGTCTTCTTCTCTAACATGCTGACGCATTGCCTAGGCACCGGAGCTCCTGCACTTGTCTAATTTTGTTTTGATTTTAAATCAGGGGATCGACCGTGGACAACCCTAGCCCTCTCGGCGGTGGCGGTTCTAACCCACCCAGCGTGGTGGTGGTGGGTCGTGTAAGGGGCGGTGGACAGCAAACTGATGCTACACAACGTCGTGAGAGAGGTGGTGCAAAAAACTCTACGGCAATGGCGGCGGCTGGACGTGTACCGCTGAGAGATATTACGAACGCGACTTCTTTTCCTCAAGGTGCTGTTGTTTGTGCTGCTAATGTGTGGCCATTTGTTTTGTCTTCTTCGCATGATTTCGTCCTCTTCAAATACATGTTATAGGGGCCGAAAATGTTGATCCAAGCGATCCGGTAGTGCGTAAGAGGAAGTATGCTAAAGATATAAATAATTATAATCCTTTTTATTGTACGTTCTATTGGAAAGGATATAAATAACTATGGACTGCCACAACTTGATGAGACAGGTGATCCTTTTTATTGCCTCAACATTTACCTATACATATGAAAGAGTCTATTTATATAGCATATATAAAAAAATATCTGCTCTTATCCTAGGGCCAACTAATTAGATAAATTGAGAGCATTTATTTTCATTATGATCACTACCCAATACTAGAAGTGATTTTCTTTTGCAGTGAATAATTGCCTTTGTTTCTTGCACAGGCATAGAGTAGGTTCCACGCAGCTCTCCTGAAAGTTCGGGAAAAAGAGCATAGAGCAACTTTGGTGCATATTCTTTGGTCACTGGCCACCGATTCAATAGATTATTTTAACATTCTGTGTTCCTTCTTGTGTAGCAAAATCAATTTTTCAACTCCGTTGCACTAAAAATATCACCACTTAATTATTTTACATTTAACTTGCACAGGTGCATGGTTTTGTTGAAATCTGGCTTTAACCTGATACTGAGTGATGAGGTTGGAATTTTAATTTTAGAAGATTTCAAGGACTACCATTTTCTTATGCCAGTGGATAATTTTAGAAGATGGCAATGTTGGTTGTTAACTGCTCCGAGAAGGTGAACTCATGTGATGACATGCTTTCTCCTTTCTAAAAGGGAAGTCAAATCAATGGCAGGTGCTAAATTGTAGTATTCTATATGCATTTGAATTTTTGAGCAACAAAATTTTATGGTGGTAGTAGCTGCAAGACTTGTAAATATAAAGTTTCTGAACGTGGATCTTCATCGGGGCATTGTGACTATTTTTGCCCTTGTCAATGTGCAACATTTTTGGTGCGAACGTATAGTGGACAGTTGCCTTTTTTACCCAGTCAATATAGCATGACATTTGACAAGCTTAAATCAATTGCTAAACCAGATTTAAGTATGCAAGAATTTACATCTGCATGATCTCTGTTTTTCTGTCCCATTTGTAGCACATATGTGATAAGGCTGTTGAAATAGAAACTAATAATGGTCTAATCAAGCAAGATGCAACTTATTAATCTGAAGGCCCATGCATGTTTACGTGACTGCATATACACTATGGTCCATTATAGCCGTTATTTTCTCACTGCTATCTATTGTGCTCCTTTTAGTTGGCATTATTCTTGTATGAGGTCCATTTAAACATTTTTAGTCCCCAACTCTTTTGTGTTTCTCCCACTTCTACCAATGGGCACTGTCACTTGTGTTGTTCGATGTATATTCAATTTTATACCTGTGCCAATCTAAACTTTGCTCAAATTTGGACATCTGTAAGGTGAATATTTTTCTGTTCTCATGGTATCCTTTTTTATCAATAAATATATGTTTCTTTTCAAGGAGAACAATGCATCAGGGCTCTTGTAAACCCAAGAAGATGGCAAGGTATTATGGTTATTAGTGTGTTACATTTTTTGGATATCTATAACAATGCATCAGGGCTCTTGTAAACCCAAGAATGATGTTCAGTTACTTGAGTGAGCTTTGCACCCCCTTGAAATTTGCATTGGAACTACAGTTAGAGTTAGACATCATTCTTGTAACTGAACAAACTGCCACAAGGAATAACTGATTTATGTAGAATGGCGGTCTGCATGTACCGGGGAGAAGTGGAGCGTTCTGCACTTACTGTTGCCACAGGGTTCAGACTTAGGCTTCCAGCGAATATAGAGAACTGTGGGCAGCTTGAACTTTCTTGGAGACAAGACGTTAATTACATGAACTAAGGTGTGACTGATCTGAACTTTACAGGTTAAGATCATGTAGGAAAGTAACAATTTGTTGATGATTTTATCACTAGCATGTGTTCTTTAATATATATCTATTTTATTTCTAAGCTTTTATGTATCCCTAGCATGCAAATTTCTCAGTGTCCTAATTTGACTATGTTAGTGTCTAACATATAATTCAATCTTATGTCCCATAGCAACGTGCACGTGACATTTAAGTCTGATGTGCGACGTCAGTACAACACACTATCTTGACAAAAGAAGTAAACGTGTTAAGAGGATTTTCACGTAACTTAATAATTTTTTAAAAAAACATGTGCCTGTAGCACGTGCCCTTCTGCTAGTTTTTAGTTACGAATTTAACTACCATAGCTTTGTCGATATCACGACGGCATAGTTGTTACTAACTACCACCTCTGTTCCAAAATACAGGTCGTTTTGGCAATTCTAAGTTAATAGATTTTGCTTTGCATTAGACATACGTTGTATCTAGATGCATAGCAAAATCAACGAAACTTAGAAATGTCAAAACGATCTATATTTTGGGACCTATATTTTGGAACAGAGGTGGTACAAAAGTTGTACGACAGAGAAAATTTGAAAGATTTTCTCATTTCAGATTGTTCTCTCCGACAAGTAGGTTATAATATATATTGTGCTTGTAATGTAATTTTAGGCTGTTGCATGAGGTGTCAAGCCCACTTCCATTTCATGATTTTTTTTCCAAAATGTAAAAACCTCTTGAGAAATGTTTTTCTTTTTAGAATTTTTTATGATAAAACTCAGAAGGAAATTTTTTTGTGTGTGTGGGTGGGTGGGGGTTATGATCGATGTTGATTTCTTTTGTCAAATCAGAACATTTTTCGTTGGAACTCCATTTTTTTAACTTTTGCATCAATTTTCTTGTGAACGTAAACCAACATTTCCCAAAACCTATAATAGTTGGTGGGCCTCTTCTTCAGCACGTGATTTCAACTGTTTCGAGACCGGGCAAGATGGCCAGTCGTTTTAAGAAGCCTCTTTTTTTCCCTTAGAAGAAAAAAAGAATAATTTTTGGATGCTTGTTAACGTTTAGCGTTTTACTGCATTTCTGCAGAGGCTACACTTACACGCATCTTCTCCCGATTTAGTTTGCAGTGCCCCATGGCTGCTTTTCACAGAGAACCAATCTGCCATGCAAATGATGCAAATAGCCACAGGGGTAGAGTAGTGTGTCAACACTCAACAGTTTAGCAGCGTCATTTTTTAACTCACATTTCCCTGCACTCAAATGTTCAACCTTCTGAGCAAGTTCTCTGATCTTAATAACCATATTGTGAAGAATGATACTCTGATACGTCCTGCTTAGCCAATTTGTTGTACGGATAGACATCGGATAGAGACGGCGTACATGGATGATGTGCAACAAAAAATACAGTACTTGACTAACTTGGATAATAAAATCCAGTTACAATTGCTCAAGCACTATTTCAGTTTTGCAATTTCTCTCTGAGGCTGTGAGCACACATATCGATTGCTTTTGAAGTTGTTGACTACTAGTAGCAGATTATTCATCAACTCCACACATAGTACTGTTGACCAAGATGCAGCTCTATCATGGCCTGAAGAAAGACGGGTGCGGTCTGCCAGTGCCCTGAAAGGATGTGTTCTTGAGGATGCTCGGGCGCGTCCTCGAAAGAGTGCCGCCTAGCCAGCGACAGGATCTTCTTGTCGGCAGGCAATGAAGTAGGCCATGCCAGCAACTGAAAGCAGCCATCACCAACAAATCAAACGAACTAGTCAGATTCTGTGCGCTGTATGTACGTTGCTCGAAACGTACCAGAACAATGGAAGCAGCAAGAAAGATGCAGAATCAAGAGCGCACCTGTGGAGATGATGAGTGCCTGGCCGGTGGGGTTGATGTTGGCCTTCGCCCATGGCAGCATCCTCACGCTCGCCAGCTGCAGGTACACAGAGGATATCAACAAATGTGTAAGCTATTGCAGACTTATGTGACCACAATTCCTCGACTTAATGGGGAGAGATCAGGCTATCAGAGAAAGAGATGAACTCACGGTGGGAACTGCAGAGGCGATGGTCGCCACAGCTGCTGCCTTAGCTCCTGCAAGAGTCGCCTCTGCATTCAAACATGTACTCAGAGCATCAGTACACAAATGACTTTTCAGGATTTGTCTGCAAAGTGTATCTGTAATTAATGAACGCATACCTCGCGAGCAGCGCTTGGCGAGGGCAAGCTTCTGGTCGAGGGATGCGCGGCTAACTGTCGACATCTTTGACCTTGTGCTTGTGATGCTATCAGCTAGCAAATTCAGTGCTGGAGAAGAATGGAGAATATGGTGTGCGAGCAGAGAGAGTGGCACTGTGTAGTGAGTAGCTAGGAGCGAGGATGATGGGTTGTTTGCAAGACGCTGCAGGGGAGGCCGAGGATTTATAGGATGGAGAGCGTCAGAGGATCGGCGGGCGGGGAGCCGGGGACCTGGTTTTGGGCGGAAACCGGGTGTGCCTCTTTCCTATCCACTCGGTGGCTTTGCTGACAGACAGAGGCTGGTGCATGTATCATGGTTCATTGGTCTCTGCCGATTACTTTACTACTACCAGTACGAGTACTTCTCACCGGCCAAGAGTAAACAGAAGTTTTTTTTTTTAAAAAAAAGGAAATCCATGCACGAGACAATGGCAGTTGATTGCCGATCTTCACCAAACTAGATTACTTAGTGGCCTGTTAGATGCCAAATTCCAAGCCTAATCATGTGTGCAGTTGAGTTTACTACAGAAACCCAGAGAAAACCATGCGTGGGTCGTGCTGTAAGTTGGGGGGCAAGGCATCTGTGTGATACTCAAAGGGTCAAAAGAGTCTCAACAACTACTGAAGAGTTTGACGTGTCAGCAACCAACCGGGTCATAGCCGTACGTTTGTCACTGTTGGATGAGTGCAAGCCAACACTGAAACCGGCCGCGTTTAGATTGTTCGCGAAAAAATTTACAGTATGTCGGGCACACATTTGAAGTATTAAATATAGACTAATTACAAAACTAATTACAGAGTATGTCAGTTCATCACAAGACGAACCTAATGAGTCTAATTAATCCGTCATTAGCACATGTTTACTGTAGCAATTTATTGTCTAATCACGATCTAACTAGGCTCATTAGATTCGTCTCGCGAAGTACACTCCATCCATATAATGGGTTATTTTTTTCGACTACATTTAATATGCCATGCATGTGAGGAAACATACTCGAAAAAAATTTCGTGAAACATCTAAACAGCACCCCATGACCATGACAGCAACCACGTACGCGGTGAAACTGTAAACTGTACACACGGCCATGTATGGTAATGTAAGGTGAAGTGTGTGCGTAATAGGGAGGCAAGCAAGTAGCTAGCCGACACGACGGATTTCGCTTTTTCTGATGATTGCGGCTGGCATGACAGCAACCACGTACGCGGTGAAACTGTAAACTGTACACACGGCCATGTATGGTAATGTAGGTGAAGTGTGTGCGTAATAGGGAGGCAAGCAAGTAGCTAGCCGACACGACGGATTTTGCTTTTTCTGATGCGATTGCGGCATGGCATGGAGCGGCTGTGCCCTCAGTTTTGGGGAGCGGCGGAATCAGGGTGGCGCTCCCAGTTTTCGGCTCGGCTCTTCCTGCAGCGGAGACCCCGGACTGTCATGGCGTCTCGGTCCGTGGGCTAACCTGCTGCCTGCGTGCGTTTGCCCCACACTCAAAGTAGGAAAAGGGATTAGCTTATCCCTTCTGTCTGCTGTGATTTTCAGATCCAATCTTATTGACCTTATCCAATACCTGTAATACATGTTCAAGCCTTCATGGAGATAATTCACTGATAATAGCAGAGCTAAACATAAACTCGTTTTCAAATTTGTTTCGCTGCATCTGAAGTTCTGAACTCATAGGTCTCTGTTTCATGCTCGGCAAATGCAAACCAATGCGCTACATGCGTACCTACATGGCATAACTTCGTTCTAGCTTTATGTGGTACTTTGGTGTTTACACTTTACAGTTCTGATCATGTCAATCAAATTTGGTAATGCTTAGTTTGAGCGTTGTTTTTTTTAATATAATCGGCGGCTCTCTTGCATGGTTCGTTTGCACTTAACCTCTTTTGCACCTTTTTTTGTTTAGCAAGCTGAAAGTTGAAAATGTTTGCTGCTTAGTTTTTTCAAAAAAAAATGTCTACTGCACAAACAAAGTATACATATGCATAATTGCCCTAGAGATGTAATCGTGTATTTAATGGAGTTTTCTAGATTACATATTTAGTTCGCTTCTCCCCTAAATTAATTACATACACGACTCGCCATTTTACTTTATTTTTTAGGTTTCAGATCAATTCAATGGTAAAACATTTGGAATTTCAGAAAAATAAATTCAAATATAACAAGTGGAACTTGCACCTGTACCCGTGACTATTTTTAGAGCAGCAATATCTTGAAAATGCACCATGAAATTGAGGTCCGAGAGTGTCTTTCAGCTCTTTCCTTCTCTAAAAATCGAAAAAGAAAAAAACTTCCAATTTTATGAAGTGTAAAGTAGTAAACCTATTAAGATAGCTTTCATCGTAATGTTTTGGTTATGTTTACTTATACTGTTGGAATTTTGCTAAGGTTGTGCATCTGTCCATCATCCACATATAATGCTATTTTGCTGCAATCAGCCGACCAACGCTGACATGTGTGCTCCATGCTTACATACCTGTGGTACCGATACACATGTCAAGTTTAGAGTTCAGAATTCAGAAACACAAAATACAGTACTTCATCTATGCTTATTATTTGGAGCACCCATGCATAATACAAGGTGGTAGTAGTAGTTACAGCGGTCCAACACGCCAAGAACTAATACACTAATTTGTCTGAGAAGATCTAGCAGTGCATCGATGAACAGGTTGATCAAGGCCTAAAGAATGCCGGGTGTGGCCTGCCAGTGCCCTGATAGGAAGTGTTCTTGAGGTGCTTCCTCAAACGAGTGCCTCCTCGCCAGCGAGAGGATCTTTTGTCGGCGGCGACGAAGTAGGCCATCCCGGCCACCGTGCAGATGACGAGCGCCTGGCCGGTCGGGTTCAGGTTCGCCTTCGCCCACGGCAGCATCCGCACGCTCGCCAGCTGATGAACAACAGAGACAACGTCACGTTCAGTTACGAGCCCTCAGGTTATGATGATCAGCTAGCTATTCAGCTCCATCGATGTCTCCTGCCTGTAACAACTTGAGCAAAGATGTACGGCACTGCAGATGCGACGGTGGCGACAGCCACCGCCTTGGCTCCGGCGAGGCGGCGAGAGTCGCCGGCCTCCTGCAGCGGCCATGCCTCTAGCGTCGGGAGTTTTCACTCGTTTCAGTGATCAATGGTGAAAAGTTGGTGGCCTACCTGTAGCCGTAGCCCGTAGGGCCGTTGGCGTGTGCGTGCCTGCTGGACTGGGAGAGCAGCAGGTGTGCTAATGGATTTGTCCTCACAAGCTGTGGTTAGAGAGCCACAGGATTTATTTGCCATTCCCATTCCACCGATGACCGAATATGTTGCAAGGGAGTTAGGTAGAGTTTTAATATTGAGTAGCATGAAAGTAAGTTTGAAAAGCGTCTCAGTCGAGTAATTGTCTTAATGCATGTATGAGCACAATATCTGCTTATTCAGCGCCGGCGACTAATTTTTACGATCCTGTAAGCACATAACATTTCAAGTAGGTCTCAGTTTGGCAGGACGATCGAATCTGTTAGTCAGCCAATTGATCGATCTGTTGCTGTGTCTGTGACCGACCAACCGGAAAAGGAACCCGTCGACCAGCCGATCCAAAGTCACAAGTACCGCGTGGTGACCGGCTGCCCGTGGGTTCTGCTCAAAGTTATTGGTGCGCACACAAAGCCGGCCGGCCGGCTAGCCGGCGCTCCTAGTTTTCCGGCGAAACCGGGTCAGTCAGCGACGTCACCCCACTCATCTCGTCCATTCCGTGAGCTGCCTTTGGTTGGTCTATACCAAAACGTACGGACGAAAGCAAAGTCACTAGGCTAGTAGGCTTGTAGTGCAGGGCGCTTGTCCTCCTTTCCTTTTCCCCATTCCGTTGCAGGTGTGGAGCCCGCAGGTCTGCCAGAGGATGCTCCTGGTCCATATACCATATGAACCAACCGGGGCGACGCTCTGGTGGAACGAGGGCGTCACGGAAGAGTGGAAGACATCTGGATGGGATGACGGATGATCAGTAGACAGTAGCCACTGCTGCTGTTCCAAAGTATTAGTGTTGAGATCTTTAGGTCTTGTTGGGCTACTACAGAACAAGGATCGGAATAAAGATTGTTCCGACAAATTGATTAGGCCTGGTTTGCAATCTGGCCCATGGCAAAATGGCCTTTCGGTTAAGGCCGACGGGGAACGGAGTTCAGTCCGTCTTGGCCATTTCCTATGCCCCGAGGACCGGATTTGTTTCTCCACCTCTTGAGGTCCGGAACAGAAGCAATCTGGATCAAGTGAATCCCTTAGATTTACTCATTTCCGACCGAGAATAGGGCCTATTTCGATCCGCAACAAATGAACGGTGCCTTTTTTAGAAAATAGAATATATATTAATATCATAGCCGTTGTATCAATCAATGCATATAGCCGTTCATTATTACACGTTTATATCATCGATAAGCCAAGGAATTAAGAAAATAAAATGCTGGAAGTTCCGATTATAAATGAAACATGCAGTCTTCATCATAAGAAATGATCAAAAGGTAATTCTGTTTTTAAAACGACAACCATGAGCGGCAAAGACCTCCATGGCCTTGGTATGTTTTTTCTTGATTAAAGAGAGAATGTTTAAAGTAAAATGCCCTTATTGCACTACAATTATAGAACAATACACTATATGATCAAAAGTGAAACATCCATCGTCTAATTAGATATAAAGATACATCTTTGTATTATATCCACACAATTTTAATTCAATTATTAATTATTTATTCGCTTCCAATAGCTTCCTAGAGACTTTGTAATGGAGTGTATGCACACATATTTATTTCATTCTTTTTATCAATAGTTCTGATGAAGAAGGTAATCACACCGAAGACTGAACGACATAAATAACTGAGAGTAGTTAGTTATTTTCAAGGCGTCCCCATCAACTCACAAGATACAACATGCACCAAGCATCAAATTGCTGGTGGTAGTGCAGATAAGCAAGGCATTATACACCACTTTCTCTGTCAAGCATATTGCCACTGCTTGTTTCAAAGTACAGCGTAGAGTTTATTCATCATGTACAATTTTATCCACACTTCAAGGTCTGAAGAACGTCGGGTGCAAGTGGGCAGAATGTTCTTGAGGTGCTCGGGGGCGCCCTTGAACGAGTGCTTCCTCGCTAGCGACTGAATCGTCTTGTCTGCGGCAATGGACTAGGCCATCCCAACAACTGTGTATTGTGATGGGCATTGCGAGATGCTGAGATGTGTGTAGTAAAATTGGTACCATAAGTAGAGCGTACCAATGGAGATGATGAGGGCTTGTCTGGTGCCTCAGTAGAGCCCAGGTTGGCCTTGGACCACGACAATGGTGGTCAAAATGTCATAATCAAACAGAGCATGGAAACGAGATGTTGTTTATGAAGCATTGTGCAACGTCCATCAGTGGATCAACTGTCTTCTGGTAGGTAGCTTACAGTCAGGGGGGGGGGGGGGGGGGGTGGGGTGGGGGGTGTTGGAGCCCCCCTACCCCCACTAAGTCTATTGAGCACCCTCCTCCCCTCCCCTCCCCTGCCCACCCCCGAAGGGTGAAGCACCAATAATTTTCAGAGATGGATCAAGAGGAAGAAGAAGAAAAAAGATGAGGAAGAAGAAGGAAAAGAGAGGAGAAAGGAAGAAGAAGGGACAAATGAGCATTCTGGCAACTGATTTAGCATCTAATTTCTGGTTGCCACTTTCTCATCAAGCAGCAGATCAATTCAGGGAGTTGGAAGACCTTATCAATCAGTTAGAAATCTCTGAACATCAGCAAGATATATGGAGTTACATTTGGGGGAATTCAGCTTTTACAAGCAAAAATGCATATAAATGCCTCCATGGCTCACATCCTGCCTCCCCTTTATTCAAATGGATGTGGAAATCAAGGGTTCCCAACAAACTCAAGTTCTTCTTTTGGCTCTTGCTTAGGGACAGGTTAAATCTCAGAAACCTCCTTCATAAAAAGAACATGCACCTACCCTGCTACAGCTGTGTTCTTTTGTGTGGAGCATGTTGAAGAAACCCGAAAGCACCTCTTCTTTGAGTGCCTTTTCAGCCAAGTTGTGTGGATTTTTCTTGACATTCATTGGGACCTCAACTTACAGCCTCTTCAGATGATCATACATGCTAGACAGATCTTCGGCCAATCCATTTTCAGAGAGATAGTAATCACGGCATGCTGGACCTTGTGGTGTCACAGAAACTCCATTATTTTTTATGGTGGCTCTCTTTCTTTTGCTAGATGGAGGTCACACTTTGTAGAAGAGCTGTCAAAGGTTACCCTGAGGGCAAAACCTTCGGTTAGTTTGTTGATAACCAATTGGCTGAGTAGTCTCTCATAGATGTCACACCCCTTTTTTTGATTGGGCCTAGGGCCTTGTACATGTACATATTATTCTTTTTATATATAATGAAAAATAGGGGTAGGGGCCTCCCCTGCCGTTCCCTTCAAAAAAAAATGAGCACCACTACCTTGAGACGCTGGATCCACCACGGCTTACGGTGGTGATTGTAGCTGCTATAGTAGTGATGGTCGCCGCTTTAGCTCCTGTCATGACTGCCTATTTAATTTTTATTTTACCTCTTTATTTCTTTTCATTTTATTTTTATATCTTCTATTTTCATCTCCTTTATATATGTTTTTTTATTTTTATCTTGTTTTTATTTTCATCTCGCTCGATGCACACAAATATTTTTTTGAGGACTTCGCAAAATTTGTTTCGAATATATTATATTTGTTTTGTGAGTTTTCATAATTGATTTTATGCATAATTTTTTTTAAGACTACGAATAATTTTGTTCAATGTGTAAATATTTGTTCTATAAATTTGTATAATTTGTTCGATGGACATATTGTTTTGTTCGAGGAGTTCGTATTATTTTTTTAGATATATATATATATATATATATATATATATATTTGTTCTTTGAGTTTTTATAAATTATTCGATACATATAATTATTTTGTTTGATGACTTTGCATAATTTATTATAGGTATACATATGTTCTATGAGTTTTATAATTTATTGTAGCAGACCAGGAGTATATGTTTTTGTTTACTGAATCTATATAATATGTTCAATGCGTATGATTGTTTTGCTCTATGAGTTTGTGAATTTGTTCCACATATATATGAATCGTAGAAAATGTGCAACCTTCATTAGAAAATTATGTGAACAAAAAATTAATCCAAATATGGTTAAGTGGGACTTGTTTTGAAGATTCATTGGTGTAAACGAAATTAATTTTGTTACTCGATTTAAGGTTTATGTTTTTTAATTCAAAAGTTTCTTGCATTTGAGATGATGTAATTTTTTTTGGCTTTCGTGTATGCATGCAACAACTCTTTTTTCAGTACTAAACAATCTCCAAAAACATATGACTGAAATGTAACAGAGGATAAATAATCCATTGGTAATGATGGACAGAAAGGTACGCGAGCTCCTTGGCCTCCCAAAAGCTTGGCTATCTGATGTGTGATGAGTGCACAGTGCAGTGCAGGTCTCGTCTAGAGCACAAATAAACCGAACTTATTGGAAGAGTTCAGGTGCACCTGTTAAGCTCGCGGTCTTTACTTTTATGGCATTTCTGAATCCACGATAAATTCACGGGTACTTCCTAGGGACTCCATTTTCTCATTGAATAGAATACGTCACATGCATGGTAGACTACAAAGTGACTAACTAACATGGACACCGACCCTTTGTATCGGAGATTTGGAGTTGTAATCTTATTACTATATTTATTCCTGATTCATAAAGAGAGAATGGAGTGGATATTGAGTTCCCTCGTTCCTTACATGCCTGGCAATTATGTAATCACTCCATGCCTGCCCTGACGTAGCAAACAACTTTCTGAAATTTATCATTTGTGAAAGAACACATATGCCCTACAAAAAAAAAAAGAACACATATGCATGATAGCTGACCGTAGCTGCATTTCCATGTGTTTTGTGTTGAATTTCGCGGGAGAAGCAACGCTCTTTCCGACAACGTGGATGGCACGCCCGGTTGACTAGCAAAGCCAGACGGGAAGTGACGACGCTAGCTGCTCAAATTGAGCGGCCGCGTACGGGTTCTAGACTTCTAGCAATCATCATTTAGTCTACAACCGTGTCCGAATAAACGTGTGCAGTCACATCAGCAACCCATCAGCTCACAATAATCGCACATACTTAGGCCCTGTTTGGTTTCTGAAGAATGAAAAAATTTATACATTTGGAAGCATGCATAGAGAGAAAACTTTATGCATTGGTTCACGTGGAAAGAAAAATACACGGTTCTTTGGGTGAAAACTTTATGCAAAATGAGAAGAACTGAAACAGGGCCTTAATACTCCTTTGCAAAGAGAGAGCACAAAAAGGGCAGTAGATTCTCGCGGTGCTCATCACACGGTCGACTACAGCAATCACAATCAGCTACTGGACTTCCTGCTGCGTGTGGCCATCAGCTCACTTGGCCATGGGCCATGGCGTACGTTCGTGCTGGAGACGCCGATGACTACGAGATCAGGCTGAGACAACGCGGTGCCGCTGGAAACAGAATCGGTTGTGCAGGCAGCTAGAGCCTAGAGAATAGAGATGATGCGACCGTCGGGACCCAAGGCGTTGTCTTGCTCTTGAGGTCACCGGCCGGTCAGTCTCCGGCCCCGGCCCCGGCCTACCAAGCACGGCGACGTAGGGAATCCCGTGTAAATGAAGTTGAGGAGAGATTTGGGGACGCGGCTGTAATCCATGCGTGTTTATATATAAGGGGTAGTAGGTAGAGTGGCCGAACAACAAACAGAGGCTTGAGGACTTGAGCCTGTTGCTGGCTCACCGGCAGCTCACGCTCAGCTACACACAGTACACACATCTGGTGCCTTCTCTTGCAGCCAGGCCAGCGCACATCCACACGCTACGTCGTGAATGGATTGGCCATTGCCTACAGGTATATGCTGGTCTTATTTTACCCGGTCCCTCCAGTAGAATCTGAGGATGTCACTACTAGAATACCCCCCTGTAGACATGAAATATTTAGAATTAGACACGTTTTATTTCATCTCTATAGCAACGTAGACATGCTTTCATAAAGCGTGTTAGAAGCGTCTTCGTATGGACCGTGTCAGGCTTTGTAGAGACAAATTCATTAAGCGTATCTATAAACGATAGAGACATTCCATAGACACGTTAGATGCATGTCTTCAAATTTTGATACAATTTTGTAGACATGTAAATAAAACGTGTCTAGTTGTGTAGTTACATAGTGTAGTAACACTCAGTTGCATGTTAAGAAATGTAGAGATAATTACATAGATACATTTAGAAAACATGTCTACCAGTATAGATATGTTTTGTAATAACGCCTTGTAGCGTATTAAGTATTATAGAAACAATTTCTTAGATACATTTGCAGGTGATGTGGCAGGTGACGTGGCCAGTGACACGTTTTGTTGTGACGCTTAATTACATGCTAAGGAATGTAGAGACAATATCATTGACACACTTTATTATGTGTCTATAGATATAGATACATTGTATATTGTGTATTAAGAAAGGTAGAGACGAATTTATACATACATTTATATCGTATCACAATACTGATATAGACGCTTCTTAGATACCATTTTATAGTATATTGACACATTTGAAAATAAATAGGTGATTCCACAAATTTGTTTCAATCTTGTTGTGGACTAATATGCATGACTAACAATCTAAACTAAATCAACCATCACATTGCATTTGTAAAAAAGCACCGATCAACAATATGAGTAGTTCAACCAACAGGTCCATTAATAAAGTAAACTCAGGTGTGTTCACAAACAAACATAGACAAAGTAGCTATCATACAAATATTTCTAACATTGTTTTTTGACAACTAAAAGATATCTTGTTGACTTTGACATGATTTTCATCTGCATCAATCTTCTCCTTACATGTTTGATATCAACTTTGAGCATCTTTCACCTGCAATGGATAGTTTTAGATGAGTAACACATTTTCAAGATATTAGAAACTGCAAAGTACGTACTATTATAACAAAACAAACTTACATGTGAACGTGGCCATGCAATAACAAAGCCAACGGCTTCTGCTAGTGTACGCATATCACGTAATGGTCTAGGTAACTCCTCGTCTGCTCCATTTTCAAGAGATTCAAGATAAACACCCACAAATTCCTTTCCAAGCACGCTTTCTCCAATAACTCGTTTGCTGTCAGTAGTCACTAAGTTTCCTTTGGCAACAAATCTTCCTTTGTTTCTTAGTGAAATAAGATAGACTTCCACTTGTTTCTACCATTTTGAAAAACACAAAGAAATAAGCTTTGAACCTTACATTAACTTTATTCTAATTGAAAATAAGGTAAACAGAAGCATACCTCTAAACCTTTCGAGGCTTTGACTCTTCGAATTCTCTAAAATAATAGTTTAATAATGAAAACTTAGCCACCCTCAAGAAAGTTAGACATAATATGTATAAAACAATATCAACTTAGTCATACCATATCGGTCAGTATTGTATCAGTTGGCAAAGTGGTGCCTGCATCACCCTTCTCTACATGAGTAGAACTCTGAATACTACTGCAAGTACGACATCGCTGCAGGGCCATGCAGCTAGCCAGCTGGTTAAGAGCCACAATGTTGTGCAGTCATGAAAACAACATCATTTTTACTTATGTTGATCACAGTGTTTTATGCCATTTGCATAAAAAAGTAAAGAGAACAACAGATCAGGTGCATTGGTAAGTCTAGGAGGATGTCTACTTGTTTTTGCTATTCTCAATCACTATGTTCTGAATAACACGAGCATACCTTTGTAATTCTTTGCTCACTTTGTAAAGATGTTTGGTCTTCAGTGGCTCTATTAGTTATATGGACAGGTCGCTGCTACAAATTGTTCACAACCGTATTTTATAAGACATTAGCAAGAACTTTAATTTTATTGTGGTAGCTAAGGATATTAGAAATATAGTAGGTACTCTATTACCTACACATCATTTGATGGAGAGTAAGCATCACTTTCTGTTCCCATAAAACCATCCTGCAAAAAGTTTAACAAAGCAGCGTTTAAAATTGCTTGCATGTGTTGAACTGGTACACCTACCTTTGGTGCATGATAAATCAGTTATAATGGAATAATTTATAGAACCATTACATCAAATTTAGAGAGGGAAGAGCTGCTCACAACTTCCTAAGTTGTGGCTGCAGATGTCAACGACATTAGAGTTCAGAGATATTAAGCATCCTATCCCACAAAGGGGTGAGGCATAGATAAATGGAAAGGAGTTTGCATTGTACCAGAAGTAGGGATTTCGAAGAAGATGACCTGATGGGTCACGGGGAGGGGCAGTGGCCGTCCTCTGCTATTGCCAACTTGAAATGGATTGAATCAATGGGAGGCAGTGAACCTTCTTAGATGAATCGTGGTTGCCTCCTCGAAACAAATACTGGCAGCACCCGAACAAAAATTCAATAATAATTCACCACACCAGCGAACAACCCATGAATCAGTTGTATTACTCACCGAGTCCAGTGCAATCAGTGTCCCCAGAATCTAGAGGCCAGGCCGGGCAGCTAGCGCTGGCTACTTGGCGTGGCGGCGCAAGACAAACAGCTCCACGGTAGTGATGGGCAGAAGCCAGCCGCACTGCAGCCAGGCCGCCAGGGATCAAGCAGCAGAATACAAAAACAATTAGTTTAGAGTTGAGACTTGAGAAGAGGCCAGAGAAGAAGAAGAAGATCATGCGAGAGGGAGAGTGGGGGAGAGGGAGGGATTGAGAGAGAGAGACCTGGTAGCCTGCTTTCACACAAACGCCGGTGACCTGCCTAACCTTTGGTCACCAGCGCCCCATCTGACGACCGGAGGAGAGGACGATTAGATCTATAGATGGAGGCGGCCGTACTCTTTTTTCAGGAAGGAACGGTTCATTGAGGGCGTGGGTTTAGGGTAGTGGCGGTGGGAACGGGATTGCGCGGGATATACAGCTTTTTTTGGCGCCGAAAATTCCTCCGCCCGCACAAGGATTTTCAATTACCTCTGATGTATTGAATAGAATATTAAAAAAATCTATATCCTAACCAAGCAGCACTTGCAATGGACACCAGACACTAGTTGCATATTTTGTTAAATCTTATTATATATATGTTTTCTTAATTCACCGTCTGATTATAGTTCAACAAGCAGCACTTGCAATGGACACCAGACACACGTCCTGTGAAGGAAATGTGTGGTATAGGTCGCGGGAGGCCGAAAATGGGCCTGTCGGGTGTCCAGAGGTGAAAGCGAGGTTTATAGCCCGAACGCTTGCAAATGGTCACCGGACACGCGTTCGGCCAAGAAAACGTGTGGCGTAGGTCGGGAGGGGGGGGGGGGGGGGTGCGAAAGCGGGCTGTCGGGGGTCTGGAGACGAAGACAAGGTTTACAACCCCAAACGCTTGCAAATGGTCACCAAACACACGTTCGGCCAAGAAAACGTGTGGTATAGGTCGCGGGAGGCCGAAAGTGGGCTGTCGGGGGTCTGGAGACGAAGACGAGGTTTACAACCCCGAATGCTTGCAAATGGTCACCGAACACACGTTCGACCAAGGAAACGTGTGATATGGTTCACGGGAGCCCGAAACGGGCTGTCAGGGGGTCTGGTGACGGAAATGAGGTTTACACCCCCAAACGTTTGTAAATAGTCACCGGACACGCGTTCGACCAATAATTCGTTACCAATTTAGGAGAATAAAAACTAAAAATATGACAAAAATGAAAATAAAAAATTAAAAAATTGCAAAGGTTAGGAATTGAACTTGGGACCTATCACATTAGGACATTTCAAACTTTCCATTGAGCTATTAATTGATTTATTCATCTATATGGTATTTAGGTTTTTATACCTTTATTTGATCCCGTTGTGCCATGTCACCCGGTCACATCCGCCACGTCACTCGACTGGCCTTACCGGCCGCTACCCGCCCGCCTCATCCACGTCACCCAGACACCTCCCGCCATGTCACCCGGCCGCCCCTGCCACGTCACCCAGACACCTCCTGCCATGTCACCTGGCCGCCCTCGCCATGTCACCCGGCCGCCCCTGCCACGCTACCGCCCACCCCGCCATGTCACCCGGCCACCTCTGCCATGCTACCGGCCGCCCTGCCCATGTCATCAGGCCACCCTCCAAAATGCTCACTAAAATTTCCTAACAAAAAAAAAGAGGCGGCGCGGGGGGCTTGATGCCTGCACGCATGACTTAGAGTGGAGCGCTTCTACCACCACGACAGCCCTTTGGTTGGGCTAAGCCGTGTTTTTTTTATTTACTTAACTATTTTACGAAAGAAAGCCAGCATATTCTCCCAATCACAGTCAATGAGATTGGAGGATAAGATATTACTGAGTTTGGCAAATTAATGAATGTTGATACTAAATTGATTATTGAACAATGTAAATTACTCATAATGGAAAGTAAATAATGATAACTGATACACATGACGAGATTACAGCACTAGTGATTGATAGATATGATGAGATGGAAAAAATTATGAATCACATGATTTAATGAAATCCTGATCAGAACCTAGCATCAGAGGGCTGAAAAAAGGCTTGTCTAATCTGCTTCATCTGCCAATAGTTCATCACCCATGTCAAAAGTATCTCGTGGGCTAACTCTCACCACAGTGTGCCATGCTTCAGCTTTTGGGTCTTGGACATAGAAGACTTGCTGTACTTGGGCAAGAGGCAGGGTGCAGTCGCCGACTCGCCGTCGCAGGGACTCGTCGTCGCGGGGGCTCCTCGTCGATGGCGAGGGCGGAGGCCGGTTGGCGACGGGCGGCGAACACGGACGCCGTGTGGGGAGGGTTCGGGCGGCGAGGACGGAGGCGGCTGCGTGCCTGCGTGAGGGCGGTGAGGATGGTCGTAATTGGGCTGGGCCGTATCAACTACGGAATCAGGGGCTGCAACGTATAAATAAAATTTTGAGTACTTAGTCAATTGAATTTACATCAGTAGTGCAATGGTTTGGTTGCTAGTTGTGATCTTTTTGGTCACGGTTCGACTCCATCACGCAACACCATTTTTTTTGTTTCTCATTTGTTTACATTAATTATTTTACATTAATTATGTGAGGCTTATAGCAACCATACAAATAAGGTTTTAGTTCTCAATTATTCAAATATAATCACTAGCACAATGATTAGGTGGTTGGGTTTGAGCTTATAGCTTGCAGTTTTGCCTCGACGATATTGTAACACATTTTTTAAAACAATATCACAATTTTATGAAATCACAATAGAGGTAATATTTTCTACTTTTCTAGAATGTAATATGTTTTTATTCTCCAATGGTTATAAATCATAAGTGATATTTACCAAGGGTTTGATACGCTTTATGTCGCTATGGACGATAATTTGATACGTTCTACTATGTGTCTATATGCTTTTTTACAGTTGAAAGCGTGTCTAAATTTGTGTCATTATGATATGCTTTTACAATCATGTCAAAAGCATCTTTATGTGACTATAGACAATTATCTAGATACGCTTTACATCGTGTCTAGAGGTTAACAACGCATTAAAGCATATCTAACTTTGTGTTATTTTGAGACGATTTCAATAGTGTGTTAAGAAATGTCTTAATAAGTCTACTAACGCTATAAGCATGTTTAGTATCGTGACATTTTGACATGTTCTTAAAATCGTGTCATAAAACATCTTTACGTGCCGATGTAGAGACGCTTTTAGCCTATGTTGCTACAAAAGCGTAGCTACAAGGGGGCTTTTCTAGTAGTGTGTGTTCAGTCTTTTTTAAGAAAACACATTTCAGTTGAGTAGCTCATGCAAATATTAAGCCTGTAATTACTGATGAATTAAGTTTGACACTCTGGTTCGGGTACATGAAAATAAACTTATAATGCTAATTTGGGTATTACTTGCAGGCGCAGGCAAGAAGTTGCTGCTAGTTGTAGCAGTCACCCTGATACTGCAGCAAAGCACTGCTAATGCAACCCATGGGGCTGGGGAGCAACAGCCTTGCCAAGCCTGGCTGCCCTCACAGATGCGGCAATCTTAGCATCCCCTACCCTTTCGGCATAGGGGAAGGATGCTTCCGCAAAGGCTTTAATGTCACATGCGACGAGACAGAGCAAGCTGCGTATCTCGGGACAGAGAAGACCTTCAAGGTATTCGACATCAATCTGTCATAGGGGGAGGCTCGTGTTCAGAAGTACATAGCATTTAGCTGCGACAAAGAGAACGATGACACAGGCCTGCCGGAGTATTATCAAGGCAGCAGCTTCAGGTATGGCCATTCTTTCACCATTTCCAACACTAAGAACAAATTCACGGCGATTGGGTGCGCTACCATTGCAATCATCCAAGGAAAGAACGAACATGCGTACACCAGTGCATGTCGATCATTTTGCAGTGAGGATAGCATCGAAAATAGCACAGAGTGCACTGGCATGGGTTGCTGTCAGACTTCCATCCCAGATAACCTTAGGCATTACCATATCTCATTCTTAAAGTACCGGGAATGAACTACTCTGCTGTGAAGAATTTCAGCCCATGCAGCTATGCTTTCGTCGCTGAGACAGACTGGTTCAAATTCAGTACTTCGTATGCCAAATCAACTGAATTTGCACAACTATATTACGGAAATGGAGATCGTGGGGTTCCTATGGTGCTTGATTGGGCAGTTGACAATAAAACTTGCGGGGAAGCACAGAAGATGGAATCATATGCCTGTCTCGCCATGAACAGCACATGCATAGATGTGCAGAATGGCCTAGGGTATCGATGCAACTGTCCACAAGGCTATGAGGGCAATCCCTACATAAATGGAGGGTGCCAAGGTCAGCAAGCCTTCATCTCCATAGTCACTTCTCTCTTCTGTTTTTGTACTAATGCACTTTGTCAACTGTGTTTTGCAGACATCAATGAATGTGATCACCCATCTCTGTATCCTTGCAGAGGCAATTGCAGTAATACCTTTGGAAGCTACAACTGTTTATGCCCACCGGGAACCCATAGTGACGATCCGATGACCATACCCTGCTCTTCAATTCCCAGCCCGGACCAGCCTGAAGTGAAATTTGTCATAGGTATAAATTTCTTTCTATAATTGTGTGCAGAACATTAAATTTCTTTTCTTTTAAAAATTAGGGAAAGGCATATGTCGCAACGATCAAAACTAGTAACTCGCAAAAGGAAAAACATTATTGCACTACTTTAATTTATCATATTTAGTTTCCCTCGAATCTGTTTCCAGATGATGAGATTAACTGATTTTCTTTTTCGAATTACAGAGTAATTAAAAACATTATTAAATTTAAACTATAGAAATGGTTCTAACATAGACAAAAGGAGTCCTGTTAATAAATGGTATGAAAACCTAATCTATGAAAAACAGGAAGGGAAAAAGAAAACAAGGGCAGTGTTTGTATCCAAGTCTTGTACCCAACGAAAAATTGAAAATACAGCAAGTCCAACTAATATAGTACTGTAATAAGTTGGTAACATCATTTGTAGGTATATCCACCAGCATCATTTTTGTCATCGTCTGTATCTTTGTGCTACTGATCAAGTGTCAAAGAAGAAAATTGGCAAAAGAGAAGGAGAGGTTTTTCAAACAAAATGGTGGTCAGATACTGTATCAGCAAATCCTCTCTAAACAAGTTGACACAGTGATAATATTCACCATAGAAGATCTAAAGAAGGCGACAAACAATTTTGATAAGAGTAGAGAACTTGGAGCCGGGGGGCAAGGCACTGTCTACAAGGGAATTTTGAAGGATAAC
Source organism: Urochloa ruziziensis (assembly GCA_015476505.1). Taxonomy (NCBI): domain Eukaryota; kingdom Viridiplantae; phylum Streptophyta; class Magnoliopsida; order Poales; family Poaceae; genus Urochloa; species Urochloa ruziziensis. The sequence continues at coordinate 900,374 of CM027126.1, read as the reverse complement.
AAGGTAGTGGCTGTGAAACGCTCAAAGATGATGGATTTAGCCCAAACTGAAGAATATGTGCAGGAGATTATTATACTCTCACAGATCAACCACAAGAACGTGGTTAGGCTTCTAGGCTGCTGCTTAGAAGTCGAAGTTCCGCTGGGCCCCCATCCCCTAAGCCTCAGCCCATTACATCTGGCCCGTGTTCCCGCTGCTTCTCGTTTTCTCACTCTAGGCCGGCCTGCAAGAGACGTGTCCGGTGCTCCTTGTGCTTTCGCCTGGGCCACATTGCCTCTAGGTGTCGATTCCCGGCAAGATTTCCGGGTCTAGTTTTGGGAAATAATCTCTTCTCAACGGCAATAAAACCTATTGGACGGGACAGCTTGGAGCCAGGTTCCTGGTTCAGGGCTCCGCAGTCTCTGAGCAATGGGGTCGGCACTAGTGGGCCACCTATCTTTCCTAGTTTTGGAGAGCTGGGAGAAGCGTTCTTTGGTATTCCCAGGCCCGGCCCTTCAATTACGATTCCTTGGCTTCTTCCGGAGTCTTCCCCCTTTGCTTGCCCCTTCGCTTCAGCGACGCCACAGCCGTCACCGCCGGCGAGTTCAGGAGCAAAGCTCAACTTATCTCTTGCTCTTGGGGGCCAGCACCCACCACATCAATCTTGCCCCACAGCAATCCACCGCATTCCCAGCACCCTGAGCGAGATCACCATAATCACCAAATAAATCAAGAAACCCCAGTTCGTGCTACAGTGCCCGTCGTCGGTACGAGCTTCCCGCGGTATCCATCAACAATGGCTTATCGCTTTGTGGACCCAACACCCTTCCTACCGCCGGGATTCCAACGGGTGATGGTCCCTGGTCGGAAAACCATGTCTCGGGTTTTCCTCGGGAACCCCATTCGCAGGAACCTGGATGTAGCCATTGCGACCATTGATCCCCTCCCAGGGCACCATGTATCCTTCCCTGCAATCAGCAATCTTCTGGATGAGTTTCTTCATACACTGTGAACATGTGGGGTATCTTGCGATTCGACCCTGTCCATATGGTCAAGCATTTGTGAAGTTTGTGAACTTTCATGACAGAGATAGACTGATTCATACCAGCCCACATATCTTTGGTAACTACCATATATCTTTTGTGGAGCACAATAGGGCTGGAATCACAGAGCAGTTTCTTTAAACTATGAAGTCTGGCTTATGCTCCTAGGGGTCAACATAGATTACTGGTCTGAAACTCATATCAATAGAATTTTGGGGGATCATGGTCAGCTCATGGCCTGGCAGGAAGATGCTGATGAGTTAGGCAGATTGATCATCAAGGCTAGGGTGGTGTCACTTGAGGAAATTCCATGGTTCATAGTAGGAACAGAAGGCTTTGCTTTCGAAGGAGAGTCCTGGACAATCCAAACAGAGATCATTCAGGCTAGGATGCTTGGAGGACAGGCAGCTGATGAAGATATGCCACCTGGACCTGATGACCTACAACCGCAACTGTTTGATTTCTTTGGTTTTGGTCAACCAGGGCATGGGCCCCAGCCACAGGAGCCACCACAGAACAATGAAGATCAAGCTGCATGGGAACCCTGGCCAAATGAGAATGCCCAAGACCCCAATCAGCAAAATGAGGAGCAAATGCAGATGCAAACTTCCTTCAGTTAAACATCCAACAACCTGTGGCCCCCAATGGGATTGACCTGAACCAACCTATGGAGGTGGATGCAGAAGATTTTGGAGATGTTATCCAAGATTTTGATTATGCAGAAGAGCATGGCAGTAATGGATCACATCCTGAGCATGTCATTGAAGTGGCTTCAGATGAATCAGTAGAGGCTCCTCCCATGGATCAGCCAGCAGCTGTCCTGCCTGACCTGAACATCCCTATAGAGGTTTTCATCCCAATGGAGAATGGGATTCCATTGCAGATCAACCCTGATGAAATTGAAGAGAATGAATTGCTTGGTCTTGAGCAAGAAATGGCAAATGAGCACCCTGTTGAACACCCAGCCAGAGCCCCTATAATGCAGCCTAGTTTTGGACAAGCTGCTGATCAACTTGATGCCACCACTGCTCAGCTTGGCATACCTGAATTGTCTGTGGCTGCCATCCCTGAATCTGAGGAAGCTGGCACAGGTGAGACTGGTGCCTGCTATGGAACCTCCCACACAGGGCATGGAAGACCCAGTGCAAGCACCTACTGAAGACAATTCTATGCATTTGGGTTTTGTGAGAGTTTTTGAGCATCTAGATTCTACCTCTCTACTATCCAGTAGTCTAACACCCTCTATGCACCATCTCAAGCAGAATCCAGAAGCTGTGAGACTTTGGGCCCAATTCCTCGCACCTGGAGCAGGTGCACCACATGTTCTAGTCCCCAAGTCTTGGGCTGATTTCTTCACAACAGCACTCATGAATCCAGGAACCTTCCCTTGGGCCAAGAATTTTCTCTCCTCGGATGCTATAGCCTCTCTCCTGGCAGATGAATGCTCAGCTATCCCATTCATCTTGCCAACAAAGTGCCCTGAAACATGCCAACAAATGTGCTTCAAGAAGATATCAGAGTGGATGCCACCCTGTGATCCAAATCCAGAGGCTGTCCTCCAGGATGAGCAAAATGTTGAAGGGGATCCCATGGACCAACCCTGTGTCACAGAAGCAGAGCTCCAATCTCAGGCCAAAGATATTATGTCACCTGGTGGGGACAAGTCTGCAGAGGTTGCACTGTTAGCCTCACCATCCACAACACCTAAACAACGCAACAGTCATATTTCTCCTTCCACAGGCCCTTGGTCCAAGAAGTTACTGGACATGGCAGCAGCTGGGAAAGCACAAAAAGGGGTGTGTGATACAGATGTTAGGCGAAGTGATAGAAAGAAGAATCAGTTACATGGCTACAGAAAGAGCTGTAAAGATGATGGCTGCTTGGGATGTTCTCTAAACCCACCCACTCTGTCACCAGCAATTATCAAGAACCTAGGCACAGAATTTTGCAAGATAGATGCATCGAAGCTGGATGAAGGGGTGTTGACTAAAAGAAAGAAGGCAGTAGCTCCTGTGGAGAAGAAACTGCTGAAGAAAAAGCCAACCAATAACAAGGATGATGCAGATGGAGCCAAGCAGACCAAAAAGAAGCCCAAGAAGTGACCCCCTCCCAGACAGTCTTAGCTGTCTATCTTTCGTTGATCTGAACAATACTTTTGTGATAGCTGTTCTTTTGCAGCTCCTCTTCAGTTCTGTAATAATCAAACCTGAATACCCCTTGATACTTTATCTGTGTGGGAATCTTTTGTTCTTGCATCTATCTTTGGTTTCTAGGCCTGTTATTCAGGTTCTGTTCATGCTCTTTTCATTGGTGCACTTATGGCAGTAAACAACCTATCTAAACAGTGGAAGGTCATGTGTTGGAATGTGAGAGGCATAAATTCGCAAACAAAGTGGGACTCTATTCGTGACAGAATTTTGGATAGTCAATGTGATATAGTTTGTCTCCAAGAAACAAAGCGTGATAACTTTGACATATCCTATGTCAAGAAATTCTGCCCTCCAGCCTTTGATAAATTTGAATTCTTGCCATCAGTGGGGGCCTCAGGGGGGATTATCATAATCTGGAAATCCACTATATTTGAAGGACGGTTGGCCTTTGTTAATGAGTTTGCTGTCTCTGTTGAATTCTTCTCACAGCACAATGATGCACATTGGCTCCTAACTAATGTTTATGGCCCCTACACGACTGAAGGAAAGAGAGACTTCACCACCTAGTTGAAACACATTGCCATGCCAACTGATCTCGACTGGTTAGTGGTGGGTGATTTTAATCTCATGAGAAGCCCAGCTAACAGGAATAAATCAGGTGGGAACCTACAGGAGATGTTTCTCTTCAATGAGGTTATCAGTGCTTTAGGGTGGGCTGAGATACCTCTTCAAGGACTGAAATACACTTGGACAAATAAGCAAGACCCTCCACTATTGGAAAGATTGGATTGGTTTTTTACATCACAGTCCTGGCTCTTAAGCTATCCTAACACCACTGCTTGGCCATTGGTGAGAGAAAACTCTGATCATGTGCCCTGTGTGATTCAGATAAATACTAATATCCCAAGAGGGAGAATATTAGGTTTGAAAACTATTGGATGGAGCATGAGCACTTTACAGCAGTAGTTATGCATGGTTGGTCTGTACAAATAGATGAAGTGGATACAGCTAAAAGACTGACAGCCAAGTTTAAGAATCTGAGAAGAGTAATAAAAGCCTGGGCAGCAACTCTCTCGAACCTAAAGCAAACCATTGCCAATATTAAGTTGATTATCTTTTTGCTGGATATCTTGCAACAGTTCAGAGATTTGTCCATAGAAGAATGGAATTTCAGAGAAATACTTGAGGAAAAACTAGCCTCACTCCTCACCCAGCAAAGAATTTATTGGAAGCAAAGGGGGACCATCAAGTGGGTAAAAGCAGGGGATGCTGGTACTAAATTCTTTCATGCCAATGCTACCATTAGGCACAGGAAAAATACAATTGTCAGCTTACAGGACGAACTAGGAAGCTCTTTTACCCAGCATGCACAGAAAGCCTCTTTGATCTGGGAAGCCTTCAAAGAAAGGTTGGGTACCACTGACAATACATCAATGACTTTTGATCTCCAACGGCTCTTGCACCACTCTGAACAGCTGGGGTGCCTAGTGGACCCATTCACAACCGACGAGATAGATGAAGTCATTCAAAATTTACCCTCTGACAAATCACCAGGCCCAGATGGATTCAACACTGACTATATCAAGAGATGCTGGCCAATAATCAAGTCTGACTTCTATGACTTGTGTTGGGCTTTTCAAGCAGGAGAACTGTGCCTTCAGAGTATTAATGGATCATACATCACACTGGTTCCAAGATAGATGCCCCAGTTAAAGTATCTGATTTCAGACCAATCTCCTTGTTAAGCACCTCCATGAAAATTATCACCAAGCTTTTGGCAAACAGGCTGCAAAAGGTAATCATGGGCTTAATACATAAAAATCAGTATGGATTCATCAAGTCCAGGACCATCCAAGATTGTGTGGCTTGGGCCCTAGAATACTTGCATCTCTGCCATCACTCCAAGAAAGAAATTGTTGTTCTAAAGCTGGATTTTGAAAAGGCCTTTGATAAGATTGAGCATTCCACCATGCTTCAAATCATGCAGCATAAGGGCTTCCCTGACCAGTGGCTTGATTGGATGAGGAATATTTTTAACTCTGGTACTTCATCAGTCCTCCTCAATGGGGTTCCTGGAAAGAGGTTCCACTGTAAAAGAGGGGTCAGACAAGGTGATCCACTGTCCCCCCTCCTGTTTGTCCTAGCAGCAGATCTGTTACAAACAGTGCTTAATGATGCAAAGGACAGAGGTCTGCTTACATTGCCCATTCCACTGAGACACAATCAGGACTTCCCTACTTGTCCAATATGCATATGACACCCTGATTATTATGGAGGGCTGCCCAGGTCAATTAGCATCTCTGAAGGAGTTATTACAAAGGTTCTCTCTATCTACTGGCCTAAGAGTTAACTATTCCAAATCCATGATAATGCCCATAAACATTTCTGAAACAAGGCTGGAACAACTTGCTCAGGATTTTGGATGTTCAGTGGGTTCTCCGCCTTTCACCTACCTTGGACTACCTCTTGGCCTCACTAAACCAAGAATAGATGACTTCTTGCCTCTTGTGCATAGATGTGAAAGAAGACTAATAAGTACCTCCTCCTTCCTCTCTCAAGCAGGGAGGTTACAAATGACCAATGCAGTTTTCACCTCACTCCCCACATCTTTCATGTGCATTTTCCTGATGCACAAAACAGTCATTAAGCAAGTGGACAAATATAGAAAGCACTGCATGTGGAGGGGTTCAGACATTAATGCTAAAACCCCACCAAAGGCAGCTTGGGAGATGGTCTGTTTGCCAAAGTCAGAAGGGGGTTTGGGAGTCTTACACTTGACTACACAGAATGAGGCACTGTTGCTCAAAAATTTACACAAGTTTTATAGCAGAGCAGACATCCCATGGGTCAATCTAATCTGGGAATGCTACTATAGCAATGGGAGATTGCCCACAGCCACAAAGAAGGGTTCCTTTTGGTGGAGAGATCTCTTAAAGATTCAGGAGAAATATAAAGGCATTGGTACCCCGCTGGTTTCAGATGGTAGAACCTGCTTCTTCTGGTCAGATCTTTGGATGGGAAGAGTCCCACAGCAGGCTTTCCCTGAGCTATTTTCATTTACCAAGAAGGTCAACATCAGTGTCCAGTCAGCCTATGCTTTGACATCTATTGAGGAGCTAATCCATCTTCCACTGTCAGAGCAAGCATACTTACAGGCTCTGACATTAGCAGAGGATATGCAGCACCTGCACCTGTCCAAGGATAAGGATATATGGTACTTTATTTGGGGATCGACAGAATTTCATACATCAAGAGCATATAAGCATCTGAGGGGACACAGGCTTGTTCATCCAATCTTCTCCTGGCTATGGAAATCCAAGGTTCAGAACAAGCACAAAGTTTTTGGCTGGCTTCTCCTGCTAGATCGTTTGAGCACGAGGAACATTCTCAGAAGGAAAAACATGTTCTTACCCTCATATGAATGTGTGCTATGCAGTTGCACAGGAGGAAGAAACTCTAATTCATTTGTTTTTGGGATGTCCTTTTGCTCAAGCCTGCTGGGCAATTCTGCATCTGGACATCATGCAGGATGAGGTTTTGGACATTCTTGCATCTTTCAGATTACAGCTTGGGATTAATTTCTTTATGGACATCATCATCATCATGTGTTGGTGTATCTAGATGGAGCGTAACGACCTGATCTTCCAACAACGACAACCGTCCATTGTGTCGGTTAGAAGACGTTTCAAGCATGAGTTCTCGCTGGTGATTCTAAGAGCACCGCCGCATCGACAACAAGGATGTCTTTATGGCTAGATTCGAACTTATGATTTATTTTATTTTCTTTGTTTCCTTTTTTGTCTCCTGAAAAGATGTATGGAACTACCTACTGGGCATGGCTGCCCTTATAATTTAATATAACCAGCAGGGGCGAGACCCCTCCTGTTTCTTCAAAAAAAAACCATAGGAATGTGGTTAGGCTTCTAGGTTGTTGCTTAGAAGTGGAAGTTCCCATATTAGTATATGAGTTCATCCCAAATGGCACTCTCTTTCACTTGATCCATGGTAACCGTGATGGACAACCTCTTTCACTGGAAATCCGACTCAAGATCGCCCAAGAATCTGCTGAAGCACTAGCGTATCTGCATCTGTCCACCAACCATTCCATAGTCCATGGAGATGTGAAGTCTATGAACATTCTCCTAGATGAAAACTACATGGCAAAAGTAACCGACTTTGGGGCGTCAAGGATTCTTCCCAAGGACTCAGTTCAACTCATGACAATGGTGCAGGGAACTTTGGGTTACCTAGACCCCGAATACTTGCAAGAGCGTAAATTAACAGAGAAGAGCTGATGTGTATAGCTTTGGAGTTGTGCTTCTAGAGCTAATCACCAAGAAGAGAGCAGTATACTTTGAGGGCCCTGACGAGGAAGGAAAAAATCTTGCATCATCTTTCGTGCAAGCGATGAAGGAGAACAGAGTTGAAAGTATGTTAGACGCTAGCATAATGGAAACAGGATTGGAGGAACTGTTCCAAGAAGTTGTTGAGCTAGCTAGCAAGTGTTTGAGTCTCAAAAGAGAGGAAAGGCCTTCCATGACGCAAGTAGCCGATAAGCTGAAAGCTATACGGAGTACCTGGAGAGAAATATTATTGCTGAAGCATGAAGAGGCTCACCGTCAAATTGAGAGGTTGGGAATGGATCCGGTAGGCGACCTGTCACAAAGTATGTCCTATACAGGCACAAATGTTGGGGCTGGATATAGAAACGGCAACTACATACCATACCGGTATCACCAGCATGGGATAGGAGTGCCGGATCCTTCCATCTCGGATGTTGCCACACGTGTACTCGAGCTGCCAACAATCTCATTCGACATATTCAACCACATCCGGGCACTCCTTAGGCGTAGTGTAATCTCAGTGTATTATATTGTACGCTTGTAGCTCATCTAGTGATGTAACGATATTACGCATTTGCCTTTCTCTGTATCTTAGTTGCGATGTTTCTGTATTTTTACTGATCACGTTGGGGATTGGTTGAAGAGTTTTTTTTCTTCTTTACTTCTTCTGTATACCAAAAAGAACTAATTTTGGAGCTTAACTGGCACAAAGGTTTCGTGCCTTTCTCCTTGCACCTCTGCAGTAGATCATATTGGCTTTAATTTTACAGAGTCACTCGAAGGTTTGGCAGTAGAATAAAGACCTGAAGTTCAGAACCATGGCAGTGGCAGGTGCCTGATGACACCGGCTCTGCAGTGATAAACCAGCATGCTTATGGTTGCCGAGCCAAATCCGGAAGCTGTGCTCAGCAGGGTGACGAGCTTCGGGAAGGCGGTCGTCGAGGAGGATGTTCTCCGGCTTCACCTTGGCGCGGCAGTCGGCGTGGTGCAGGTACGCCAGCGCCCTCGCCACGTCCACACGACGACCTCGTAGCGCTGCACCAACGTCAGGCACGCACCGTACCGCTGAGAAGAAACCAAAACCATCACTTTGCATGGTCAAGTTGAGGATTGAATGCACTGATTCAACGGCTCGAGTGACGCCAGTGTAATGGTTTTTATTTCGTGGTTTCAGTGTCTCTACTTTGGCCAAACCCAAAGCTGAATGTTTCATCCATAACGAATTCAACATTTCAGCAACACCAGTGATTCGGCCACGTTGGCATTTGGAAACTACAGATCAAGGAGAAACAATATGATATCGAGTGTTTCGTTAGTTAAAGCCACTGCATGCGTGTCTGAGAAATTTCCAGAGACTGCGTGCAGCTCCAATGTCAACAGGCCAAATCTCTGTCAGCCGTATTCAACTGCTACACTGTCACCAATATAATAGTATGTTACTTTGGCATTAATACAAAATACTATATGTAGCGTTATGAAATACTTATATTTAAGGCTAAGTTTAAACATCTTTATTGCGCGCGCGTCATCAAGAAGACGTTGTTGTTTCATGACTGAGACATACAGCTACCAATGCAGTACCAACTCAGGACGACTACGGTACGGGGTACGGAGTCCTACACTGCACTCATTGCAGAAACTGTTCCTTTAATTAGCAGAGAGGTCTTCTTCGGTGCTCCATACTACCCTATGGTAGTATGGAGTATGGAGGGATGGGCAATTTTGTAATTAGACTGTAATATAATTTTCTATTGGAGCTCCCTAACCTAAATGAACATATGTGTAAAAAGAAATAAATATATCGGACCAAATGAGTATAAAAATAAAAATAATTTTTCTCATAATACCCCTATACCGCTATATTACTCGTCTATACCACATTATATCACATGTTGAAAATATTTTTTTCCCATAATACCCCTATATTACTATACTACTCGACCTATACTACCTTATACTACAGGTGAAGGTCTAGTAGTATACAACTAATTTGGACCGTCAGATCCTTTTATACTGGTCCTTTTTGAACACCAGTATAAGGTAGTATGGAGCACCGAAGAAAACCTCTTAGCAGAAGGAAGGAGAAACATAATCAGCATCAACTTGCAAACGGATTTGGAACATATATTATTTTAAACATCAACTTGCAATGGCTTATAGTATTTGTGATTAGAAAATCTACGGCTACATAGAAAATAGTGTGCCGATCGGAGGTCAACTTTATCAGTAGTAAGGTCGGCTTGTTGAGTATAGTAGTACGCCCTTCATATAAGGATAGTGTAAGTGAGTTTTCTCACAGAGAAGAGCTAGCTGAGCTACTTAGGAGCTACCGTTCTTTCTAATAAGCAGGTAGCTACCGTCAGTAAAAGTACATACAGGTGGGGAAAAACAAGGCTTACAGAAAAAGGCATCGCTTAAGTTGCTATATATCTGCTGGTAAGAATTTCTAGCTAATCCATCGTATCCAATAATCAAGATTTTTAAGTTTTATTAGAGTGCATCCATATATATATGTAACAATTTTCTGTTCTCTTCCTCTACCTAAGTATGGCTCATGTATACCACTGGATCATCCTATTCTTGATCAACCACAAAACCAAGCCAACTCACAAAATTTCATTAGTCCGGTGCATTTGTGTGGTGTGCACCTGGCCATTTGTGCGCTATTCTTCTCTCTCGGACCTGGCCAATTTGGTGGCCTCATCTGTGCGGGCCGATCCATCCCTTTTGGTGGGCGGCTACGCCTGTCTTGATGGTACCTGGGTTACATGGATATTTATATATGTCTTAACTAGTATTTTTTTAGATATTGAAATATAAATGTCCTAATCTATTTCACAATGCGTGATGTTTTTGTTGTTCCTTATTACAATAGCTACAGTCACAACAAAAGCAAACACATAGTTCACATAGAAACAAAATGCTTAATAGTAGAGATCTAAAACCTTTAGAATAATCTATTGTTAAACCTACATCCATATGACCATATGTGACAAAGACCTCCATTGTAGTGATCTCTGACGAAACTCCGCATGCTCTGCACACAAGTCCCCGGCCCCTAAACTCCTATCCGATACATGGTTTTGAATGGCACTTGTGTGTACCTTCTGTTTGCCAAATACAATAATGTTGTTTGAGATCAACCATATAGACCAACATAGAGCTCTAACTCCCACCAAAATTGGTATTTAAGGTCAGTTTGACAGTTTGGTTAACGTGCTAGCTTTGCTAAGACCAGCCTTGGCAAGGGAGCTACAGGTAGCAAGCAAAAAAGCTTGCCAGCACATGCATTGAGGCCGGCAGGCAGCAAGAAAATCCAAGCCAATCAAACTTATTACCCTTGTCTTTTTGCTTACTCCGTGTCTCCAAGAACCAAACATGTGTCTGCAGCCCTATATGTTAAGAGGGTGTAGAGAAACTTAAGGCAAGGACAATCAAAGAACAAATGTTAAATTGTATCATCTGTAGAACAATAACAATGACATTATTTATCTGCAGGTAAAATGCTGTTACTGCTAATTTTGGAGGCCATCCTGATAAAGCATTGTATCTCAATTCAGGGGGCTTGGGCTGAGCCTGGGCCCGGGCCCGGGCCCGGGGACCACAGTCTAGCCCTGCCCAACTGTCAAGATAAGTGTGGTAACATCAGCATCCCTTACCCGTTTGGCATTGGTCGGGGCTGCTTCCTGGACACGGATGGGCGTTCTCCCTTTGAAGTCAGATGCAATAACGACGGAGCTTATGTGAATATTAATTATTGGTGGTACCAAAATTTCAATGATACATTACTGGAAATCAACGTTCTCCAAGGTGAGGCACGCGTTCGGATTGGTTGGAGTATAGCATGGAGCTGTAACTACGGGGAAAAAAGCAATTTTTCTCGTCTAGTGTCGGAAGAGAAATTTGTGCGTCAATCACTTGGGAACTTTATGAAGCTTTCCTCTAAGAACAAGCTTACAGCAGTCGGATGTGCAACTATTGCAACCATCGTGGGTTCTAGTTCTACAGAATCAAACATCTTTTACAATAAAGGTTCGCGTTTTTACACAAGCACATGCGCGTCATTGTGTGGCACCAAGGATAGCATCAGTACGAGCACCAAGTGCGATGGCATGGGTTGCTGTCAGACTTCCATTCCACAAAATATGACAACCTACTCCTTCGCATTTGCAAATATTTCGGTAACTAAAAATGTTGATGATGACCAAAAGAATGCTGACGATGTCAAAAAATTCAGCCCTTGCAGTTATGCATTCTTCGTCGAGGAAAACTGGTTCAAATTTAATACTTCCTATGCAATATCAAACAATTTCCAAAGCCTAAATGGTTTGCTCCCTTTGGTTCTTGATTGGAATGTTGGTACTGAAACTTGCGAGGAGGCCAAGAAGAACAAATCATCATATGCTTGCACTGCCAAAAACAGTGAATGCGTTCCTGCACGCAGTGGCTTGGGGTACCTTTGCAACTGCTCCCAAGGTTTCATGGGCAACCCCTACCTAGGAGGATGCCTGCAAGGTCAGCGCGCATGTATTTCCATTTCTGTTTCCCATTTTCTACTAAAACATATTCGCTTTTGTTCTTTTGCCGATGATTAATGTTGATTTCACTCCCTCATTTACTTCTGAAGACATCAATGAGTGTGATTATTCACCGTCCCTGTATCCTTGCTATGGTATCTGCACCAACACGATTGGAAACTATATCTGTTCATGCCCAGCAGGAACTCAGAGCAAAGATCCCAAGAATGCACCCTGTACTCCAATTCCTGAATCGAACCGACGACAAGTAAAGGTGGTCATAGGTACGTCTCCCATTTGCACGGAACTAAAGACTAACTTTGTATGTTGTAATTCGTTGCAATCAACCTGATATATGATTCTTGTTTTAGATAATGAAAATAGTTCTGGACTTTGGGACCGCACATGGCCCCAAATTTTACAAAGTTATTAAGCTAAATAGCCGATCATATGAATAAGTAAACGTGACCCTAAGCAAAAGGATAAATTATAGGCAATTAAAGTCTCATACGATATATATATGATGTCATGTCTTTTTTCTATTTTCTTGGAATTTTATATGATGTATGTATCCTAACTACGCAGATACAGGGAGGGGTCTTAGTGTGATTGTATCATCTTTGTTTTAACCACTGATGGTTGTATCATCTTGATATAATTATCGTCTAAGATTAATAACGCTTCACTTATAATAAGGCTTAATTTTGTAAATACATTTGTGTCCTAAAAAATAAAAGGAGGAAGTATAAAGTAACAGAGTTGGTATCCTTTTCTTTTGCAATCCTGTGAGATGAACTGATCATGTTGTTAACATCTTACTTGTCTTAGGTACTTCTATCAGCTTCGTCGTCCTGATAGTTTGTGTCTCTACTCTATTAATCCAGCGTCAAAAATGGCAGCTAGCAAAGGAGAAGCAAAGGTTTTTCAAACAAAATGGTGGTCACATATTATACCAACAAATACTCTCTAAGAAAATTGATACAGTGATAATATTCACAATAGAAGATTTGAAGAGGGCAACAAACAATTATGACAAAAGCAGACTGCTAGGCACAGGAGGTCATGGTACTGTATACAAGGGCATTCTGGAGGATAACAAACTAGTAGCTGTGAAGCGCTCGAAGACTATGAACGTCTCCCAAAATGAAGATTTCGTTCAGGAGATTATTATACTCTCGCAGATCAATCACAAGAATGTGGTCAGGCTTATAGGATGCTGCTTGGAAGTGGAAGTGCCTATATTAGTGTACGAATTCATCACAAATGGAACACTCTTTCACTTGATACATGACAACCACAATATACAACATGTTTCGCTAGATGTTCGTCTCAAGATAGCCCAGGAATCTGCTGAAGCTTTAGCATATATGCATCTCACCATGAACCGGCCCATAGTCCATGCAGATGTTAAGTCCCTAAACATTCTTCTAGATGAAAACTACATGGCGAAAGTAAGCGACTTTGGGGCATCGAGGTTGCTTCCCAAGGAGGAAGCTGAATTTATGACGATGGTGCAAGGAACTCTAGGTTACTTAGACCCTGAGTACTTGCAAGAACGGATATTAACGGAGAAAAGCGATGTTTACAGCTTTGGAGTTGTCCTTCTAGAATTGATCACAAGGAAGACAGCGATCTACTCAGAGGGTCCAAATAAGGAACGAAAAGGCCTTGCAGCATCTTTCCTGCTAGCAATGACGGAGAACAGGGTCGAAGACATATTGGACACCAGCATAATGAGTGCTGGAATGGAGGAATTGTTCCAAGAAGTTGCTGAGCTAGCCAGCATGTGCTTAAGTTTCAAAGGAGAGGAGAGGCCTTCCATGACCCAAGTGGCCGACAAGCTTAAAGCTATACGGAGTACCTGGAGAGAGATATTATTGCTGAAGCACGAAGAGACTCAGCGTCTAATTCGAATTGAGAGGTTGCCACCGAGCATGTCCTATACGGCACAAATGTTGGGGTTGGATATCGAAACGGCAACCACATGCCATACAGGCACTACCAGCATGGGATGAGAATACCGGATCCGAGTTTACACTTTTCGGCTTGGAGTCTTGGACATTACCGTGTCTACATATAGTTTCCGCACATGTACTCAAGCTGCCAAATAATCCCATTTGATCCCACACCAAATATTGGTACTACTTAGGCGTCGTGTGATCACTGTACTGTAGGTTTATAGCTCATCCATTGTGTAAAGATATTACGTTGTTGCTTTCTCTGTATCTTTATTTTGATGTCATGCATTATTATTAGTTTGAAGAGTTCATTCTGTTCTTGTTTATACCAAAAGGAAAAGGAACTAATTTGGAGCTTAACCGGCACAAGGCTTCGTGTCTGCTTTCTCCTAGCACCCGCTGCAGCAGTAGATGATGTGGCTTTTACAGAATACAGAGTCAAGTGCGAAGGTTTCGTAGTAGAAAGAACTGAAGTTCAGAACCGTGGCAGAGCTACCTGCTGAGTGCTGACACCGGCTGTGCAGTGATAACCAGCATGCTTGCGGTTTGCTGAGCCGAATCTGGGGGGCTGTGATGACCAAGGCGATAGTGCGTGATTGACTTGAGCTCGGGTGGTGAATCACCCGGAAAAAGAAAGGCATAATTGTTGCCAGTCGGTGAAACATCATGCGGCAAATGACGCGCTCCTACGCAGCAGGCTGAGTGGAGTGCTGGAGTGCCAATGCTGAATGCGGGGGCGAGCGTGGGAAACATATTGCAAAACGGGCCACGAATAGCTTGGGCCCGTTCCACAATAACGTGGGCCGGCAGGTAGAGTAGATTACTGAATTTTTTATTTTTATATTTTTTATTTTCTGATTTTTCAAAAATAAACGCTCGGCTCAAAAGTTTGCAGAAATGGTCTTATGTCGCCAGATGAGATGGCTATCGCCAGTTGAAACGACGACAAAGGAAAAAATCGTTGTGTACAACGGCTATTGTCGTATGGATTGGTGATAGGACGGACCCTGTGGGGCCCGAGCGGGTGTCGGTGCGATCCCAGTGCCAAACAGTCGGTCAAACCAAAAACCGCCGTTTGAAATGGCGAGAACATGTGGACGCCATGGCCCCACCAACCTATCGTCGTTTCGGACGGCGAGAGCGCCTTCCGCCGCCTCGTTCAGCGAGATTTGAGGAGCCACGCCGTTTCAACCGGCGATAGGCAGGCGCTCCCCGCCCATAAAACGCGACATTTTCATTGCTAGCAGGCAGTGCAGCTCACTCTTACCGTGCGGTGAAGAAGAGAGAGCATAGAGTTAGGCGAGGGAGAAGGGAGGAGAGGAGATGGGAGGGGGGCTCTGCCGGATCTTCGCTTCGCATCAGGTAAATTGTTTGACCTAGCAGTTGATTTAAATTATGATTTGTAGTACTCTTTGTAGATATAGTTTAGGGGGTATACCGACTATTTTCAGTTAGCATGTTTGTAGGTAGTATTTTTAGTTAGCATGTGTACATGTAGATAGCTATTTTTAGCTTGTAGGTAGTTTTTTTAGATATGAACTATGTCATACACAAAAACTAGTTAGTAGATCTAGACTGCTTCGTAAATTGTAGGTGTAAAAGTTTTTGATAGGTATATCTAGACGTGGATACTAGTTTGTTTTAGTGTTTTACGTAGCAATATGTAGATGATAGGTAGTATTTTTAGTTAGCATGTGTACGGGTAGACTGAATAATTAGTTAGTACATCTAGATCACTTCATAAAATTAGTTTAGTTAGTACATCTAGACTGCTTCATAAATTTGAGGTGTAAAATTTATTTTAGTCATTAGTCGCTCATATTTTTATTTTTGTTTAGATATGTGGCAGTAGTAGGAAGTATAGTTGAAACAAGAAATTAGTTACTCACAATTATCATTGTTATGGTGAATGTTGACAGACATGTCAAAGAGTTTATTTTTTTCTTATGGGCCAGGAAAGGTTAGGCATGGTGCTGAAGCGGAATTTTATGGGCCAGGAAAGGTTAGGCATGGTGCTGAAGCGGAATTTTATGGGCCGAGTATTTATTTTCAAAAAATCAGAAAATAAAAATATAAAATTAAAAAAATTCGTAGATTACTCAGCCATTTTCAAAAGAAACAAAATATTCCTCTAATAAAAAACGAAGAAGAAACTATCACCGGGCTTTGGTTGGATCAACTATCATGGCTTCAGTGAGTGGCGGAGGCAGCAGAGTGCTAGCCTAGCCTTGTCGTTCCAACTCATTCTCAAATAGTGCGGCAAATAAAGTATTGTGGCCACCAATGCTACAGGTGGCATTAAAAAAAAAAGCAAAAATTAAAATCATATCGGATGTAAAAAAATGAAGAAAAAGAGAGAAGGAATCAAATTTGAAGTGTTCCAGCTTCAACCACTGAACCAACACTATGTCAATGTTGCAGGCATCGATGCAACTGAACTGAAGACAGAATATGGCCACCAATGTTACAGGTGATATGAAAAAAGAAAGAAAGAATATAAAATCATATTTGATGCTAAAAATTAAAAAGAAGATATCGAATCAAATCATATGCACCCCCCGGATGGTATTCCAGTTTCAACCATTGAAGTCTGAACCAACACGTGCTGACCTGCATCTGAATCTTCAGAGTTCAGAGGCAGCAGGCACCAGGCAGGCATCGATGCAACCAAACTGGAAGACAGAATCTGCACCTTCGTTTGGAGCACCAATGATTGAACTCTGCAGAGTCTGTCTGTCAGATAAACCGTGAAGTGTGCCGATCCGCTGATCGACGGATTGCCGCGCGCGGCACAGCAACGTGTGCAGTGTGCTACCGCCCGGACAGGTAGGAGAGCGCGAAGGAATCGCTGACGCTCACCACCGACGACGCCGTCCCGGCCGACACCGGCGGCATCGCGGGCATCCCGAACATCCCCCCGCCGCCGCCGCGCGCGCCGGCCGGGTCGAGCGCGAGCATGTCGACAATGATCATGTCCGACGGCGGCGGCGCCTCCACCTCCCCTCCCTTCCCCTCCAGCATCTCCACCACGCGCGCCATGGCCGGCCGCGCGCTTGCCTTCTCCTGCGCGCACCACAGCGCCACGTGCGCCACCCGCCTCACCGCCGCCTCCTCCACCGCCGGCGCCAGCAGCCGCCGGTCGAGCACCTCCATCACCCTCCCCTCCCGGACCTTATCGGCGACGATCTTCGGGAAGTACGTCCACCGCCGGGAACCCCCAATTCCGGCCTCGGCCTGGAGGTTCCGGCGGCCGCCGAGCATCTCCAAGAGCACCATCCCGAAGCTGTACACGTCGCACTTCTCGGTGGCGCCGGCGCCGAGGAGCCACTCCGGCGCGAGGTACCCGGCCGTGCCGCGCACCGTGGTGACAACCCGGCTCTGCTCCTTCCCCATCATCGCCGCCAGCCCGAAATCCGAGAGCAATCCCCGGTGGCCGCCGTCGAGGAGGATGTTCTCCGGCTTCACGTCCAGGTGCACCACCTTGGCACGGCAGTCCCCGTGCAGGTACGCCAGCGCCCTCGCCACGTCCACCGCCACCTGCCACCTCTGCTGCCACGTCAGCATCCTCCCTGCGCCGGAGGGGAAGATCCACGTGTCGAGGGACCCGTTCTCCATGAACTCGTAGACGAGGAAGCGAGGGGAGAGGCAGAAGCCGAGGAGGCGGATGAGGCAGGCGTGCTGGGCGGCGCCGATGGCGGACACCTCCGACCGGAACTCCTTGTCGCTGTGCGCCGGCGATCCCCCGCCGTCGATGCGCTTCACGGCGACGGAGGTGCCGTCGTCGAGGATGCCCTTGAACACCGTGCCCGACGAGCCACGGCCGACCACGCACTGGAACCCGTCGGTGGCCGTGGCTAGCTCCTCCGGCGAGAACCGGCGCGGCAGCCCGGCCACCTTGCGGAAGAAGCTGTACTCCACCACGCGCGCCGACGCGGACACCTCGTCGCCGTCCATCACCAGCCGCCGCGCCATGCGCGAGGCACGGCCGTGGTGGCACAGCAGCGCCGCCACGGTGCACGCCAGCACGGCAGAGAGGATGAGCGCCGAAGAGAGGTAGAAGGGACGAGACAGGCGGAAGCAGAGGAACAGGGTGAGCTCCAGGGCTGCCAGCACCACGGCCGCCGCGCCGGCGAGGATCTTGGCAGTCTTTCCCTCCATCGATATCAATCACCGCCGCCCGGCGACGAAGACGACGCTCGACTTCACCATTTTTCTTTGGGTATTTCACCACTCGCTCTGACTTGGCAACATTCCTTTGTGGTGTTCTTCACTTTGTTCGTCGTTATCCGAGCTAGTTTTGACGCGATGCTTGGTAAATATACTGCCGATGGGATCGGAGATTGAGAGATATGACATGGAACTCTTTGACGAATTTAACGACAGCGATGTATCACCCAATAATCCTTGAGGTTTGGTTTCTTAACAGTGGCTTAATTTGTAGTAGCAATTTTCTGACCTGATCAGAGGAAGGAATAAAAGGATATGGTAGGGGGGAGAAGAACGGTTCAGATGAGGAATTAGATAGAGTGGCAGTGGCAGCGCAGATGGTGTACCCCGTCATGGCGAATTCGTCCTAAATTCGTGTGCAGTGAAGAAACCATCCATCCATCGCTTGCAAAGTCAAATTGAGGAAACGGCACACTGATTCAACGGCTCGAGTGACATCAGCGTGTAGTGGACTTGTGTGGTTTCGGTGTCTCGTGTCAGTACTTTGGCCAAATCCAAAGTTGAATGTTTCGTCCATAACGATTTGGCATTTAAGCAACATCAGTGATTCAGCGACGTTGGCATTTGGAAACCATAAATCAGGGAGAAACGATATTATCTTGACTGTTTCGTTCAAGTCACTGCTTTTCTGATAAATTCTCAGAGATTGGTGTAAGCAATAATATTCAGACAGCAATTCTTCCATCACCAGATTTGGTCAAGGCGATCCATGAACATAGAATCATCCAGACAAATATGCATTTTTTGTTTGGATCTTGAATCAGCAAAACATGTGCTGGATAGCAGAAGTACTTCGTCGTGTAACGAATCCCATTATTTGTATAACTGAGTTGGTTATGTCTTACAAACCATGCGCTGTTCCAGCTTCCAAGCTGTGGGGCAACCAGCTTGACATGGTCAACTGAACTCTATAAGGCCCAGAGGCTGGAGTTTTTCACAGCTTCACAACGCTGTGACAAAAATGGTATTAGCACCCCAGTTTTATTGCCGTGCCCTACAGAACCTTAATGATGGTGGTCATCGTCGTCGTCATGTCCATCAGGGCATCCTCCTTCTCCAATCACATCAAGCTGTGGAACAAAGATGGAAACTTGTAACTCGGCAAACATGAGGGATCATACATTTCACAGCATACAGCATCTCATGCCAAAAGTTGCTCTTGGAATGCAAGGATTTTATGCCAACATTAACCACGTACCATGAAATATTGAGTACATACTGGACATTCATGTGGCTTGCCTTTCTCCAACCAAAACCACACTACATCATGCTCATCTTCTGCAAAAAGCCAATAACAATTGCAGTATAAACCAATTAGATAACTGAAGGCGAGGATTTGAATTCTGGAAGCCACTTGGTTGAAAGACTTGAGTGATATTTAGCATGACCAGTAGTGTACCTCCTTCGCCACCAGGGCAACCAACAATCCTTTTGTTGTAGTATGACTGAATCACAGCAGGAGCTTCCTGTAGAGGGAACAGCATAGACAGATATTACTTCAGTTGAACCACACAAGAATCAAACGAATTTTTTAACTGAAAATTGATGCAAAAGACACATAAGCAAACCACAATTCACATAGCACACTGCAAAGTGAGTCATAGACAGGCCAAAGCTGAAGGGAACCTAGTATCGACTGGGCCAGCTGATGAATCTCACTGAATTTCCAAGTGAGGCGAACAGCGAATCAAAAGTCAAGTCATGACAATAGTACTCCGTAAAACACAAAGAATCAGTCATACAAGACCATCTATGCATCATGTTGCTGAAATTCAGGATAGCTACCTTGAGTCTGTGAAATACAAAGACAGCCAGAAATGATAGATTCCACTTCAAGATCAGAGTGGCTTCTATTGAGTATTCCATAAAGAACAGGACAACGCTCATGGGTTGTCAACTAGAGTTCCTCATAACAGCAATGCTCATTTGGACAGGGAACACAATGAAGAAACATTTATAACCTTGAGCAATAGTATGCTCATTTGGACAGGGAACATACTGAAGAAACATTTATAACCTTAAGCAATAGTGTTTTCCAAATGAAAATACAGCTGCAAGATATAAGTCTTAAACTGAATTCTGAAGCAACACCAGAAAGATAAATAGCAGTAAACAGAACAAGAATCACAAGATAACTCAATCAAATAGCAAAATCAAGATGCCTTCGGCATTGAAAATTCAATAGGTGTTCCATAACTAGTGTTCAGTAATTAGTATGCTAAAGAAAACCTAAAAAGTTGATTTAACATGCTAATAGAATTGATCTATTTAAGTTAGCGCGGATCCAAAAGGACTAGATATTATTTTAAGAACATATATTTGATAAAAGTGTGCAAGAAAATACTATTATGTGCCACAAACTTACATAATCCCAGAAAGTCGAAACGTATGTTAGGACAACAAATAGGCATGAACTTGAATTGGGGCTCAGCCTACCACTCGATTGCTGACTGAACCAACAACACTATTATGAGCATAAACTTAATTGCGCAAGCGGAAATGGATAGTTTAAACTTTAAAATGATTCAATGGTCTCAAAATAAATTAGAGCCATAAATCTTCCATAACTCGAGACAAACAACCAATGGCAGGGAACACCTTCATCTATATATGTGAGTTATGAAATATTGCACTGAATAAACTAAAGACGACCAGTGGCTGGTCAGCTCTTATCCGAACATCTGAAAATATACTCTGTATCTTCACCTATTCCATGGAATATGTTCAAACAAGTATCTCATTTCACGGGGAAAAACAATCTAATCTAAACAAACATGTCACATTCACAAGAGCAAGTCAGAGGATCACACATTGACATTTCAGCTCACGCTCACAAGTCACAGCCTCATTCTAAGCAACCAATTTAGCGGTCCCAATTGCTCAGGCATCAGAGGAAATGTAGAAGAAGATATCACACGGAAAGTGCTCACCTTGGTGCCAAAGGGACCGACGGGCGCGTCCATGTCGAATCTCTTCTTCCCCTGTACAGAAAAAAAACAAAAATCCAATAAAATTTTAATATCGTTTTGCCAATAAATGACCTGTAATAAGAAATGAAGCGGCGGGAACCGGCAAAGCGGTCATGCGGAGAGACCTGAAGCTCGGCCTCGATCTCCTCGCGCTCGAGCCCCGTGGCGATCGGCATCACATCCTCAACCCTAGTCCTCTTCCCGGCCACATCTGAAGAAAAACGCGGCCTTGCCATCAAATCCGGGCTACGGCTTGAACTTGTGAGAAGCGGGAAGGGTCGTTACCGAAAGTGGAGAAGCAAAGGGGCGCCGGCGTGCGGAGGATACTAGGCGCGGCGGCAGCGGAGACCGCCGGGGATCGGGGGACCAGGGCGGAGCGGTGGTGGCGGAGGAGGAGGGAGGTGGCGCGCTTCCACATGGCGACCGGTGGAGGCAGCAGCGGCACGAGCGGATGGCAGAGAAGATGAAAAGGGTCCGACCCGACCAACTTGGGTGTTTTCGGCCTAGTGTAAAATTTTGCAAATTGAAACAAAGTTCATAGAAAATTCCGAAAAAATGTTTAACACTAATTTGAACTACAAAACAGCAATTATAGGCGCTCAGTTTGAGCTACTACAGGTTAAATCCCAGTATCATTCATTTTTTGACAAAATATAGCAATTGATGACTAGGACTGATGTTGATGCTGAGATTTTGTGTTTAATCCAAAATATCAAGTTAAGGTTTTGTGCTTAACTCAAAATACCGCCATTGGGCAGCATACGGTTTTTCCAAAGAACTGTGAATCCAACAAAATGTGATTATTGGAAACATTAGTTGCTTGATTATGCATCCTTTTTTGAAAGAAATACCATAGGATTTGAGAAGGCCCATTGTTTATTGCATGCAACACCAAAATTGCTATCATGATATATCAACCGCTTTTGAATGAATAGCAAGCATGCACGCCAGAAATTCAAATAAGATATAAGGGTTATATATTTAAGCAAATAAAAATATAAAGAAAAGGTTTGAAAAAGCGGTTCGCCCACAAGATAAAAGAGAGGCATGTTAATGTAAATAATTCATACTATCTTTTGAGTGGATTTTATACACCTATATCCAAAAAATGAGACTTTTAATAGAAGCTTTTAGACATCTTTCCCATGTGAAAAATGAGAATATTTATTTTTCTCTTTTCAAACAATAGGGACATGATAAGTACCGCAACATCTTAAAAGCTATAGATATCTAGAAATAGAGATGGAGTAATAATATACAGATAATGAAAACATAAAAAACTATATTTCCCTTCTCAAGACTGGAAGCTTGCTATTATCTATATTATAAAGGACGAAAGAATTTCGACGGTCCTTCGTCAAAAGACACATTGCTCTGACAGATAGACCCACGGGTCAAGTACGTGAGCAATCAGGACTCTTTCTCATCCTACGAGTCAGCCCCTAGGACTCTTTCTCACGTTATATTGGTCATGTACGTGAGCAGTCAAGACTCTTTCTCGTGCTACACATTAGCCACTATGACTCTTTCTCACGCTATATTTTTCTTAAAACACGTGCCTACGGTACGTGCCTTTGTGCTAGTTACCTAGTAAAAGAAGAAAAGAAAAATAGGTAGCTTTGCATCTGTGAATAGGAACAATGATATGAAGGAATTGACCAAAACTCCAAAAGTTCATTTGAAGTACGACTGAGTTTCAACTGGCCGGTCGGTGTGTGAGCTTCCAAATTTAGCAACAGATCAAGCAGAGCACGAAAATCAGACAAGATCCGAGGGCTCACATTCATCCAAAGCACCCTTTAAAATACACAACTCCATAAACCCTAGCAATCAGGCGTCTTTCCCCCCGAAACACACGAAAACCCCCCTGTCGGCTGCCCCCACTCCCGCCTCCACCCATGGCGTCCCTCCCGAACGGCGCCGCCGCCGGCTCCTCCGCCGCGCGCCCGGTGGACAAGGAGGTGGACTTCGCCAACTACTTCTGCACCTACGGCTACCTCTACCACCAGAAGGAGATGCTCTGCGACCGCGTCCGCATGGACGCTTACCACTCCTCCGTCTTCCGCAACGCGCCCCACTTCCAGGGCAAGGTGGGGAACCCCCTGAATCCCTTAAAATTTCTATTTTTCGAGCAATTCTGGGTCCTAATTTGATGAATTTGGCGGATCTATTAGGTAGTCCTTGACGTGGGTACCGGAAGCGGCATCCTTGCCATCTGGAGCGCGCAGGCCGGTGCCAGGAAGGTGTACGCCGTCGAGGCGACTAATATGGCGGAGCACGCGCGCGAGCTCGCGCGCGCCAACGGCGTCGCGGACATCGTCGAGGTGATACAGGGCACCGTGGAAGACGTTGAGCTGCCGGAGAAAGGTGAGCCTTAATTTCTTGATTCTTCATCTTGCTGTGGTTACTGAATCACGAATCGACAGTAAAAAAGAAGTAACCTGTGTCCCAACTGGAAAGGCACTCCAACCATATGAGCTATACTCAGTACTTTATTGTATCAGAAGAAAATTTCTAATCTTTAATTGGAATATGAAAGTTATGGTGTCTGAGTATTGACTATGTTTCTGTATGTTGTTTGGAACTGCAGTTGATGTCATTATATCAGAGTGGATGGGCTACTTTCTTTTAAGAGAATCCATGTTTGATTCCGTCATTTGTGCGCGTGACCGCTGGTTGAAGCCAGATGGTGTAATGTAAGCTTATTCCGCAAGTTATGTTAACAAACACTACCAAAATTCTTAAATAGAAAACAGATTCCCATTTCAATATTTTGTTCCTGCACACAGAGTGCCATTAATGTAAGACCAATTCCTTTTGCAGGTATCCTAGTCATGCTAGGATGTGGCTAGCGCCCATAAGAACTGGTTTGGGTGACAAAAAGATGGAAGACTTGGATATTGCTATGGAAGACTGGAATCTATTTGTTGAAGACACTCAAAGTTGTTATGGGGTCAATATGAATGCTTTGACAAAGGCATATCGTGCAGAACATGAAAAATACTATCTCAAGGTATGTTGCTCATATTTCTCTTCTAGTTCATGCTGCAGCCTTAGAATGTAAAATTCAGGGATTTTCTTAGCTTGCGAACAACTTATACCTTCTATAGTAAATCAGTGTATCTCCTTATGTAAGTATAATGAATGTATTGTGCCCTTCTAGGTAATTGGAATAATCAACATAGAATTTGTTTTTGTCATTTTCACTTTCTTGAAGTACTTCTGATGAACAACTTACATAGTTATACAAGCCTTTATTATTATCTCCATTAAAATTTAAGATCGGTTGTTTTAATTTAGCTGTTTCATCTTATGAAGTATACCCTAGATGTTTATCCTAAATCTGGGTATCCTAAAAGCTCTTGCTAAGAAATCAGCATGCAAGAGTAGTGAATGACTAAAGCCTGTATGTTTCATGGGCCTTTCCCGCTCACTTTATGTACGCATGATTGTATTCTTCTGCAGTCTTCGATATGGAACAATCTTCATCCGAACCAAGTTATTGGCAAACCTGCAGTTATTAAGGAAATTGATTGCTTAACAGCCACTGTTGACGAGATTCGAGAAGTTAGAGCACAAGTTACGTTGCCAATCAGCCTGGACGGAACTAGATTATCAGCGCTAGCTGGATGGTTTGATGTTCATTTTCGAGTATGTCAGATTCAATTGCAGCTCATTTCATCTTGTTACAGTGTTACGACTCATGGAAGGTGCTTATTATGTTTTATGATATTTTTCAGGGTAGTGTGCGAAACCCTGCAGTGGAGGAAGTTGAGTTAAATACGGCTCCAAATGAGCATGGGGGGACTCATTGGGGTCAGCAGGTTGGTTTCCTGGAACAATTGTTCTTTGGCAATTCTTAGAATATGTTGTGAGTAGCTTATAGTTACAAATTGTTCAGTCCTGTCTTCTCCTTCAACTTGTAAATATTGACCAGCTCAAGATAATGTGGTCATTGAAGGAAAATACATGTCTGTTTTCTTTTTGGAATTTTTATTATAGACAGGAGCAGGGAGCAAACCTTCTGTTGACTGTTGCAAATGAACAAAAGAAACTTGTTTAATTATACATGTTTATTTCACTGAAACTGGTCTATTATGAATACTTTTATTTGAAGTGGTAGCTTTTGCAAAACAACATTCTTTTCCATTGATTGTGTGTATATGTTTATTTCGCTGAAATTAGTCTACTACGAATGCTTTTATTTGAAGTGGTAACTTTTGCAAAACGACATTCTTTAACATTTTTTCAATTGATTGTGTCATTATTCAAGTGCATGCCATTCTTAAAGTAGTTAGCTGGTCTGGAAAAATTCATCAGTTTTCTTTTTTGCTTTCAAGGTTTTCTTGCTGACTCCGCATCTGAAAGTATCTAGAGGAGACAATGTTAATGTTTCCTTCTCGATGGTTCGCTCAAAGGAAAACCATCGACTTATGGATATGGAGTTCACCTATGAATTGCATGAGTTCTCCGGCAGAAAGCACCCAGCAGTCACAGCCAAGATGTACTTGGAGTAGATCGAGGTTCGGTTCGCAAAACTAATTTGCTTGTATGTTTCTTTATTATATCAGATGTAAATGCGTTGGGGGCACAATGAATTACACTTATTCACTATTGTTTGAATTTGCCACTGATTCACTGCTAGTGGTCCGTGGTACCCCCCCAGCATGCCTCAACCTAACCCTTGTTCATTTTGTGGTTATTGCTTTGACAGAATGCTGACTAGACCTGATTCATTCGATGAAAGACAGGGCACCGATAACCGTATGTCCTGATGTTGCTGTTGCTGAACCTATAAACCTTTGCTCAAAGGCTGAGCAACTGCTGTAATCCCTAGTATGACGTGTGGTATTCATAGCAAAGGTCACAGCGTGTTTTACCCATTATTTGTACAATGAGACCGTGAGGCATGATTGAGTGCCAGAGATTTTGTTGTATTGGTAATATCTTATTGTTTGATTATTGGAGTAATGGGAGCCATTGCTTCCAAATGTTTGGTTGTTTCGAGTAATGAGAGCCTCTGCTTCTCACCGGTGATGTGTTTAGCCGACGTTTATCAGCATTGCGGTATTTATTATCATTGAGTACAGAATTTCGTTGCATTCAGTCCAGTTTGACAAATCAGTTTCCGGATGATCGTCTGGGCTGTTGCCCATGCTCTGGGCTGTTGCCATTCCCTGGGCTGTTGCCATGCTTTTTCTGAAGTGTCAACTTGATGTCATACCAGACTTGGTGACCAGTCTCTTGTTGTCAACTTGTGTTGTCTTCAGAATAAGACTTGTCATACCGACAATGCTTTGCTGGATCTCGCTCTATTTGGTTATTTGCAAATCTGGATTGGCGCTGACAGGAGCCTGAATCAAACATGCAGGCGTACGGTAAGCACAGAATTTTCCCCTAGTTACTCGTGCAACCAACGTACTGACTTGTAGGTAAACAAATGTTAAAACAGTGGCCGTTTGATCCAAACTGTGTCCTGTTTGTGGTCAAATGCCAGAGGCCGCTGTTCATCTTTGCTTGCAACGTCGGTTTGCTTTGAAGGTTTGGGAGCATATCAGAGCCTGGACGGATAATCTGATCCGAGTACCTAGTACATAGTACTAGTACCAACATCGAAAGATTGTTGGAATGTCGTGTGTTGTTCTTCTACTGGTCAAAGAAGAAATTTCCTTGCGTTATCACCGAATTAGAACCGGATTCAGATAAGGAAAGAAGCTGATAAATCTCCTTACTATAACGGTCTGAAAGGAAAGTTCCCGTCCGTGTTTTGGCCGCCTTCAAATACGGATTCCCCGCCGACAAAACCCTCGACGGCGACATCGTCGGAACAACAAGGTCGCAACTAACGCTGTGCTCCATGGACGCCACCGTCGCTTCTTCACCAGCCGGCAGCGCCGCCCGCATCTACGGGCCGAGCAACTTTGAAGACGACTTCCGCATGGCCAAAACGCAAGACGAGACCATCAACCCGGTTCTCGCCAAGATCGAGAGCATCTACGACGAGCAGGTCCACCTCGACGACGAGCTCGTAGCCGACAACGGCGGCTTCTGCTTCGGCCTCCTGTCCCCCGCCACCAACGTCCTCGTCAACACCGTCATCTCCGCCGCCGGCGCCGCCCCGCCGCCGGCGCGCGGCGGCGGAGGGAACGGCGGCGGACGGGACATGAGCCAGCGATCGCTCGACGGGCTCATCGCCTTCCTGACCTGCCTCTTCCCCTACCTCCCCGACGCCAAGGCCATGGCGTACCTCGACGCCGCGGACGCCGACCCCCTCGCCGCCGCGGGCTGCGGCGGTTCGGCTTCTCCTCCGGCACCGCCGCCGCCGCCGTCGAGGTTGCACTCGGGTGCGCCGCCGCCGCCGCCAACCACCCCGACCCGCGCCGGCTCGTGCTGGGCTGGAAGCTGCTGTCACGCAGCCTCAGCAACAATGTCATCATCACCGGCACGACGCCGCCCGGCGCCGCCGTACTCCGCAGCGCGCTCGCCGCCGCCAGCGACGGGACAAGCATTCCGGAGCTTCACCTGACAGAGCCATGGAAGCTCGCCGGAGCGCGGCTCGACGACATCCAGATACACAACAAGGACCTCCTCCCTCCTGTCCGGGCCGCGGCGAAGCGCAAGCTCCTGGCGACGATCCATGGCATGTACCTGAATGCGCTGGCGAGGCTACCGGCGGCGGAGCTTCGCGGCCGGCACCACCGCGGCGTGCTCGCCGCCGGAGGCGGCGGATGCTACGGCCCACTGGACCCCGTGTCCAACGTCATCGTCAACGCCGTAATGTACGATCAAACCTTCCCGGCGAGCAAGCCGGTCACGCTCGACATGGTCAGCACGGCGTGCCAGGTCGCTCTATGGCCTCGTCTCCTTCTTCTGCACACGATAGCGATACCCGAGCCTCACACCTGACCAAGCCGTGCATCGGCTGCAATTGGCCGGTGCCGACCTGCGAATCGCCGATCCCAACCTTTTCGATGATGTGGGAATGAAGCAGGGATCATCGGAGGAGGAACAGAGCACCCCGGCCACCGGCGCCGGAGAAGCATATGCCGCGGCGGCGGCGGCTGCGCTCCACCCGAGCCCTCTTGCGCAGAAGGAGCTTCTCGGATCACCGGATGGTGTGTCCAGGATTAAGGCTGCCGCGGAGAAGCTGCGCCTGCAGGATGGTCGCATGCTCTCCTCTGAGGATCTTGAGTTCTTGTCCATGGCATTGCCCAAGTGTTCGTCCTCCTCTGTTGGTGAGTTGCAGCAGCAGCAGCAGGTGCCAATGGAGCCTGTGAAGGTAAGGAAGAGGGTATACGCTCGCGTATCTGAGTGCAGCTCCGAGTTCTGGGGCCAGCATGAGCGAGCCAGGAGCATGGTGGCAGCTGCGTTGGACAAATTCAACGAGACCGCGGTTGGTTTCTTGTCTCTTCTATTATCCTTCACTTTTCCTTGCTCCTCGGTTTTGCTTCAAACAATCTCAGCTCCATGTAACATGGAACATGTTTTTGTAATTTTGTGTATGCTGACTTTACGTTTTAACACTATTCGTTAATTGCTATGGTTGAAGGTACCCAAGTATAGTCTCCATGTTATCTGTGGCGTCAATGAGCTCGTATGTGGCCCGGAGGTCAGCTTGGAAGACATGGAAATCAGAGGCTACAATCCATGGACACGTCACCAATACCGTCACTCCCGTATCAACTTTCTGGCAACTTGCGAAGGCACCCAATGCGCCGGTGCTCCTGCAACGCTCTTCTTCGCTGAATGCAGCAACCATGGCAACGGTACCTGTTGGTGCGCCCCTGTGAGCCTGCCGCATCCAGACGCCGGTATGCTTTAGCTGTTCTCAACCTTACAATTTCCGTGTTAATGTTCATCACCAAGTACCATCAAGTACAAGTGTTACAAACCCATTATCATAATTGGTCCAAAGAGCTAGCTCTGCCATCAACATTTTCAATTTCTGATTTCTTGTTATTTTCTTTTATGTATGGCAGAACATGTTCGTTGCATCTACTGCGAGCATCAAGGGGTCAGAATTGTGCATCCAGATGACAGGAATTTCCATGGGCGCGACGAGTTTGAGAAGCTGTTTTATGGATTAGAAAGAGAAATATACAGCAACGACAAGATCGTCGTGAGAAACAGGGTAGATCAAGTGCATGACGTGGAAGATGATGCCATCTACCTCAACTATTGTATTATCGATGATGATTGTGATGAAGATGATTTTATGGAATTACATATTAGCTAAGTAGAAAGTGGTGTAGGGCAAAGTGTGATGTATGAACCAGACGGCGCCCTACCTCTGCTTGTGTGGAGTATTCTATTCTGTTAACTTGTGCTGGTGTCAGCACTCAGCAAAGACTGATGTTAGCGAGGGAGCTATAGGCCTGAATCATGGTATTTGACAACATTTGATCCATACAGAGCCGGATGAATATAGCTGTAGAAATGTTGCTGAATTACTTTCTTGAGTCTGCTGCCAAATTTTGCTAAATTCATCTGTTTTTTAAGTGTTCATGCCCCCAAATTTGCCATTCCATTTCATTCAGAGTGGAATTGGTACATACGAAACTCAGTAGCCTTATTGACTAATACATGTCATCTCAGTACAGAACTAGCTATATATAGCACTGGCATTCTAGTATTTACATCCAAAATACAGTACTGTACAGCATATCTTCGTGTAAGTGCTTTACGGGATCACCTAACAACCAAAATAGCACCGGCATATTAGTATTCACATCCACCATACATGACAACGTATCATCCTGTGTTGCGAGGTCACATAATCCCCAGACATGATGCTGCCTTTGCTGTCCCTCTTCAGTCAGTGCATTTGGCCAACTCCCAGGTCAGGTTCAGTTCTCCCAAAACCAATCATATAATAACGAGCGTGCCAAACTTTTGCACAGTGCAAATTTCTTTTAACTTTTGGTTCACTTTCCCTACTTCATCAACAGAAGTGCATCTCGGTGACGACCTAGGAGGGTCAATGCGGTTGCAGCTATGTGATGAGCAGTTAGGCCAGCCAAGTCAAGTTGCTCGGCAAGTGAAGCATGTTCTATATACCTGTCTGGTACAACAATGGGTCGCCACTGCAAGTTACAAAGAAAGAGGTCCATTGCAAGAACACAGACCAAGCTTCATGCTCTATAGAGAAGTTACAAACAGCAAAGCTAAGTCGTGAAGGTACCTTTATTCGGCCATCGAGTGAAATAAATTAAGAGATATGCAATCCAAAGCCACCAACTGTTCCTTCCTCCACTGTGATAAGAAAACTGTGCTGCTGACATAGCATTCTGATTAGATCAATGTCAAGTGGCTTGCAAAATCTCGCATTTGCAACTGTAGCCTGAATGCCGAAGTTGGATAAAAGAGATCGAGCAATCAAGCATCTCTGGACCACCTCACCATAGCCAAGAAAAGTTATCTCTTTTCCCTCAATAAGAATATCTCCTTTACCAATCTGAAAAAGGGCACAAAGACCATTATGATCTTACACTTTGAAAATATCGTTCATGATATAAGGAAGAGTTATGTACTTTCCAGAAAAAAGCGAATCCGTTTTGTTTTTCAAAGCAACAAATTTTTTAATATTTTGTCAATACCTCCATTCCTAAACATGCCCTTTAGGACAAGCAAATTAGTTCATTTTTGAGGTAGCAGAAGTTGTATACTGTGTGTAACAGTTTTCCTTTCTGGTGATAAATCACATGTTGAAATAAGAACATGAGGTTTCTTAGCTATGTTTGTGTGCAGCCCAGCAAGACTGCAGGTGTGTTTGAAATATGAGAGTTGTGCTATTTGCATGTTATGTCGGTGTGGCAAAATAAATTGAAGATAACCTACCTGAAGTGGATTCCCATATGTTAAAGTGCCACTAGTCCCAACAATGGCACCCTTAGGATGCCGGAAGCAAATAGGTCTTTCCTCAACCATTGCAGCTGTTGCCACCATGTCAATAAGTTCATCATCGTTACATAGTGACATGACAATCATGTTTGGCAAGCAGGACATGAATGTAATATCAAAGGGTCCAGAATTAGTTGAGCCCTCAGACCCCACCAGACCAGCATTTGTGATAGCAGATCGAACTGGTATCTTTTGCATGTCCACATCTTCAACTATCTGCCATACATGTGAGATTTATGAAATGTAATGTAATAACGGTAAAGCAGCCTTGCAGATTTACTGAACTAAGTGGAACTTAAGCCCACAGTAATTTAGTAGCAGTATGTGCTGGCACCTGATCATATGCTCGCTAAAGAAATGTGGATGGAATTATGCAGAAAGGCTTTAAACCTCCGCAGGCCGAACCGGTGGAAAAGGTAACAGTGTGTTGCTCAGCTATGCCCAGGTCAAAAATATCTGTCTGGGAAGCTTGACTGGAATAAGCGGAGTGATTGATCCATTCCATGCCAACATGAACTGCCACAATACGCAGTCATTCTCTGCTTCTGCTGTTAATGCTTCTACAAAGCAGTCATTATATGTCCTAAAAAGTCCAGCTTCTAAAAATTTAAGAAGATCGTGGCTTGAGTTTGAAGGCCCTGTCATCAGTAAAAGAAAAAATTAATCCAACTCATATCGCTTGTATATGCAAGAACATACAGTTTGTAATGAATATCGAAGAACAATAATATCACAATCGCAAAAGGATCAGTACATTAGCACCAGTAGACTCCTAGTATACTTATTAGAATGTGGAAACTTAAACGAGTATGTAAAATTTGCGGCTGACATTGAGTCCAAGTTAAAATGCTAATCCTGAAGCACGCATGTTCTGATAGTGACCTGTATCACAAACCTTCCTCAGTATTTCCACAAGTGTCATCTTCAGTCCCAGTAAACATGTACAAGTACAGGGCCAGTTGAATCTGGAGTTGCAGCCTCCTTTAATAAACAGATGAGATCATCAATGTTACGCTCATCAATAGGATCAATATAATATAATCCAAGCTCTTCAAAAAGACTTGCTCCATGAGGACCTATCATACCACGAGCATCCTCGTCAACTTTGGCAGCAAACTCATGCATTCCTTTGCCAAACCATTTGGCAAGTCCCTAGGAAGAAAAATTCAAATATCAAAACAGGGGCATTCATATAGCATAACACTAGACCATAAATCTAAGTAACAAGGACAGTTTTTTTTTTCTTTATAAAGAAATCAGTGCTATACAATTACAGATATTCTAAAAGCCGAATGCTGTGTTCACAACACATTCTAAAGGGATATGAGTATTTACCTTTGCAGCCTCCCTAAACCTCCTAAATCCTTTGCTGGATTGCATCTCGCTGAGAGCACTAGAAAAGGTATTGACTGACATCTCTGGGTGGCCATTAGCTTTAGGAAGCAAGGAGTGACAGCTATCATTTAGAATAACTACCATGTTGGAATCGAGGAAATCAGCATGATCCATTGCCTCATACACCTGGCCAGCCATGGTTGTCCAATTACTTATAACTGTGACGATTCATTTTTTTTCTCCCATTTATATCCCTTGCAACCGCCATCCCTGATAAGAAGTAACTCTCAAACTATAGAAAGGAAAGGAAACTTTAAAAGACTGAATGAAAGAATCAAGATTTAAAAAAATTTGAACAGGGCTTGGATTTTATTAAGCCGTGTAAAACTTTGTGATTGTTAATCTGTCTGTATATATTTATACTGTGAGGAATCCATGGAATTTCACACAAAAATAAAGAATAGGAACTGATAGCACTGAACATTATAATTTATATCAGGTTCTGTTAAAATAATTAAATCTTAGTGCTGCATGCATAATTGGAATTGAAGCTAAATTCAACTTTCTTGAATTTCTCATGTAGAGGAACCATCAATTAAAAGCATAGAAGTGAAAACAAATACTAAGAAAATAACTCATGAGCAACATGTCAATTCCACATGCATAGAGTAGGTCTCTTCAGTAACACAGATACAATTTGGCATGCAAGAACGTAATGAATGAAGAGGCAGTACCAAGGCCAGCGGAAAGACTATTGCATCCATGTCCAGCACCAAAGGGATCATACTCGCTCTCAAAACGAGATGTGAAACCAGAAAGGCCGTGTTTTTGTTTAATAGTATGAAACAGAGAGCACCTTCCCGTGAGGATCTTGTGTGCATACGCCTGTTGTAAGAATTTTATTGAGCGAAAAAAAGATAGGAGATGAGAAATTTGAGCAAAAATGATATCAGACAGTTCAAAACAGAGAGGACGAGAGGTATCTTACATGCTGACCAGCATCCCATAGTATCTTATCCATTGGGGCATGAAACACATAATGTATAACAAGTCAGCTCCAAAACTGCGCGACCAGGACCGCACGGCTGGCATTTTCTGGACATTATGAAAGATATTTCTGAACAAACTTCATCAGCTAACTGCTTGAGCTCCTGTTTTTTTATGTATGCAAGTGTCAATTTTTTTTCTCAGATCATACTATTGCTATGGGAAAGGAACCCCAAAAGAGTATGATTCTGACGACCTTACTAGATAGATTTTTCAAATGAATGGGCGCATTAATTGTGTCCAGGATCGGAGAAGGATCCTTCTCCCAGAAAAAATCATCGACATCAGGTAGCACAGCCACTCGCTGAGTCAAGCCCTGCACAAGAGTTTCCCTATCAGATCACTAGACTTGGAAATTTACTCCAGGTCTGTAACGGTATACTCAAAGTTTGGAGCTAAGCATCAACTCTGAAACTTTTTTGAGGGGGGAACTACGGCAGGCAAGCACAAGCAGCCGGCCTGAACTTTGTATCAACTCTGAAACTGAAAAGTCCCTTCTGTGATTTACACATTGCAAGTTTGCAACGCTACAAAGAGCATACCCTCGATGGTGAAGCGGACAGTGTTTGGCAGGGCCTTGAGTCTGTCGGGTTGAATCTCAAATACCGAAGAGGATGGAAACGGTAAACTCGTCATAGATTACGAGCAAGCGGACAACGCAGAAACGCCGTATCCATGCTGGAGCCGGGCGTCAGCTGATGCCCCAAATCCTGCAATTCGGCATCAATTTTAGGAGAAAGTAAAAAAACATGAATTGGAGTAATACAGCTAGCTGAATCTGATGAGCAAGCAGCTTCTTCCCCCAACCCAAAACCATCAGCTGCCAATTAGCTTAAACACAAAAACGGAAATGACCACGGCTACCTCAAATTCAGCCACCCCTGCTCCTCAAACCGGCAGAAGACGCGGCCGCCGCTTCTCCTCGCGTGGGTCCAGCGGCGACGCGGCCGGACGCGGCGGCTCCTGGCGCCTTGCGTGGGGGCAGCAGGCCAGAGAGGCTAATCCTCCGATTTGGGTGGAGCGGAGTGTCCTCCGACATTACAGAGAGGCTAATCCTAATGGAAAATTCTAACATTTTTCGAGTCTAGTTAATTAGTCTCGTCTCGTAACGATTCCCTCCACGTCGGCTTCGTTAGTGGCTTCGTGCAGTGAGCAGCAGCCAAACTGCGGCGGCTTTTGCCTACGCCGGGGCTAATCTGCGAAAACTACGGGGTGGAAATCCAAATAGGGGTTAAATTGCAAAAATACCGGATCGCGATTAATAATCGCGATCCAAATTAGGGTCCTATTTGTAAAAACTGGATCGCGATTAATAATAGCGATCCAAATTAGGGGCCTTTTTGAACAAAAGTTTGGCCTGATATGTAAACTTGCGGTGAAATTCCGGCTTCGACTCCGCGCGGTGGATTGGAATTGGATAGCGCGGGGCAGAAAAATGGTGGCTTCCGCTCTCCATCTCCGCCTCCACCCGTCGCCGCCGGCCGGTGTGAACCTCCAGCAGCGGCATCTCCGCTCGGTGAGCCCTCCGAAACCCCAACCGGCGCCTCCTTCTCCCTCCTGTATCTCGCCGTATTCCTGTAAGGGGGCGGAGCCAGAGCTGTTCCTGGGTACGGCTAGCAAGCCGGCACTGCGCTACTGCGGCAGGCTAACATCCTAGTGCCCGGCCAGCAGCAGCGGAGGGAGCAGGCCAGCAACATCACGGCATGGGAAGCACCTAGCAGCGTCCAGCGTGGGTGTGTATGCTGTTGTTAACGTTGGTCAAAGAGCTTGAAAATGAAGGCCAAATCGAAAGATTTGAAATCTTTGTGGAACTAAGTGCATTATATTTTGCTCGCTACTTGTTCGAGCAAACTAATTGTTCTGGTTCAGATACTCTTGTGAAAGGGGATTTAGAAATCTGCACATCAGTAGAAGGATTAAAAACATTGTAATTTCTCTGAATTACATGGAACATCTTTAGCTTGAACAGTTTGCACCTTTTAGTTTATAAGCGTTTACCATTTTCTGGATTGAGCTTATTGTTTTTTTGGAAAATGGGAATAGCCAACGTACAATTCTTGACTCTGCCCCTCTCGTGTGTGTGTGTGCGCTTTTGTGGTGCTCGCTTTTGTGGTGCTCGAGCTTATGCCCAATAGAATTACGGTGTACATGTCTGTTTGAGCATGTCAACTAATTGTTTCTTTATGATAATGTTCCTTTGTTTGCAAAGTCAGAGCATTGTACTGCCCTCGACTCATTGCTGCATATAATGGCCACTGAATGGGACACATTCGATTGCTGGTTTAGTTTAAGGCTCTAGGTTGCTGCGTGAGGCATGCTAGATTCTGATGTTGTGTTTGTGCTCGATGTTTATTGCAGAGAATACTGAGGCAGGGTGGTCTATCTCGTAGATATTCAAAAGTTGTGTCCTATTACGGGCTCACAACTCCACCATATAAATTGGTATGTACAATCAGCTTATTGCTATCAGTCTTAACAGATTTTGGTGCTGTCATTATGCGAGCGAAAAAATTTTAATGCTTACCTTGTTTTGGTGGTGTGGTGATCAGGATGCTCTGGAACCTTATATGAGCAGAAGGACAGTTGAACTTCACTGGGGCAAGCACCATCATGATTATGTGGAGGGATTAAATAAACAGCTTTCTACCAGCCCACTGTATGGATACACTCTGGAGGAGCTGATAAAAGAAGCTTACAACAACGGCAATCCATTACCAGAGTATAACAATGCAGCACAGGTAATTTGTTGATGATTTATTGAATTTTGTTTACATATATCATTTGCTTCATTTCACTTGTTTTCTTTCAGTGGTGGGGGGACTGCACATTGTGCTTTCACCAATAGATGGATAGATTCTATGGTTCAACCTTCTGTCTTCTGACATGCAGGTCTGGAACCATCACTTCTTCTGGGAATCAATGCAACCAGAAGGTGGTGGCATACCTGAGGGAGGTGTGTTGCAGCAAATTGAAAAAGATTTTGGCTCGTTTACGAATTTCAGGGAAGAGTTTATTCGCTCAGCCTTACAACTATTGGGGTCTGGTTGGGTTTGGCTTGTCTGTAAGTTCCCTTCCCATTTTCTTTGATGTACAGGCAATATTGATTCAACTTGCTGGTTTCTTGTGTGCTCTTTCAAAAGTTAATTTCTAGGCTATATTCTGCTGATGTTTGTTGCAGTGAAGAGAAATGAGAAAAAGCTTTCAGTAGTTCATACACGAAATGCTATCTCCCCACTTGCTTTTGGCGATATTGTATGTTTACCGGACTCCTCTTTTCCCTTGATATATGTTATAAGTTGAAATGTTTAGAGTAACATTTTCAGTAAAAACTTTGCAATGACGTCACATATTACCTTCTTGCAGCCAATTATCAGCCTAGATTTATGGGAGGTAAGGATATTGACTCTCAGTTTTAAGATCCTACATTCCTACTTTGTGCTGACTATTGACATTTCTCCTTTTCTGTTCAGCATGCTTACTACTTAGACTACAAGGTACGCTCTAGCTCTCTTGTGCTTAACACTTTTGAATTTTGACAAATTAGTTACTTCTTAGAAGAAAACATTTGTGATGCTTATTTTTCAACTTTCCAGGATGATAGGCTAACATATATTACAAACTTTATGGACCATCTCATCTCTTGGGACACTGTCACTCTGCGCATGATGCGTGCTGAGTCTTTTGTCAACCTTGGTGAGCCAAATATCCCAGTGGCATGAGATACAAAGACCCCCCTGGTAAGAGTTCAGGAATTTGAAGCAGCCTGGCACATGTGCAACTTCATCACGTAATTAGATGCAGGATATAGGGGCGTTATTAATTTCTGGACTAATTTTTCCAGCTATAAGTAACCTTCAGTAGTAGCAGTAACTGAAACACTCAATTCAGAACATCGATAGATTATGTAATGTTCTTTCTCATGGCATAACAAGGCTTTTCTTGAAAAGTTGGTACACTAAGGAAATATAATGCCAGTATTGAGATTCATACTCATGCACTATTGAATATCAGGTCAGGTGGTGGTTTTATGCAAACACTTGTCTTTTTTTCTATTTTTGGTTAAGGTTGAGTCGTGACTGGTGATGGGGCTCAACCTGCAACTGAACTGAGAACTTGGCAGCCTGAGGCTGTCTTTCTCACACAAGAAGCACCAGATCGATATTTATTGACAAGGAATGCTGCTATAAAGCACTCCCACTTCCTCGCAAACTAGAATAAAACAATAAAGCATCCTACCTAAAGCTAGTTTATGCGATGTTCTTGGATCCACTATATCTATATGTCAGCATAAAATTATTCAGGCCTACAGCCTACTAAGGATAGCAGATGGTCTAATTATTTTTCCTTTTGCCAGCTCATATAAACACAACTATTTAATGTCTCCTATCATATTCTTTGGTGTGCAACTGTTTAAAGTTTGATCCCTTGTTTTCATCTACTGAACAGGTATCCTGTGAAGACTCGGGTCAAATCCTGCTGGAAGAAACAGAGAGTTGCAAAAGACTGCATAAGAGATGTCCTTATTGCCATCTACAAGGTGAACTTACAGATAAGCTGCTGGGTTTACACCATTTCCCTCAGCTATGGCTACATGGAAATCAGCGTCTAGTTTTAAGACATGTAACAAAGCAGCTTTAGACACCTAGGAGCACGTAGATTATGGTATCAGGCTATGCCCAACTTGGGCTCTGAAGCCATGGCACTTTCTCTAGGCAGCCATGCTTCAGTAGGAGTGCCCATAGAGTTGTTAGAATAGATTAGGATCTAAAGTTTTCGTGACTTAATCATGCCAGCATTTTGTTGTAGTGGAATGGAACCGTGTTATTGTTTTACTGGTTGAGGAATCCTTATAATTTTGGATTATAGATTGTAGGGAAATCCTGTTTGTGTCAAACACTGCAAGAAAATCATTGTATGGAAACTCACAGATCATTTTTCTAAGTATGACTATTTGGTTCTCCTTGCTGCTGCTGCTGCAAAAGACAAACACTGGAAAACTGCAGAATTTTAGCAGCACAATAAGCCAATCTAGTAAAAGTTCATTTGGAAATTCCTAGCAAATGGGAACCCAGTAAGAAAAGTATTAAGAGCGTAGGACCTTGAGCAGACATTCTCAACGAATTTGCTCTGTTCCTCATGTTAAAGTCCATATTGCTCGTCCGACACACCGAACCATTTGATGGATGCTATGTTCTCACATAGTCACATCCATTGTAAAAGGTGAGGTCCAGTAGCCTTTCACCAGATTCTCAAATGATGCCACTTGAGAGCAGATAAGGCATGGTCTCAAATGGTTTGTTGATCTACCTTGTGCAGAACTGCAGATATAGTGACACCAGCCAAAGTTTCTCTTCTATCGTAGAGTTGGTTGCACCAACTGCAAAAGGACTACACACAAAAAAAACATCTATTTATTTCTGGAAAACTCTGTGCATAGTCCAAGGCTCCAAGCTGATGAGCATGGCAGGTTAACTGCTCAACCGGTCGCTGGACCTGCCACAAACAGTTACACCAGATGGTGCTGGTGACTATTCAGCACAAACGTGTTCTCTGAACCCGAACCCCAATCATGGTAGCTGTTCTTTCGAATGGAATAATTGGAACGCATAGTGGCGGTACAGACAAATTCACGCGAACGAATGCGGTGGTTTCAGAATCGGAATCAGATGCTAACAATACGATGCGGCAGTTCAAACCATGATTACAGTATTGGTAGAATCTTGTTCAGGACACACGAATGCTCATACTGATTACTGACAGATCAAGCTCTCTTCTTCTACTACTACATGCTTTATTATGTTCTTCACAACCAGACAACTAATGGAAGCAGGCTACTGAATCTTCAGGTAAAGAGACGGAGGCGATCTCCATCTCCATCTGGCCTTCTCGGCGGCCTAGTTGCAGCAGCAGCAGAGGCAGTCGAGGCAGCACTCGCAGGTCTCGTAGCAGCAGAAGCAGCACAGCGCCGTGAAGACGCTGCGAGGGCAGTTCAGAAAACACATGAGAGGAAGCAGAGTTAGTTCAGCACAAGCAAAACTTCAGAAGATGGGGGAGAAAAATTAGAGCCTTCTGGCAGAGAACGATGTCATGTAAGCGAGCATCGATTTCACGTGCAAATAAACAAAGTCAGTGAGAACTTGAATAACAGTATATGTAAGGGCATGTTAGATGGTGAACAATTTGATCATTTTCTTTTGCTGCTAGTATGTTGACTTTGGAAGATGTGTCATTAGCTTAGTTTTCCTCAGATCTACAACCGTAAGTGCTTTAAGAAACTGAAGTTCGCAGAGCAGTTTGCCATCAAGAGAAAATTACATGCTGCAAAAAGATCAGAGACATGTACTGAGCAGTTCTAATTCTTTAGCTCGGTTGGGAGAAAAAAAAAAGGCAAAAAAATGAATTAATGATTGTGGCGTAACCGTTCAGAAAAAAAGATGCTATCTGAAGCTGCAGTAGTTGAAGTATGTTTCTAGAAAACTAAACCATAAAAAGAAAACTGGAAAATTAAGTGGACAAATAAAGAGTGAAACATCAGTCAGCTGAAGTTCAGGCCGTGGTAGCTAAAACTGAGCTGACTATCTGAAACTCAATCGGATTTTACCATGCGTAGAGGCATCCCTTCTCCTCATGGCGCCTCTGCACATGGTCGAAGTAGGACATCTCCTGCGCGGACGGAGCGTTATACATCTTGCCTGTGTGGGTGGTGATGGAGTGCTCAGCTGATGGAGAAAGGATAGGGGACGGGAGGAGCAGCGCGCTGGGAAGGGTTTCGTCTCTCCTGATCTTGTTCTCTCTTGGAATGAGTGGTGGACGGCATTTATAGGCCAGGAACAAGAAGAAGAAGAGAAAGGGGTGTACTGTACCGGCGGTTAGCCTTTGGTGTTCCTACTGGTGTTGTCACAAGTGCACGGACGAAAGGGACAGAGTTTGACAGTAGGACTCCATGTACCCACCTGTCAGTGACTGCTTGCTGAATTCGTGTGATCTCTTTTCTACCACAAAGCCCTCTCTGCTCTCATGTGATTGTAGCTATGTCCCCGTCTGGAAAGCATGAATTCCACACAAAATGGCTAGATTTCTGCGCCAATACGGAGAAGTACTGGTGCGTGTTCTAGTCTTTGTTTCCGGCCTATTTCACTCATGATATTTTCATATAGACTTTTCTTGCAACAAGAGGCAGTCTTACGTGAACAGTCAAGGTCAGTTCTCAACTTTTGGTAGGCTGGAAAAAAGTGTAGAAAAGGTGGAAATCCGCCCAACGGACTCAAACCACCAACGCTAACTAGTCATCCATGCGCGTCATGGGAATATGATCCTTCTTCCAACTTGCCTCTCCACGCACTAGCTAAAGCTGGGGATCGTGCTTGCGAGGTCATCACAGCATATTGCTAGTTCCCTTTGTATTGTACTTGGAAGCATCAAACATGCTTTTCAGAAAGATATCTATCTGGTGGCTCGAAATCGCGAGACATGAAAAAGGGACTGAATCCTAACCCAAAACAATAAAAAACGATGGGCCTATACAATTTTTTGATGAACCAGTACTCCATGAGTCCATGACCATGACCATAACAACACGGTTGAACAAATAAACGGAGGAGGAGGAGATCGTCTCACTCACCAGGCGTAGAGGCAGCCCTTCTCCTCGTGGCGCCTCTGGCAGTGGTCGTAGTAGGACATGTCCTGCGGCGGCGGCGCGTTGTACATCCTCGCTCCCTTCTTCTCCTCCTCCTCTTCTCTGCGGCCGCAGGCGAAAGCACTACTGGTTAGCCAAGCTCTGCTGCCACCGGTGCTTCTACCTCGGTTCTCTTCTACCTTGTGCAGAGCAATGGATGCAGATGGGCTCGTATTTATAGACCAAACGCAGGCGACACCACCAGTTGTCACATGCAGGCCAAAAAAAAAATGGTGGACGGAGGTAGTTTTATTTCCATATCTGCATATATGCATCCATGACATAGTTTCCTTCGCATCCAAGAATCGTATCCAGTGTGATCTCATTCATTTATTTGTTTAATTA
This sequence comes from Urochloa ruziziensis, assembly GCA_015476505.1. NCBI lineage: Eukaryota > Viridiplantae > Streptophyta > Magnoliopsida > Poales > Poaceae > Urochloa > Urochloa ruziziensis. The sequence goes on along the minus strand of CM027126.1, from coordinate 858,886 downwards.
ATGAGAGAAATCCTTTTGAGATATTTGTATATGCAGGATTCTACGCGGTCATCTACTCCAATAAGTTCAAAACAACACTCAGGCCGTGTTTAGTTCCGCGGTGAAAAGATTTTGGAAGGGAATCTTTTCACATTTGAAGTATTAAACATAGACTAATTAAAAAACTAATTGCAGATTACGTTTGGAATTCGCGAGACGAACCTAATGAACCTAATTAATCTGGCATTAGCACATGTATTGTAGCATTACTGTAGTAATTTAGTGTCTAATCACGTCCTAATTAGACTCATTAGATTCGTCTCGCAAATTCCAGTCCATCTATATAATGCGATTTGTTTTTTATCTACATTTAGTACGCCATACATGTGTCTAAACATTCATTTTGGATTTTGGATTTTGGAACGGCCTCAAAGTCCGGCAAATGGATGTACTTTAGTTACTCAGCGAGTCAGCAAAGAAAGACATGCCTTTGCATTTACATAGAGTCCAGGTTTTCTGCTCACATTTTCACCTAACCTAACCCAGTAACCGTGTAATGCTCATCTGATGATGTCATTTTCTATGTCTCTTGCTAAAAAACCCCTTTTTGTGTTGTGAAATGTTAAGTGGGTTCAGTATCATTGTATCCTCAGTGAGATTTCTTCGGGATGAAGATATGCCTGATGAAGGCTGCATTTGTCGTATGTAATCCAGAGGTCTCAGTTCACATTTTGTTTTCACCTAATCTTATTGAATGCTCATCAAGTCATGATGTCACTGGTGTGTCCTTGTCAAGAACTCAAGATCATGTGACAATTTCTGAAGTTTAAGACTTCATCATGCTAATTATCAGGGTATCTTGGATGAGGACATGAGGTTTCACTGTTTCAGTGGGCTGCTGAAGATATGGCTGCTGCTGCACAAGGTGTGAGGTTGCCATTGCCATGTGCCATGTGTGTATCCTGCAACTTGCAAATGTGTACTGTGTGTTAGGTTGGCAGTTGGCTTGCTCGAAATTGATGGCCAAAAGGCCAGGATACCGCAAACCATCTATGCATACAATGTGTGTTTGCGCAGCAAGTATGGGTCCTAATTAACCAATGGACTGATGGACTGGTTCGTGTGCCTGCCCCTGATACTGAAATGCAACAGTGGTGGAACACTTCGCTGATTGGGCATTCGAAAGCTAACAAGCGCAAAGTGGCATCGATCTTGATCTACACATGTTGGAACATCTGGAAAGAGCGGAATCGGCGTATATTCGACCACATTTCAGCAGCTCCAACCTTTGTCTTCAACATGATCCAAGAAGAGATGAGGTTGAGATCAGTAGCCTGTGGGGAGGGGCCTGCTCCCTAAGTGCTTTTCATGGTTTAACATGATAGCGAGTTTCGAGCTCCCTCTAGTTTTATGTAATATCGACCATGTATTGAACCGCTTGCTTCTTCTTCTTAAATGACAAGCAGTGCTCCTAAAAATGTCTCTGAATCCTGCCTCTTGTGTTTTTTTTTTCTTTTGGAACATTAGAGCTTTTCTTATGATATTTTATTTGCTGCTCGTATACTGTACTTGACTGCTGAGATGATATCTCCAAGAGAGATATGAGTGTTGCCATCATCATCCCACAAGGAAAACGCTGTGAGACTCGCTGAAAGCTAGACGAATTTGCAAACTACTATGTACAAATTGATGGGCTAAATAATGTCTCTGAATCCGTTTTCTCTTATTTTCTGTGAACGTTAGAGCTTTTCTTCTAATATTTTAATTGCCGCTCGCAGAGACTTGACTGATATCTCCAAGAGAGATTACGAGTGTGCTGTCATCATCATCTACAAAGAAAATTAAAAACCTTGTGAAACCCGCTGAAAGGTACACGGATTTGCAAAATATTTAATCTGGGAAATCTCTTCTGATACGCTCCAATAAACGAACTCACTTCGGTTAATATATTCCTTAGCGCCTAAGAGATGATCGAGAGAGAAGACTAGCCTCTAAAACTACTACACCCGTAGAGGTAGAATTATTGGCAGCAGGAACGCTTGCGCTCACGTGTCCTATTCATTGCGAGAGAATTCTCCGTTCCGTCGCTGACCACGACCACTGGACGTTTTATTCATATGTCCAATATCCATTGTCCTGATGAGCATTGCCTTGTCTGCATCGACGTGGACAGGTCCACGGGACTCCATTTCTGACCAACGTGGTGGCATGGCGGTGCACGTCAAGCAGTCAAAGTAATTCCACACCGGTGGAATTAACACGGAGTAACTGACGAATGTCAGTATGCCACCACGACCTACGCCGATGGTGACGATAATATTTGAGTAAAGTACACGTGCAGTTTTTGAACTTGTAATCTGGGTTCTTAAGCTCTTAAACTGTATCTTTAAACCTCCAAACTTGTATTGTAACATAACGTCATAGGAAAATGTAAACTCTCAAAATACACTTTTTTACATCGATCCCAACTTATCGTGAGTACTCAAAATTCCTTCGATACTCCCTCCCCCAATCAATCACCGGGTAACACAGCAGTGCTTGCCCCCAAAAGGTGGGTTGAGACTTGCGAGGCGGTGAGCGGAGAGGAGCACCACTATTAGTAATAATTAACAAATTTTAGGATTTGAAGTGAATGTGACCAAGAATTCGTCATCTTAGCATGTCAGATCCTGGAATGGATGGTCATTCAGTTTGAGAGTTGATTTTTGAATAGTTTTATTTGTCTAAAACTTTTTTGTGTGGGTGTCGCAGGATGCTACTCCATGTAATAATTTTGGACCGATCCTTCTCATTGAGAAGGTCTAAAAAGGGATTGGAAGATGTATTTTAAGAGTTTAGAGGCTCGAATGACACTCTGAGACCTTAAAAATGCATTTGAGAGTAGGCTCTGACTGACACCTTAAACAAGTTTGAAGATTTGAGAACGTGTTTTGAAAATTTAGAATCACATCTCGATACAAGTTAAGAACCGCCGGTACGTACGAGAGCAAGGATAAGTAACAGAGTCAGGCCGAGGATACTATACTACAGTTGGCAGAGAGCCAGAGACCCAAAGGGCCAAGGCATAGGAGCCGCAACCTGCGATTACGTGGAAGGTGGCCGGAGTTTGCATCCGGCTGGACGGAAGCATCGGAAAGCGATTCGTCGGCTGGCGGTCAAATGGGAGGCCGTCACGTGGACTACCATAGAGTCAGGCGGGTGCGGCCGGGGCTGCCTGCGGCTGCGTCGGCCGTTTCGGGACACGGCCTCCTGATGTCCCGTGGACTACATTTGCATATTGAGGGGATGGGCTGGCGGCGCACGGCGGCACGGCGAAGTCACCGCCCGCGCGCGCGCGCGGGTGAACGGGCTGGGCCCTGGTGGGCTGCCGCAAGGCAGCGGACAGGTGGACCGTGGGACCTGGAATTTTCCCTTGCCGAGATCTCTCTCGAGTCTCAATCAATCCGCCGCGCGCGAGTGATGATGATGGGCTGAGCGTCGCGTGTGGGGGCCCACTAGGCTGCTGGGCTTTTGCTGAAAAGAATCTGGGCTCTATTCAAACATCTCAGCTGCGAGCGAGCACAAGACAGACAGCGTGCAGGAGACGCGACGACGTACGGCGACACCTGTCGCCTGTGCTGCTGCGCCTGCGCGGCGGCGGCTCACGATCACGACAAGATCCGTCCTCGGAACTCCCGACTGCGGAGCCAAGCGAGCACGATGCCAACTCCCGATCCATCCGTCCAATGATTCCACCAACGGCCGCTGATCGAGCCACACGGTGTGCCGCCTCAATGTCTGCCAGCAAGGCAGGAGGAACTCAACGTGTGCATCGGCACCTGCTGCTACTGCCAATAATGTGTCTGCCTGTGCCTGTCCGAACTTGGCATGCATGCATTGCTGCCTGCTCATGCTCTTCCGTCTCGATCGGCCGTCGTCGACGTACGGCGACAGTGATGACAAAGCTTAATTAGATGACCATATGTACGTGCCTGCCTTGGATCAATCGACCCATTGATCGCCTCAGTTGGTAGCATGTACACAAACGGCATGTCGTACGTCTTCAACAATTACGACATCCTCGACCTCGAACAAACGTATTAGGTGGGCATTATATTTAGCACATGGTTCATAGGTTCTCCCTCCGGATCCCCATGACGACCTAGCTAGACACAAACATGCACTGATGCACATAGAGACACGCACATGACGCATGGTTCGTTCAATTCATTCATTCATTCAATTCATGCAGAGATTAGCTACCAGTGCCTCCATCTCGTACTGTTCGTCGTCCGGGCTACCAACCAAGCCAAGCAAGCCCGATCCGACCTTGGTAACTGCTCCAGCAGCAGATCGACCTTAGCTTCCTCTTCGGTTTTTTCTTTCTAGTTGTCGCGTGCAAGTGTCTTTGTTTATAGTAAAAATTCATGGCTCTGTTTTTTTATTTATTAATAATTTAATATAGGAAATAAGCTAAGAAAAGGGGCAACATGCTAGCTAGTAAAATGGAGAATACTCTTAATTAATTACACACAGCTATACCACGTGTGTAGAATGAAATTCTCTGATGGACTTTGATGATGGGCCACATATTATATATTGCAGTTTATTACATATACATACACTTCTTGTTGGAAAACAACATATTCTTCCAACGCATCCGGCCGGTCTGATTTAGCTGACGTCTCGGCGGCCAAATTAGCCTATAATGTTACTTATATCTGAGCAACGCAAATTTCTTATCTTTTACTTAGGTGCATATAGTAATGGAAAAGTCAAAACAACTTACAGTTAAGGAGAGAGTGCTCTATTCTGTATTCTGATGTAGGGCACCTGGCGTGTGTAGACACTATTTTTATTTTATCTTCATTAGGTTGTTATAGGTTTTCCTTTCTTGCCTTTTTTTTTAAGAAAAACCAAGCAGAGCCGCCATTTGCGCTCAAACGACGAAGAATACGGGCACTTGAATTGGAGATAAAATTGACCAAGTAGAGCCTGCATTTTCCCACCGGTGCTGCTGCTTATTAGTGCTATCTGATTATTACTAGACTCAGTCACGTCAATTTAGACCAACAAAACCAAAACACACAAGTTACCATAAAGTCTTGCCAGCCTTCCTACTTGGACCACGGATGCTTTGCCATTGGCCGCGTTTAGATGGTTTCGCGAAAAAATTTACAGTATGTCGGACACACATTTGAAGTATTAAATATAGACTAATTACAAAACTAATTACAGAGTATGTCAGTTCATCGCAAGACGAACCTAATGAGTCTAATTAATCCGTCATTAGCACATGTTTACTGTAGCAATTTATTGTCTAATCACGACCTAACTAGGCTCATTAGATTCGTCTCGCGAAGTACACTCCATCCATATAATGGGTTATTTTTTTCGACTACATTTAATATGCCATGAATGTGAGGGAACATACTCGAAAAAAATTTCGCGAAACATCTAAACAGGGCCAAGTAGGAGATGCGCCAGGACGGTACTCCCGAGTTCATGGAGCTGGAAGCAATACAATCGTTGCCGTCGTCGTCCCCAAGAAGCACCCAGTCACCTCCGTCACACCCGACAAGGTGGGTGTTTAGTTCGTGAAAAGGGTAAAAAAGAATTTGGATTCTCTATGTGAAAACTTTTTAGATCTCGGGATGAAGTTAAACACCTTCAAGCTGTAAAGCAAATGACAAGACCACACACGGCATCACTCCAATTTTTCAAACTCGACGACGGGCACCTGCACGCGGCCTCCAAGTTCAAACGATTTTTAATCCCGTGGCCGGAACGGATCGACTTTAGTTAGCGCGATCTCTCCATCGTGGCAGCAGAGAATGAACACGACCCGTGTACATGCAAGTTGACAGCTCCATCCATGTTCGCTTCCGTTACACTTGAAAGCAAGCGCGCCGCGCCTTCAGAGTTGCTTGCAGGATGCAGAATGGAATTCAGGCTCAGCACGTCCCGTTCCGTCCTGCGCGGCTCTTAACTACTACTCGCATAACAACTCTCTCTTTTGTTTTTGCTACGAAAGATACGGAACACGGAGCGACTAGGACAGGATTCCCACGCAGTTTCCGGCAAATTCATAATGATCCCGATCATCATCCCCCTCCTGATCTGATCTGATCTGATATGACACGACATCGCAAAATAATCTGCAATCTCAATCTGCAAAACGGAGCTCAATTAGTGTGCTGTGTGCACGGGAAAGGGAAATTAGGGAAATTGGAAAGAGACACGGCAGCAGAGAGCAGCTCGATCGAGCACTCCAGCTATTTTTCAAGGCTGGAAGGTGAGGGAGGGAGAGGGAGAGGTAGCAGATAGCACGGTTTGGTGCAGGTCGTTGGGGCCCGACCTGAAAGCCGGCCGGCCACCGGCCCCCGGAGCCCGTGCACGTGGCCACGGCCAGCCTGCCAGCCACACCACGCAGCATTGCAGCCCATCCATCCACCTCGTCCTCTCTCCTCTCCCTGAACAAGAAAAAGAAAAAAGAGGCACCACCACCCTGGTTCGCGAAGCTACCACCGATCCCCAAACTGCCCCTGGAACTGTCAGCATCTGCAGGGAGTGCGCGCGGTGGCGCCGCGGCCATCTGGCATCGGCTTCGCGTCGCGACGGTCAAGTCAGCAGCGTCGTGCTGCCCGTCATCTCGGACGGGAAGGGGACAAATGATAGCGCCCGGTTGAAATTCAGCCAGTTCAACCTCGGCCCGTTGCGTTGCGCGGCTGAATTCAGATGAGATGACACGAGATTTGCGTGCGCTGCCCGGCGTGTTTCACCCGGGCGGGCATGTTGCGGCTTGCGACGGGTCGTAAAATTAAGATACACTCAAAGTTTTTAGTACAAGCTTTCTATTGCAGTATATAAGAACTTTAACATAAGCTTTCAATCACGAATAGTGGACTTCGAGATACTTATAGGATTAATTCATTTTTTTAGCATTTCTTATTTCTTAGGGTACCGTGGCACTAACTCAAAATGTAACACTTTTACTTTATTCTTTGAGGAGTTCATGATTATCATTGTATTTTCTATTCTAGGAGAAAATGCCCGTGATTGTCTTGAAGAGATTGTTCGACATATGTTTTTGTCGTCTTATTTTCTTATGATTTTACTACTTCAAATATTTATTTCACACGTTTCAATCCTTTCATCCTAAAGAGGACATGTCTTATATCCGGATATAATGGCGGCAAATTTCTTATGAAAAAAAACATAGGAAATGGTAAACCATGTGAACTAAGGTTTCTATGTGTTCTAGCATGCTTTTCTTTTCGTAGAATGTTCTAGCGTGTTTATTAGCCTTACAAATGGGTGGTGAGATACAATACTCTTATACCATTCAAATACATCGATATGATGCCTTATTGGCTTCTAGTAGCTAGAAGAAGAGGAAGAATTAAAGAAAAATGACGGTGAACCGCCCGATTATTATTTTTGCAATACTTTTGTTCAGGTGGAATTGCATTTATGTGGATACTTTATATTTTCTAGTGATTTTTAAACATTTTCATCTCAAAATAAAAATTCGCGATATATGTGAACATGTGGGGCTCGACACTTGTCATGTATAGATGTAGCATGCATTGGCTAATGATTAGACCCTCACATGCTTGGATAAGAGGCTGGGCAAGCAGCAAGGTGGCAGCATTCTAGATTAGGAGCTCATTAATGATTGGTATTTGGTGTGCTACATATAAGACATGCATATATAGCTTGTTGTATAGATGCCAATACACTTGGATTTCAAACAAAACACTCACTTTTGTTATTCGTGATCATGAGTCAACATTTTAATAGGTGCTATATATTATCATCATAGTTTTCTCTACGATACTTATAAATTGGTGGTCAAATGTGTAAACTACATGTATTTCATACAAAATATCATACTAATATTTTCCCCGGAGATTCCTTTATACATGAGCTTCCAAGAAAATATGACGTATGACAAATAATAGAATACAATTTTGTAATACACTTATTAAACATTAGACAGGGTCTACTAGCACATCTATATCTATTTATATTATAAAGGACGACGGAATTTTTGTTTCGTCCGTCGTCATCTATATCCCATACCGTCGGATTTTCTGATGATCCAACGCTCTAAATTAATCTAAAGAGTCCATATTGACTACTCTCTCCGTATCGAAACACTTGTCGCCGTTGACTTTTTTTTTGCAAACTTTGACCATTCGTCTTATTCAAAAATTATTGTAAATATACGAAAAGATAAGTCAAACTCAAAATTCATTTGATGATAAAGTAGGTCATAAATAAAATAAATGATATTTATATAATTTTTTGAATAAGACGAATGGTCAAACGTGGCGAAAAAAGTCAATGGCGACAAGTATTTCGATACGGAGGTAGTACATCTCACCTTTGAGCCTACACCGTCGGATTTTATGGTGATCGAACGCTCTAGGTTAATCTAAAGAGTCCATGTAGATTACACATCTAAATTAATATTTTTTTTTCTAAAACACGTGCTGGAGTAAGACTGGGCATGAATATATTGCGTGCATTTCTTTTTTTTTCTAAAAAATAATTACGTGTGTTCTAGTAAGACGCAATCTAGACCTGCATTAGAACTTTAGAAGATTGACTAATTACTGCTATAACAATCACCAAGCATCGCTTTCTTAGCTTTACCATCCACCAGTATCTGTGGTCGAACCAAAATTTTCTTGTAGAACTATCGGACCGAGGAGCACAAAAACTCGGATCGGTGGTGGCCGGGCCCACCTGCGCTGCCCTAGGCTGACAAAACCTAGCCCAGGGGGTATTCCCGTCCTTTCACATTACCGTATGCCATACGCATACGAACTCCGTGGGCCGTACGCGCGTGTATATATGCACGCAGCACGCGGCTGCCACTAACGGCTCTGCGTCGTGGCCGCGTTGCAGAGAACACACAGAGGGGAGGGGAGGAGAGAAGGCAAAAAGGAAAAAAAACACTCGCCCTTCTCTCTCTTCTCGCGTGTGAGGTGGCGAGCCCGAGGAGCGGAGGCCACAAGTCTAATCGCCCGTATCTAATCCGCTCGAGCGCCGCGAGGAGGGGGAGCGGGGCAGCGGCGGCGCCGAGGAGAGGGCTTGATTCGGGCTCGCTTTCCTCGTGGTCCTCGGTGAGTTCCCCGGCGATCTGTGTGCTAGAAGCTTCCAGGGTGTGCGGTGCTGCGGATTCGGGGTGGCGGATTTCCGGGCTGCATTCCGGTTTCATGGGGGGTAGATCTAGCGGTTTCTCGCGGAGTTCTATCCGTGCCCTGATTCTTGGGAGTTTCGGTTCAACCCGTCCTTGTTCGGGTTAAAATTTGCGGGAATTGCTGGGGCTCTCGTGTGAAATGTTTGGATTTTGCTAGGCGCTGTTTTGCTTGGTCTAAATTGGTGATGTACAATGGTATGGTTTCGGATGTTGGGTCCGTGTGGATTTGCCGGCAATGTGCCTCTGTTCTTGCAAAAAAATCGGTGCTTTTGTGTCGATATGTTTCGTTTCATTGGATTGGGAACGTTACCCAACTGGCTTTGGGTGTATTAGGAGAAAAGGTGGGATTTCTATGGGCTGGTAGGCAGTTGTTTCCCAGAAACATGCGGCTTAGGCCAAAGTTGAAATGTTCTCGAATGGAGGGTCATTGTCCCTCACTTCCGAATTGATTCGTGTGGGCTCAACGCGTTTCAATATCCTTTGATACTCGCCTTCTTTTGCCCCCAAAGTTGCATCTTTTAACAGCTGGATGCCTGGATCCGGTGGCTTATGGCTGAATTTCTCTCCTAGTTTCAGAAAATATTTGTTCCCTGTTATTTTCTGTATCAAATGTGGAGATGTTTATTGCTTCTCTCTGTAACTAATAACTATCTCAATCCTGAAAGCCTCAAACTGGAAATTTTTAACTATCGTATTCACACAACAGCCGTGTTCCTTTTGAGATCCTGTTCACGAGAATGCAATGGAAAATAAGGGGAAAACGTTATGCTTTGTTATCTCAATAGTGAATGTATACATATCTTCTCATATAGCTTTTGTTCCTGTTGATCCTTCTTCAGGTTGGCACTTTGATTGTGTGATCCCGGCTTCTTTGAATCCTGAAGCAAGGGTGAACCATGGCTGGTTCCCTTGCTGCCTCAGCCTTCTTCCCTGGCCCAGGGGCTTCCCCAGCTGCATCTGCCAAAACATCGAAGAACATGGCTGGTGAATTACCGGAGAATTTGAGCGTCCGTGGTATTGTTGCAAAGCCTGGTGCCCCTTCTGGAAACATGCAAGTGAAGGCTCAAGCACAAGCCCTTCCCAAAGTTAATGGCACCAAGGTTAACCACAAGAATATGAGCACAGACTCAGAGGAGGCGATACCTTACAGTGCTCCCAAGACATTCTACAACCAACTGCCAGATTGGAGTATGCTTCTTGCAGCTGTCACAACCATCTTTCTGGCAGCAGAGAAGCAGTGGACACTGCTTGACTGGAAGCCGAAGAAACCCGACATGCTTGTTGATACATTTGGCTTTGGTAGGATCATCCAGGATGGGCTGGTGTTTAGGCAGAACTTCTTGATCCGGTCCTACGAGATTGGTGCTGATCGTACGGCTTCTATAGAGACATTAATGAATCATTTACAGGTGACATGATTACACTATGAAATTTGTTTACTATTGGTGCATTTGGTTTCCTTGAGGTTCACACTATTTTGAAATTTCCAGGAAACGGCTCTTAACCATGTGAAGACAGCCGGCCTTCTTGGAGATGGTTTTGGTGCCACGCCAGAGATGAGCAAGAGAAACTTGATCTGGGTTGTCAGCAAAATTCAGCTTCTTGTTGAGCAATACCCCTCATGGTACGTTTCTGGAATCCGTAACTTCCCTTATCCATTTCTTAGAAAATGCATCTTTGTCTACTCTTCGCTTTCAATCAAATCTAGAACCATTACTCTTTACGCTCTTTATGGAATGGTTTATTTGTTTTTGTCCTTTGGCACGCATAGTTTCTAAATTAAGTGTTGCATGTGCTAGGAGAGTGTTATTATATGTTACTAAATTAGCTCAAGAAAAATTCCTATAGCTCAGTGTTGGAGATTTGGACTGATAGTTTGTGCATTTCGTATCATGAATTTTTATAACCTTATCTGGCTTACCAGATAGTATGAAAACTTCCTATTTAATTCTGGTGGTGTGGACTTAGTTTTACTGGAGATTAGCAACACAAACAGTGTTCAATCGCTCATGATCCACCCTTGGTTTCAAGTAACACAAAATCTTACACATCTAGGTCAAGGCTGCCAGTCCGATTTCTTGGTTAAAAGAACAGGACTTGGGAGTTGTGCTCAATGTTTACCTCTCGATGGGCTCAATATTTACTTGAGAAGATAAAAATGTGCATCAGTATTCAGTAGTGCACTTAAGTTTTACTAGCATATAAAATAATCCTAACTAGCAGTTAGAATGATAAGAAAACAACTTCCCTACCAATTTGCTAGTTTTATTGGCTTGCATCTGCACAGATGAACAATGCTATTACCCCCTTTTTCTTTGCTTGTAACTCTCATAGCCTGCACAACCACCTTAATGTGGATTATTGCACCCAAGGAAAACACTGATAGGTGTCTTAGATTAGTAAAATTATTGTTCGTCATGATTGAATCCATACTCAGTGGACAAGTTAAAAGTTTTTGGTAAAAAAACATCAAGGTGTTGTAAGTTCATTTGTTTGGCGAGACAATATATTAATGGCTTAGAACTGCCGACTTAAGTGGCATTTGTCCATGCCTCCTTGAATGTTTGAATAAAAAAGATCCGATAGGCTGTACAACGCAAGAGATCTGAACTGGCCTTTATGGGTGGATCATCGTAAGAAATAAATGTTGTGGGCTGCCATATCCTTGATCTGAATCGGCCGACTCACTGCATTTAATTCGCTATTTAGCAAATTATTTGAGTGCTCATAAAATCAGTAACTGCTAAAACTTTCGTTGGTTCAACTGACGAGTTGTCCAATTCTAAGTTATGTTGTTGGAGAAAAGGAAAAATAATCTCAACTGCAGTTTTTGTGGTTCAGATATAGTTTTTGACGCTTGTTTATGGCTGAAAGTTAACATGATATTTATGAAAAAAAAAAACTTCTGTAATTTTAGGGGAGATATGGTTCAAGTGGACACATGGGTAGCTGCTGCTGGCAAAAATGGTATGCGTCGAGACTGGCATGTTCGCGACTACAATTCTGGGCGTACAATCTTGAGAGCAACAAGGTTTGAATTTCATCTGTTTTTGCTTATTGATTTTCTCTTTTTGATGTGGAGGAACTCTGATTATGATTCACGTACCTTTTTGAATTTTGCTTTCAGTGTTTGGGTGATGATGAATAAGAACACTAGAAGGCTTTCGAAAATGCCAGATGAAGTTAGGGCTGAGATAGGCCCATATTTCAATGGACGCTCAGCCATATCAGAGGAGCAAAGTGAGAAGTTGGCGAAGCCAGGGAGCAACTCTGATAGTGACGAAACGAAACAGTTCATAAGAAAGGGGCTCACTGTAAGTTTGATAGCCATGCTTTCTCGCTTTGCTGTCATTGTACCTCAGTTGTTATGATGGTTCTCGTGTGTAAGATTTCTCATGGAACCTCATTATGTGGAACAGCCTAGGTGGGGTGACCTCGATGTGAACCAGCATGTGAATAATGTCAAGTATATTGGTTGGATTCTTGAGGTAATTTCTTCCAGCCTTACCACTTTTTATCTTATTTAATTGGCCACTGCCCTGGCCATGTGTGGTTGTTAAGATCTCACTGGCATGACTTAAAGAAAGTTTATAAAGTTTCGTGCAGTTACTTTGTATAACTAGTTGCTAGTACATAATCAATTGGTGGCCTGCATCTGTAAAGCAGCCATTGTCAGTACATAATCAATTGGATGCCTGAAAACTTATAAACGATTGAACTTTTTTTTTTATTTCCACGCAGAGCGCTCCAATTTCCATCCTGGAAAAGCACGAGCTTGCAAGCATGACACTGGATTACAGGAAGGAGTGCGGCCGTGACAGCGTGCTGCAGTCACTCACCACCGTGGCAGGCGAATGCGCGGACGGCCACCCGAACTCCACCATCCAGTGCGACCACCTGCTGCAGCTGGAGTCGGGGGCCGACATCGTGAAGGCGCACACGGAGTGGCGGCCCAAGCGGGCGCACGGCGGGGAGGGGAACATGGGGTTTTTCCCGGCCGAGAGCGCATGAACAGCCCCATCCCCCTGAAAGCTGAACTGGCCGAGCAAGAACGTGGCGGATCCTAAGTTATTATGGCTACTAACCCAGAAGGAGTGTTGTTCGGTCTTGAGGAGTTTGGCTTGCCGGGGAACGCCACATTACCCACCCAACCTGGGTAGTAGTACAAGGACGGACGGGAAGGCAGGTATCATCTGGTCCATGGACACAAGAGGATGTGTGAAGCCCAGGGGGACAGGATGGTGAGGGAGGAAGCAGGATGACTTTGGAGCTTGTGTTAGAACTGCAAACGGGGGAGGGGTGCGGAGTTGTCGTGATGCCGATTGTAGGGGAAGCAGGAGCTGGTTTTGGCCGGAGCTAAAGAGGTGTGTTGTTGCCAGGGGGACGATGATGTAGTAGCCTAGTAGAGGCAGGCCAGGTTGGGTGTGTCCCTTTTGTAACAGGCTAATTTGTACATTCTTTACCATCTTAAATCCCTAGTGGTGGGATCTCGCAGCCCTCCTGCGGTTCCATCGATGAATTCATTCAGTGCCAGGACCAATTCGTGTTGCGATTGCGATCGTGTGTGTGCAGTGCGGGGTCTTGTTTGCCTGCAGACTTGCAGTGCCACTAGATCTGCATTATCGTTCAGCTACTAGTGTCGTTCCAACCGTGAAGCATATACCAGAACGCCGTGGAGAGAACAAGGCACAGCGACGTGCAACCCGACCTCGGTTTTTCTTTTCTCCAGGCCGTTTCTGGGGCTCCTCTTGTTGCGTGTGCGCCGTGCGCTTGCGTTGCGTTGCGTTGCAGCCTAGAATAGATCACCCGTCATTGGCAACGGCGCGCCAGGGAGCGAAGAAACCTACCTAGTGTACGTGCGTGGCGCGTCGTCGGGGGTTGGGGATGGAGATGTCGTCACGCGCGAAAGCTTGTTGGCTGTCCGAGCTGGCGCGCGGTGGGTGTGGCAAGCTGGACTGGACGGGAGCCAACCACCCGCATTTGGTGCGCGGCTGACGACGCTGAGCTGGTCTGGGCCCCGTGACAGCAGCAGCAGCACTGCAGCAAAAATGGGCTCTGCCTCCGTACAGATACTTCCATTTCTGACTGTTTACCATAACAGTACGATGGATTGATGTGGTCTCTTGGAGTCGTAAAATTGACGGGGCCAGTGACAGCGGTCAAAACTCAAAAGCCACGAGAGGAAAGCGGCCGGTAGAAACTCAAAGAGTGACAAAAGCATCCGGCGGCACGGCCGGCTGATAGGTTCGGGTTCCGCCGGCCGCGGGCGCGGGGCCGGCGAGAGCCTATGATCTGATGGCGACGCGGCCGCCTCTGTGTCAGTTTTGCCAGGGCGGAATCACGGGCCCTGGCGGATGTTTCGCGAAATTTTTTTCGAGTACGTTCCTTCACATGCATTGACATATTAAATGTAGTCGAAAAAAATAACTCATTATATGGATGGAGTGTACTTCGCGAGACGAATCTAATGAGCCTAGTTAGGTCGTGATTAAACAATAAATTGCTACAGTAAACATGTGCTAATGACGGATTAATTAGACTCATTAGGTTCGTCTTGCGATTCACTGACAGAATATGTAATTGGTTTTGTAATGAGTCTATATTTAATACTTCAAATGTGTGTCCGACATACTCAAAAAAAATTTCGCGAAACATCTAAACACGCCACTGTTTAGACGTTTCATGAATTTTTTTTCCGAGTACGTTGCCTGCGGCCGGCACGTACGAGTACGAGAGAGCCCCTGCGGCCGGCACGGCACGGCCTAGCAAAACCAAAAGCTAGATCGCGTGACTGATGGCGACGGGGACCCTGGTGGGTGAACTGCATCCCCGCTTGCCCTGCCGATCTGCGACGCTAGTACGCACGGACACGATCCGATCGGCCGGGGGGCAGCGGCTACAGGGATGGGTGGTTCGTTCGCGCATTCATCGCCTGCCTGCTGCCGTCCTCGGCTCACCGAGACATGCACTGCTCATCGTGGACGCATGCACGGCCACGATGAATGGAACAACAAAAAAGAAAAAAAAAAGATAGCGGTCTGTTATAGTGGGACTCTGGGCCTATTTTGGGCTTGAGGATAGTGTACAGACTTTGGTTTCCCAGGAAGATCATGTGCGTGTGAAAGTATCTTCTTTGACCAAGAAGGCCTCGTGGTTGATAACTTGATATTCACATTAAAACAAAAACCGTAACCTGGTTGAGAGTGAAATGCTAACACGGAACTAATCGCGCTCTGGAATTCCATATTCACTTTGCCTGAATTCAGAATTATCGAGTTTTGACAACGGCCTGTTAACATATATAGCACGCTCGATCCGGCCCACTTTAACTCTCATCGGCAAGACAGCGGCGGCCCGGTATGCAATTAAAGCCGCGGTTTCCCCGGGCCCGTTAGTCAGCGAAGCACGCACGGACACGGTATATAGCAGCAGCAGTGGAGCAAGAAACACAAGATGCGAGATGCAAGATGTTTCATCAACTATAAAAATAAACGGGAAGTGAAGCAAGCCAAGAATCACAGCAGTAGTCCGTGCTTGTCACCTAGGTCGCCAACACATCTACTATGCTTACACTGTGCAGTAGTCGATGCGAAAGCCAAAATAACGAAGGCCGGACAAGAATGTGGTCACCATCTTGTACGACATGCTGCAACTGCCTCTCATGTTGGACTATCACGAATTCACGATTGTCGACCGAGCTCTACCATAATTCATACTTGTATGTAGATCGGGTATAGTATAGTACTAAAAGCAAAGGCCCGAAAGCGCACAATTATATATAACACGATTTAGGTATATACTACCTCCGTATCGAAATATTTGTCGTCATTGATTTTTTTCGCAACGTTTGACCATTTATCCTATTCAAAAGATTATACAAATATAATTTATTTTATTTATGACCTACTTTATTATCAAATGAATTTTGAGTTTGACTTATCTTTCATATATTTACAATAATTTTTTTGAATAAGACGAATGGTCAAAGTTCGCAAAAAAAGTCAATGGCGACAAGTATTTCGATACGGAGGGAGTACTATCTTAGAATAGAGAGGGATGTATGGTTATTCCTAATTGATGCCACTGAATTGAATTCAATTCTGGTATATTTTGGAAAGGAGGAGTGCGTGTTGCCACCAATTCGGAATTTTTTCTTAGAAAGTTTTGTAAAGAAATTGAAATAATATCGATTCATACAGAGCAAAAGGGGGATTGGAATGCAATAAATAAAGAATAAAGCCAAAAAAATAAAAATCAACTGTTGGAGTTCAATACTCTTGCTAGAGCGTTATAATTTGCATAATGTGGTGATTTGTTTTTCGAGAAGAGAGAACGTGGAGATCGAGTCTTGAGTTACATAGTCATTTTCTCTCGGCCAGCCATAATATACTATTTAGATTAATGATTATTACCGAAAACAGTTTTTTAAAATATTACTAACATCTTTTCTATATCTATATATGGAGTACATTTTAGTTATCTCTAAGGACCGAAACCTGCTATAAAGTTACTACCTACCTCTTGTTGAGGAGTTGAGATACATGCATGGTGAAGCCGGGTAGCGAAGACGTCAGGGAGTGGAAAAGTTGTGCTTCCAGGAGGGAACTTGCAGCCCGACAAAACCCTCCGGCGTGCCAAGTCAACGGTCAACATGCAGCAGCGCCCTCCAATAACACCACCGCCGTCGTCCACGAGCTCGAGGTAGACGACGTCATCTCGCACCGTGCTGAGCACTGGGTGGGTGGCCGGCAGCGGCGGCAGGCCCAGCTCGTCCTTGTAGGTTGGGTCAGCCCAAATGTCCCCCAAGGTCATGGACCCCGCGCCCCTCTTCCACTCCGACCTCGGATCCCGCGGCTCGTCGAGCGTCCACGTGACGAACTCCACCTCGTTAATCGGCCGGCCATCGCCGCCCACCATGGTGACGAACTTGATGGTATGCTGTGGTCGCTGCTCCCGGTCGTCGTCGTCGTCAACCTCGCGGCGCTCGACGCAGCACATGGAGCGGTACTGGTCGGGTAATCCTCGGCGGCCCTCGGCGTCGGGATCGACGACGGAGCACCCCGGCGGCAGCGGGACGAAGCGAAACTCCGGGCGGTCGTCGGCGAGCACGTGGTCGCAGACCAGCATGCCCTGGAGGAGGTCGGCCCAGCACAGGCAGTTATCACCGGCGGCGAACGCCGTGTCGGCGCAGAAGCAGTACCCGGGGGGGTCCTCGTCGTCCTCGTCGACGGGGAGCGGGAGCGGCGCCGTCTCGGTCTGGACCCACCGGCCGGCGTCCGGTCCCGAGGACCGCCACGTGAAGAGCGTCGCCGCGGTCGAGATGCGCCCTTGGGTGTCCTGCCGGGGGAGGAGCTCGACGAGGGCGAAGCCGCCGTCGTCGCCGCGGCGGAGGCGGAGGACGGCGACCCCCGTGCCGATGCAGCAGTGCGAGAACGTGGTGACGGCGCGGGGCAGCAGCGGCGGGACGACGGCGACGGAGTTGGCACGGGCGTCGTAGACGAGGTAGAACCCCGGCGAGGCGGCGAGGCCGGGGCGGCAGGGCCCCACGTAGAGCGCGAGGACGTCGCCGTCGGCGCCGGCGATGATCGCGCTGGCGGGGAAGTTGCGCCAGGTGGAGTCGCCCGGCCAGGACACGCGGAGCGTCAGCGTGGTCATCTCCGGGGGCTCGGCGACACGGCGAAGGTGCGGCTCGATGCCGTCGAGTGCCTCGCGGTACAAGGCGGCGTCATGGCCGGCGATGATGGGCACCTTCTTCACGGCGCTGGGGCGGGACGCCTTGCGCTGGCGAAGGATCGCGTCGGCCGGCGCCTCGATGTCTGCGCGGTACCGCAGCATCACCTGCTCCATGGCGATTTGTACGGCGGCTCTCATCTCGTCGGGTCTGAGGCCCGAGGCGAAGATTTCTTCTTCGACGAACTCCACGGTGAGCGACTCCGGCGTTCCTCCCCTCTCTTGGATTACCATCGACAGCTCGTCCTCGAACATCACGTACCGGTCCAGCAACACCTCCTCCACCATGGTTGCTGCTGCTGCCGCCATTATTGTCGGATCATCCGATCCGTTATTGCGGCCACGCGATGCATCATCGTCCATGATCGACACAAGCGTCTCTAGAATCTAGACCATAAATCAAGCAATCCAAGTCCAACACGACGCTACCTCTAGCTTCGGTTGACGCATATGATATAGTATACAAAACATGGATTTGGAAACAGTATGAAGAACTCGACTCTATATAAGTAGATTATAGCAAAGCAACATAACCGAGTCCGTTACCGTTACGACGATCGGCAGGAATTTGGTGACCGAGATCTGGTCTAGTGCCCACCTTGGAAGCATTAATGGGCCGAAAGGCCTACTGAGGCCCGGTCCCGGGGGTCATCCATCATGCAGCCAAGCCGGCAACACAGTAGGCCCCGTGCAACAGCCGGCAACACAGTAGACGTTGTTGTCACTCGAACCACTGGTTCTTTGGTTTTCACCTGGAAAATTCCCTGGACGTCGTGATCCTCCCAGCAATGCCTTCAAGAAGGAGAGCGATGCACCGCGGCACCGTCATCGCTGGCCCCGGTCAAAGACCGGGCAAAGTTTTCACCTGAGAACCTGCACAACCTGACGAGCGCCCACCCATGTCTGCCACCATCTCGTTGCCGCCGGTCCGGGACTCCCAAACTCAGTACCATGCACTTAGGCTCTAGTAACGGCCAGGACTCCAGCTTCCAACAGATGACGCAACACGGTGCATAGACGAGTAGGCGGAGGCTCCCACCGCTGCTGCCGTCCAATCCCCGGCCGGCCATGGCCACCGCCGTGTCTTGCCGAAGATGGAGACGGGGAGAGTGTAGACCCACCGCTGCCCACCCCTCAACAAGGCATGACATCACGCCGGCAGCAGGGGCCGGGAAACTGGACGCCGGTGTCGGGCATCTTCCCCGACCACCACCACCACCCCGCGCCCCCACGAGCGTCGCAGCAGGCCGCGCACGTCACCATGGGAACGCACCTTGACCTTGACGCCCACTGGTCGCCATGGCCAGGAGCAGCCACCTCCGCGCCCTCCCAACACGGATCCGGCTCGGGGCTCGTCGGATCCGGCCTCGCCGGCGCCGGATCTGGCCCCGACGACTGGAGCTCGGCCTGGCCCCACCGCGCCGTCCCGCCCCGACGCGAGGTCCTCACCGGCTGGAAGCCCCGCCGTCGCCTTCCTCGCCGGCCGCCGGCCGCCGGCCCCCGGTGACCTGCTCGGGCGACGGCGAGGGGAGGAGGAGGAGGGACGGGGCGCTAGAGACGGCGCGCGAGGGAGCCCCCCGGTCGCCAAGCGGGGGCGACGCGGGGGGAGCGAAGCGTTTTGTTGTCGATAACGCCAAAATTTTTACCATATATTGCTATGCATCATGATTGTATTATAAGGCCAGACACCCCACCATGTTTCTCTAGCTTCGCCCCTGCATGGCCATGCCCATGCCCCGGGGTTGGTCGGTACCCGAGATCAACAGAATCCTGATTCGATGGCAGAGCGGGCGCATGCAAAAGTCGCAGGAAAAAAAAGCACCTCAACGGAGCATGGAGGTGTTCATCAGCGTACAAAATTTCAGAACCTGATTCGATAATATGGAGTGAGAAACAAAAGGGAGAAACTTCCGTCGGACGCGTGCACACGAGCGTGCGCGACGCCCGGCCCGTCCCTCCGCTCGCCGGCGCTGGTGGTTCCCGGTGCCGATACGGTACCGCCCGGCACGACGGCGCGTGCACGCATGCCGAGCATGGAGGACGCGCGGCGCCGAGACCGCCACCCACTGCACTAGTAGCTCCAGCTGCCGGCTACGCGGCCGTCGACCGCTCTCGTGTCCTCGTCGGCGGCTGCTGCGAGCAATAGCCAATAGGCTGACAAGGCACCTTGTTGAACAAGCAGGAAACGTGCTGTTGCTATTCCGTCAGTCGGGTTCTATGTTCCAGCTAAAGATTGTCCTCCTGCAGCAAGCAGCAGTGCCATTTCTCAAACTGTTGGTATTGTCACTTGTGCCATGCTTGTTCCATCCATGCCTCAAGTCTGAAATCTCTGAAACTATGGTAAGAAATTTCTCTAGTCTGAAATCTCTGAAACTATGGTAAGAAATTTCTCTAGTCTGAAATTCCGTTGGCGCTGTTTGGGAGTGTGGGCAGGCTAGCTAGCATCCGGAGAGAAAAGCACGAGTAGTACTAACTCTGCTTGAAACCGCATTGTTGCCATTTTGCTTTCCCTGCATTGTTTAGCGGTCAGCAAGACCAAAGTGAAACTTCACCATGGCTGGAAGTTTTCTATCGGGCTGCAGAGTTCGATCGGCTGGGAGTGGGAGATAGCGCTTAGCAAGAGTTCGTTTCTTTGGATACTTTCTATACATACACGCGCCTACTAGCACAGCAATGGTAGACGCGAAACACGCAGAAGGGCCACAACCAATAGGCCCACATAATTATCAAGGCATCCGCCTATGAATCTGTATGTGACCTGTACCATAAATCCATAAACTACACAGTTGGAAACGAATGAATGAACTCCGAACACGAAACAGGGGAATGCATTGTTGCTGACAACCAAACCCAAGTCATACGGAGCCCAAGCAGAATCAGTTATTATACATTTATTATACATACGATGCCAGTGAAATGGAAGTAGACAACTGCAGCTGTCACAACATCATCCAAAGTACCTTGTGTTTATAGAAAAACTCAACAGACGACAGAAACCACCAATAACTTGTTCTCATGACAGAAATCGATTGCCAAACAGGAGCTTGCTTCTATGGGAACACCAACAAGGTGATGTCGGCATTGGTATTTTCTACCCTGCAAGCATTAAAAACAAAACTACTCAATATGACAGACAATAAATTGAAACAACGAGACAAAGAGATACACTCTTTTACTTACATCCTTGCAATATCCCAACCACAGGGCCCCTTGAAACTCACAATCAACTTTAACACAATATCACTTAGCAACTGATCCCACAAATTCACCAAGGCTGCTTCAGCAACTTCCAAAGTCACCTAAGCAAGGAACGGAATCAGTCACTAGAATCCAAGCCATCTAACTTACACAGAAACATAAAACAACTAAAGACTTACCCGTGGTTTCAGATGGCTGAGGAAGTTACGGCAAAAATGAAGGCATTGATCAATTTCATTTGTATACACTGACGTCCTGGCAGTAATGAAAGGATGTACCAATGCATTGTGCATATAAGTCTGTTGAAATCCAGCAACATTTCTGACTGCAGCCTGCCATCCATACTGGATGGAATTTGTGAAAAGTGTCCTGAAATTTTGCAAGTATTTTTTACCCAGCCTACGAATCTTTTGATCGACTTGGCTGTACAGCTTTACCCTATCGGAGCAGGATAGCAGGCTGGGATGGTTGATGACAAAGGTGATGAAATCTCTATCTTGCCTCAGATTATCAGCAGTCTTTCGCAACAAGTTGAGCAGATGACTAGCATACATGGGGACTGCTGCATTTGAGGGGTGAAGGAAGTGATTCCAAATTATGTCATGCAATTGGGCATAATCGGCTCGACCACCATTTGGATAGTATTTAACTTCACCAACCCTGGGATGTATCCTTATGTGACCGCGGGCAATAAGAATATCATCTATGTCAAATCTGCCCTCCCAGCACACTTGGCGTTTTTCATGGCCATCTCGGCAAATGCAGAAAAGGAGATGGTGTATAATATACCGGGAAAAGGTGCCCCAAAAATGTACCAGTTTAGGGCGGTGGCTCGGATTCTGTGGATCATTTTGCATGTAGTAATTGGGAATATAGACGGTGCCAAACATCTGGTGTCTATTCCTCGCGAGAAGACCACCCAACTCCTGATATACCAGATTTAGCTCAACTTTCCTACAAATTAAATATGAATATATTATAGTTGTGCAATAAAAATGCAATTGTTGAACTACATAGTGAGATAGAGAACAACTTACCCACCCCCTCTCATTCTCGGGGTTACAGATATGCAGGAGCCATCACAAATTGGTAGCGAACTTAGCCTGCAATCTTTATCTACGTTTCTTCCATTTAAAACAAAACTTTCATCTTTGAGACTGATGCCTCTTTCCAGAACTGCATTCTGAACAAGCTCCCCTACAGTTGTGGTCAAGTTGGTGTGCATGGGAATTTTGAGCTGACCTACAAAAACATTCACCTGCAAGTATAACAAATACTTACAACCAGGAAAGTGGTACTTCCAGAAAACAGTGAATAGTGCTAAAGCAAAATTAATAAGATAAGCGTAAGGGTAGATATACCAGATAAACTCAGAAAACAGTTTTGAGTCCCAACTAAATAACACCAAGCATGTAGATTCTAAAGAGAGAACCAAATACAGTAGCTACAGTATTAATTAACATGCTAAGTGTCAAGGTTGCAGTGCAAAAGTGGCAGCAATATGAGACAGGCAACTGTGTAACTTAAAAAACTAGCCCAGGACCCAGGTTATGTGTCACACAGCAAAGACAAGTGTCACCGCAACAGTCCTGAAAATAATTGTGGCGAGATGGAAATTCTTTCTTTCTTTACTTTTGCCTTGCTTAATGCCCATACAAATGGGTTAGAAAGTAGCTTGTTTAAATGGGAAAATAGTGAAAGTACAAACATCTAGGTTACCTCTGTTGTCCTCTGCGGGGACACTGGATCATTTAGCACAGGAAGACGATGTTGATTGGTGAATGTAGCTGATAAATGCTGTGAACCCACCTGCACATGATTCAAGAAGATATTACAAGTGAACACCATCAACCCCCCAAAACCAAAAACAAAGGATGCCAGTGGTACACATCTAGTCATCTACACAAGACAAAAGGGCTTGTACCTTCTGATTTCCATGTGTGAGAAGTTTCAAAGAAGGCCCGGTTTCAGCTTCAGTTAGAGTCCCAATATTCCAAATCTACAACACAAAAAATCAAATCACAAATCAGGCTATGATGATAAGCTACAGGTGACACAAGAATTTTCTAGACTTCAATCTGAATAGAGTAGAGCTATATGTATATATTTAAAAATACCCAGGAAATTTCAATCCTTGCAAACAATGCAAACTAAACATCTGTACTTGGGGATGTCTATCCAATCCATAGATGCCACCACCTGAGTTCTAAAATAAGTTGATTCCACTTCTTATATGGACTCAATGAGATGAACGTAACTAACATCACTATTTGCATCACAGCAATTTTTATAAGACCTACATACTCTCAGTATGTTGCTCTAAGTATGTTGGTCACTTGTGTCCCCTACAAACATGAAAACTTACAGCCACAGAACAGTTTTTGTGAAACATTGAACATGCCATGAATAGTTCGAGTATAAGTATGTGAATCATGAACACAATGAAAAAGAAATGCAAGAAGTACCAACATTTGCACCTCAATAATGTATTGGACGTACTAATAAACTCCCCATGTTGAACTAAGCTGTGAGAAGGAATAGCCACAATGATCAATGCACAATCAATCATACAACTAAATGTTAAATTAATAGTCAGAAGGAGAAACTTTCTTAACATCTTTGTATTAATAGGAGAAATGAGTGAACCGAGTACAAGATCTTGCCCGCAAGGGGAAGATCACCCAACACCTACTCCAACACACCCACACACACCACACATAAACAAACAGCAGACGTGTCAACCCAACCAAAGGCTTTAAGCCCCTTGCACCCTCTAGACAGCATATATAGCTTCATCCAAAATATCGGTGCACCCGGTGTTGCCTCGTTGAACACATAGATATAAGAAGAAACTAGCTGCAGCAATGGATATAATATTGAATATAGAGACCTTGACTTTAAGCTCAAAGGAAGTTAGCCATGAATTTATTGCCAACAAAGTCAATGTCCAATTAAGTTCAGAGAGAAAATCAACCTAAAGCATGGCATTAGTGCATTACCTTGGTAATAATGTTATATTTCCCAACAATTGGTGTAAAAGTTCTCTCCCTACCAGAGTCTTGACATTTCAGCTGAAAGGTAATAAAGAAAGTAATTACTTCCTTAATAAAACAAAGTGACTTATTAAAACCTCAACTGTAAGCAAACTAATAAATGGAAAAAAAACAATTTAGCAAAGTTACCTGGGGTGGATGCAGCACACAGGCTGCACCAAACAGTAATTCACTGCATATCATAGTACCAAATTCCTGAGCAAAGTTATCGTCTGAGTACTGCTCATTCTGAATCCTCTGTGGCACACAAGAAATATTGTTAGGAGAAATGATAGCCAACAGAAAAGAACATGATTCATGCCTACAATCTCCAACTGTTTGACTCTAAAAAAAGAGACCTCTTGAGAAACTTCCAAGTGTGCATGCTCAATGAATAAATAATTTTTACAAATAAGACAGAAAGAAAAGTAATGAAATTAAATTCACAAACTTACAAAACCATATCTTTGTATATAGCACAGATCTTCTTAAATGAAACAAAGCAAGCATCTCTGGAGCCTAATTGTTAGATTATCCATGAATACAAAACAATTCCTTTAAATATTCTCAGCTGCTTCCAAATTTGGTCTACCCTACTCTGAATATAAAGCTACATGAATTGTGTTTGTGACATTTTAGTTATTTATCACAAAAAATTTCAATGATAAAATGTGTTAGTAATGTCTAGCAGTTAAAGAAAATGCATTTTCGGTATGTTAAACCAGAAGGTACAACATAAAGTTCCACCTAACATTAGCAAAACATTACATTCTCCAAAGCATGGCCCATGATTAAAGTTAAATAGCAGCACACAACCTAAGAAAAATATTGGTGTATAGATCCAAGTACAAATTAAATCACCTTGGCACCAATCTTTTTGAGCTTCCTGGCCAATCTAGAAGACATCCTTTTCAATGCCTTGCGCACGATGAATATAGCATTGCTGCAAACATAGTTTGACAGAACATGATGCATGAGGTAGAAATGAAAGGGTTTTTTTTTGGTGGTGGTGGTGGTGGTGGTGTGGGGGAGGGGGGGGGGGGGGGGGGGGGTAGTGAAGCAAAGTGCTCTAAACGGTATCAGTACAGACCTCTCTTGATCTTTCTTTTCTGTATTCTCTGATCTAAATGGAATTGAACCTTCAGTTTCAGTGTAGAGGCTCTTCATTTCATCATCGACAGCCTTTCCATGCAACTTGACAAGCTGAGAAAAGACTTTCTTTCTAGTACGTCTCAACTTCTTTTTCTCTGATAGTGTCCTCAACTTTACCACAGGATTAATAGCAACCTAAAACCAAGAAATTAAAATTGAGACCAACAAAACTACAGCTCCACAGTTCAACATGATTCAGTAGTAAATCGCAGATGACTATTTGTCAAGCAATCCAGTCTACTAGCTTCGGTTAACAGCACAACTAATTCAGCATCCTAAATTCTGAAAGCATATAATATGAGCAATTTCTTATTACAGGGGAGGAAACATACAGATTTAGGGTGCTGTTTTTCACACAAAAGATACTTTCACATACATATCCAATTAAATACCAGTGGCATGGAAATTAAGTGACTTACAGCTAGCTCGTGAAAAAATCGATCAAGATGGAATTCGGGAACAGTTCTCTTAGAATTTACAACATCTCTCTTTTCTGCACTTGGGATAGCCACAGGAGGAAGCTGAAAGCAAAATAAACACGGTGCAAATATAAATAATCTTTTATTGTAATAAACAAAACCAAATTTCACAGCTCAACATCATTAGAAAAGAAAACATTATAAGCCATTACACTAAAATCAGTCAACATCTAATTAATTCAGCAAAAAATAGAGTGGGGAAACTCATGGCAGTCAGGGTGTATACACAACAAGCAAATCTACTGGTCATTTATCTAATGTTATTTTTCTGGGATAGCTTAGATTTGCCAAAGCATATATGGTAAAAGCTATGACTGTACTTTGACAAGCCAATTGTTCCATCACTTCTCTATAACATATGGGTCTATCATTTGCAAGGCAGCAAGGGAAATCTTGGCACTCTAACATCCTACTGACCAAGTGATTCCTTGGCAGAACAAAAAAATCTCATAAACAGAACAAAAGAGAGAGACTCTAGCTAGGTAGTTTGTAATTTAAAAATTGGTAAATCACATGTTAGTACAGAAATGAACATATTATCCATGAAGATGTCGCCAAAACTTAGAAGCAAACAGTGAATCAGGAGTTTTGTAAGAATGGGGAAGGATTTTTTTTTCATTCCACTTCATGGAGGAAACATCCAAAAATAACAGCAAAAGATGCAGCCATTCAGAGAAAAAAGCACACGACAAGAAAGACCAAAACGAATCAATCATGGCTACTTTGCAGAACCTTTCGTTTTCGTAGGCTAGTGCAGATAGTCAGGTGGCCGGATATATCAGTACGAACACGGATCTAGTTGCAATAATTATAGTGTTAAAACATGCAACGAAGTTAATTAAGCAAGAGGGAAGTTATAAATGTGGATCATGGCGCACAACTAGACAACTGAAGGCCAAAATATGAGATCGGCAAAGTGTGTGCACCAAAAGGGCAAACGGCGGACGGCACCTGAAAAATCACAAGCTGCATCGATCACGAATAGCACAAAACATACGCACGTATACCGTTCGATCAAAATCCTACAAGAACAGGCG
Source organism: Urochloa ruziziensis (assembly GCA_015476505.1). NCBI lineage: Eukaryota > Viridiplantae > Streptophyta > Magnoliopsida > Poales > Poaceae > Urochloa > Urochloa ruziziensis. The sequence continues at coordinate 832,089 of CM027126.1, read as the reverse complement.
AGATTTAATTGTCCCATCATCACTTCACGGTTTCCTATACGCGGACAACTCGCTAATCAGCACCAGCGCAAGCTAGTAAGGAGTAGAAATCCTATCTCACACATGACCAGGAAGCAGATCTAAGTACACGGGGTTGAGCATGCGTGTAGAACGAAACCGATGTAGATAGCAGTGGTTAAGGCAAGCGATACCCATCACCTCGTAGCGGAACAGTTCGTTGTCGTCGGCGATGTCGGTGAGGAAGTTCCTTGCTCGGATCGTATTCTTGATGTTGACGCTTGGAGCGGCCGGACGTGCTGGGTGCGCCACGAACCCCTTCCCCTCCGCAGCCTCAGGCACCAGCGCGTCGGGCGCAAGGAGGAGCTCGTTCTCCACCTCCTTTGCCAGGGCCGCAGCCGACGTTGCCGAATAGGAGGAGGCTGGGGATGCGGCCGTCGTCGCCGAAGAGGAGGCTGGGGTTGCGGTCGACGACGTCGCCGAGGAGGAGGAGGAGCCCGAGGAGGAGGCTGAGGATGCGGCCGACGTCGTCGCCGAGGAGGAGGTAGCTGGGCCTGCGGCCGACGTCGCCGAGGAGGAGGCAGCTGGGACTGCGGCCGACGTCGCCGGGGAGGAAGAGGAGGATGCGGCGGCTGGGGCCGCCGCGGGCGTCTTGGCCGGAGCGGCGCCGTGCGCCAGCTGGTGCGGAGCCGACGGCGAGGGCGGAGGCGCCCCTTTGGCGGACGGAGACGCGGGCGCGGGCGTGGGGTAGCCCATGGGCGCGTGCTGGCGCTGAGCCGGCACCGGACGCAGCGTCGACTCCGAGGGCGGGCGGCGTCCTCCGCCTCCGTCGTACGGTGCCGCGCCCCCAGGACGCAGCATTTCGAACCAAAGGGAGGGAAGGGAAGGGAAGGGAGGGGAGGGGATGAGTTGGTGGGCGTGCGTCCGAGATGGGTTTATATGGAGGCGGCGAGAAAATGTCCACCCGCGGAGGGGGTGCGAGAAATTGCCGAGAGCGAGAGCGATGGCGTGCGGAGAAATTGGGCCGGAAACACTGTAGCAGCAGCTTGAAGGGCGGAAGCCTCTCCCTCTGTTCCGGCCTCGGACAAGCTCCCATCCCAGTGCGCTGCACGCCTGCACCGCACGGCAAATCACCTCTACACCGCTACAGTACACCCTTCCATATTCCATCTCTACCTAAATGTACGAACTACAGCACATTAAAAGTACAAATACCCTACTACAAATGAAATAATTGCAATTACCATCCTTAAGTCTAATGTTGTTGCAATAAATCTCCCATACAGTTTATTTCTCGATGTTATTTTAACATTTTCTTTTGTGAACAGGGATGATTTTATTTACAAAGCATGATACATCCCGAAGATCGGTATAACTCATTTTACAGTAAAGGTCCCTAAAAAGAAAGAAAAATAGAAATATTACATTAAGGTCCTCACTATCGACATCTACTAAACCGCTAGACGAAGAAACCAGAGTCTAATCCACCCATCCACTTCGCGGAAAACCCCAAAATGTTGCAGTTGCTGCAAAATCAAGCGCCCACAGGCCTTCTAAGGTGCATTTAACACTGTGAATGAACATAGGTCATCTTTCCGCAGAAGTAAATGGAGATCAAACAATCTAGTTTACAACCAAAATGAGTAATAGTAATCTATATATGCCACCATATGCAATGTTTTTAAACAAAGCGATGGCGCTTGAGTGTGAACTTTTTTTTTAGTTCCTTAGAATGGAAACTGTTTTAGTTCCTTATAATGGAAACTGCTTTGACACTGAGCAACTATTTTTCATGATTCGCATGCTGCTTTGGCTAATACTAATAGCTAGTGCAAAAGAGTACTAGCCTACTAGGCCAAAGAACGAATTGTTTGCGATACTTAGCAGGATGAGGGGGCATTCTGCAAAGTATCCATTTCAACTCTCATACCTGCGTACGTTGGAGTAAGATTTAGTCATTGATTTGTCAACTAGTAATTATTGCAAGTGTGATGTTGAGTCTAAAGGGTGTACCACTCCGTCCAGTGTTTCATATCACCCTCTGGATGTTTTGTTTCATGTCCAAATTCATAATTGTTTCATACATGGTAGAAATTGATTCAGCAGTACTTGCGAATAAATAGCTTGCTAATTTCATTCACTTTCTTTGTCCCTATATGCTTACAATTGTCCATTTAGAGTCCGAGCCTCCAAGTCGATTTTCTATTATTGCCAAGGCTTTATTTTTAGTCCTATGCCTTTCCTTGATGATTGATCTCTCTGTCTCTCACAACCCTAGAGAATGCAGTATGTGCTGCCCCAACTACCCGCTATTCAACTTAACCTAGTTTCTTCACACTACATTTATTTCTATTATTTACTTTACTTGGAATATCTTATGACTTACCTATCCTCTCAGAAATACACTCCTATTGTTCTTTAAAATATAAATACTTCTTGGTTTTTCCTAAATCAAACCTTTTAAATTGAGTATCAATAGCTAAAATTTTATAAGGTTGGCAAATTAATAATGATGCCACTAGATACATCGTGAAATCAACTATCATAGTTTGCAACTCTCTATATTTGAAATAATTTATTTTTTAGGTATTATTTATATTGGTTAAAATACAAAAAGGGGACACTACATTGATGTCCTAAAGTACTTTATATTTGTGAATGGAACACAAACTCTGTACCCGTATTTGCTTATCACGTCTATAAATCTTTCAAGTAGTAAAGGCCTATGCTTCTTATTCAATACACAGAGCTCGTAAAAGAAATTCCTAATCTAACGGTGTTACGGAGTACAGTACTTCTTTTTTATCGTTACTTGTTTCATTGATACTATATTAGAATTAGAATGTTGACTACTGAGAATTCCAACTATCCTTTCGCGAATAGCGACCTTTTTTTTTTTTTTTGCAACGTTTAGGTTCTCCCTCTTGCGCCAGCTGGCAGTGATCGCGGAGGAAGCTTTCTTCGCCCCCAAGGAAAGACGGTTACCGCAACGGCGTCAACCGGCTTTGTGCCCAAAAACAACCCGGCTGGACCGCTGGACCATGGGTGATGTGGTGCTGGTGCCTGGCTGTCACGCCGTACGCCGATCACTGATCCGCTTTGTGCCGGGATCCACTCTGCAGTCTGACCCTGCTGATATTCTGCAAAGCGCATCAGTTCGGTTGCATTGTAGGATGAGATGTGGAGAAAACTGTGTTACTCAAAGAGTTCATCTGACTGGAAAAATAGTTCAATATCCAACTTTGTATAATATAGTTCGACGGAAAAATACTACTGTGGCTACTGTCTTTAATAGGACTCCTTTAAATATCTCCTTTTAGGAGAACTATTGCTGGAGAAAATCTTGTTCTATGGCAGAATCTGGTTGCTCGTATTTTACACATTCATCTAAATGATAGAAATGATTGTTTTAGATGGAATATTGAGCAATCTGGTGTTTTTTCGGTACAATCGATGTATAAAACTATTATGAACAATGGTGTTGTAAACAATGGTATTATAAACCATCACAAGGCCATTTGGAGATTAAAAATGCCTCTCAAAATTAAGATTTTCATGTGGTACCTACAGAAAGGTGTGGTCCTAACGAAAGATAATTTAGCTAAAAGAAACTGGCAGGGTAGTCTGAAGTGTTGTTTCTGTAATTCAAACGAATCAATACAACATCTTTTCTTAGACTGTCGTCATGCTAAATTCCTATGGAGGGTGGTTCATATCGGTCTAGGTTTGCGTCCACCTCGTAGTATTAGGCACATGTTTGGTATGTGGCTTGCTGGGATGGATGACAAGCTCAAAAATAAAATTTTAGTGGGTGCATCAGCTTTTTGCTGGGCTATCTGGCTAAGTAGAAATGATATGGTCTTTGACAAATCTCCAATGAAAACTTTTATGCAGGTACTATTCAGAGGAACTCACTGGCTAAGGTTCTGGGGCCAAATGCAGCGGCTTGAAGATGATCAAAGAACAATAAGTAATGTTTGTCGACATCTTGAAGCGTTGGTCATGCAGATTTTCACACACCATGGATGGAGATTTAGTAATAGGATTAGCTATGCTTAAAACTCCGTTTTATATCTTCATGTGTTTACAGTGAGCTTTTGAGTTCCCTTAGTTTTGAGCAGACGGATGTGCTGCCAATTATGTAATAAAGTGCTGTAGTCTTCTTTGAGGGTCAAAGCCGAATTCTTATTCATTATTAAAAAAAATCTGACTGGAGATCCTAACGCAAATAGGTCGAATAGGGTTTATTGACGAGGTGTTAAACTAGGTCTGCTTACTGGTAGATGCACATTTTAATATTTTATTATCGTTTAAAAAAAATATTTCACATTTCCATTCTGGTACAGTCTTTTGAAGTTAAACTTTGTCTATTACTCCTACGGTATCAAAATTTTTATCGTTCTTGTCTTTTTCTCGCAATTTTGATCATTCATCCTATTAAAAATTTATTGTAAATATACGAAAGATAAGTCAAACGCAAAATGCTTATGATGATAAAGTAAGTTACAAACAAAATACATGCCATATGCATTGTTTTTTGAATAAGACGAATGGTCAAACATTGGGACCAAAAGTCAACGGTGGCAAATATTTCGATACAGAGATAATATCTTTCCCAAAGATATATCATAATATAGCACTAAAAATTTTTATGAAGTAATTTTTTTGATATATTATTTTTCATGGTTTATTTTTACTAGAGATTGAGCCAAGGAACAAATGTATATCACGAGCCAAGCACATAATTAATATTTTGTAACAGAAGTTTGGAATAGCTTATTACCCAAAAATTCAAATTTTTATTTATTTGTAGCTTAGAGTATTTGATGAGTTAACTTGGCCACGATAATAATGTAACAACCAAACCCATCTTGTCCAAATGTCCATGCCACCAATGTGCGGACCCGACCAAAGTCCCCAAATTCCTTTTCACTGGGCTCCTGGCTACGTGTGCCGCCTGCTGCTGCCATGGATGAAGAGGAGTATGTGCTCTACCACAGGGTTCGTGAGGAGCGTCCTGGCCATGTGCTGGCCGGGGCAAGGAGGACAGATGCCCTGAGGGAGGCGGAGCGAGATCTGGAGGCTTTTGCGCTGCTGGCAGTTCAAGCGGATGCAAGCGTGCGCATGGACTCTGCTCGTGTCCGGCAAGCAGCTGTTCGACAGTTCCATGTCCCGCACTATGAAGTGGGGGTCACAAGTTCGACGGCCAGCACCAGTGTGACAGTGCCCGCCGGACTGGAGTGCTCCGCATCGGCCCCGTTCGGCTGCAGATTCTTCCATGGAAGCGACAGGTTGGTGCCCGAGCTGAGCTCTTCAAGTTCTATTATCAAGTTCGAGTGTGCATTGAGGGGGTGCCAGAGCATGCACGATATCCTGAGACTGTGGCGAGTCTGTTCCCGAAGCCTTCCTTTGTGGATGATCTAGACTGTGACATGGAGAGACTGGAGGAGGAGTGCTATAGGTTGTGGGTTTGGGTCACAGATCCAGCTGAGATTGCAACAACTGGGACCTTGCGGATCGAAGAGCCGGTCACTCTTCCGCAAGAAGGCTATGCTGATGACCTGATGGAGCTAGGGATCCCAATGGGGGCCTGCGGTGTGAGCCAGCCAAGGCTTTGGAGTATGATGTTATAATCCATGTTGACCGTGTTCTTGATTACTCTCCGACCCCCAGCCCGCCCAGAGGCAGCATTGACAATCCAAGAAGCGGTCATCCTGATGAGGAACCTGAGGAGGAGTGGCCGGTGAAGCATTCTTTCACTTGGCGGCTAGGAGTGCCAGACGGCCCTAGCGGGCGCGCTCCGGCGAGGGGACGTGTTTCAGTTCACGAAAGGCTTGGCGGTCGTGGCCGCGACAGATCGCCACCGGGGGGTGGAGGTTCAGCGGGCCTGGGTATGCAGCAGTTCCCACCTTCGGGCGTCCATGACATTGGGCCGATGCTTGGAGGAAGAAGGTCAATTTTTTTTCCGGGTTCCAGCAGCGGCCAGGGAAGGCAGTACAACAGAAGACAGATGCAGCATGGGAGTAGTGAGGGATGGAAATGGCGAGTCAAGGTCTCGACTGTTGGGCAGATGACTGAGGGAAAGATGTCAGCGCAGAGAGAGCCCGAAGCAGAGGACAGTTTCCGATTCCGTGAAAGTTGTGTGCAGGAGAGACGGGCAGCGGACCCGATGCTGGATGAGTCTGGGTTGAGCTTGGCGAATGGCATGGGCTGCCCCACGCGACAGCAGCGCTCGGTGGAGCCAACTGCTGCCCATGAGGGGGTGACCGTGCCAGTGCCTCAACAAGTGGCCAAGATTCATCACATGTCGACGGACGAAGAGGATCTGCATTCACTGCTCAAGGATGTGGAGGGGGCCGAATGCGGTCAGCCTGAACCAATACCACCAGTGGCTGCTGCTGTCATGAGATCAATTGCTGATGGGGGCGAGGAAAGGGTAGAGGAGGTTGTAGGGCTGAGTGAGGTGGATCAAGCATTGAAGCATGCAGTGGTTGAGCAGGGGGAATCGTCGCCCCCTCTGTTGTCTAGGACAGATGGGCTGGCAGCTGCTATGATGCAGATGCCGCATCTCAATGACTTGGGCCTTGACAACACAGATGTGCATCAAGAATATGGGCCGCGGTCCAATGGGCCGATCCAGAGGGGACTACTTGATTTGAACGTGGTGTGCGCGGGAGGAGAAGAGGAGATAGTGGCAGATAGCGTAAGTGGAGAAGGGATGCTGTCGGACATGCATATTCTAGAAGCTGCAGATGGAAGGCTCAACAGAGACCTCGCTGGACATAACAGCAGCAGAGGGCAGCAGCGTGGATTGGCACGCTATGCAGTCCCACTGCGAAAGTCTCTCCTGTGTGCTCCACCCACCAAAGCTAAACATGGCAATGGCAAGAAAGTGATGGGCCCTTCTGCGGCTAATGTCATAGCAACTAGGAAGCCTGGCAAACAGGGGGCTAGAGGAAGTGCTGATGAGAAGGCAACGGTGATGCTGCTGCGTGCGGCAGGAGAAGTTCAAGATGCTGAACAGGCCACTGAAGAAGCAAAGCAAAGGTTCTGTGCAAAGCTGGTGATTCCTATGGAAGAGCAGACGGTTGGGGACATGAGAAACATGTTTGGGCTGGGCACTGACGGACCGGGTAGCCTGGCCGCGCTGGTGGAAAAATACTGATGATTGAGCTCGGTCATGGGTGGCCGCTGTGCTTGTCACTGAGCACCTGTATCTTTATGTTATTGCAAATCTGTTTCAGTTTTCCTTTATGTTGGGCAAGTGGTGGATGGTGGTGGCCGATGCTGCATTGGCTGGGAAGTGGCTGGTGGTGGTGTTTTTCTGGTTGCTTAGTTGTTGTACCTCTTCTATTGCTGCAAACAAGTGTGCTATGGGGGATGGCTGGGAGGGTAGGCTACTGTGAAGAGTCTGATCAGTTTCCTTATGAATGAACAGCATTGTATAATTTTAAATTGGAATGCTCGGGGCCTGAATAACCCAGTAAGGAGGAAAGTGGTGCTGGAGTTGGTCAGGGAGGTCAAGGCTTCTGTTGTGACAATACAAGAAACCAAGTTGACAAACATTGATAGGGGTTTAGTGAATGAGATTCTGGGGAATAGTTTTGTGGACAATTATGTGTACCTGCCGTCTGTTGGTGTCAGCGGAGGCATCCTTCTGGCAGTTCACGAAGACTACTACTCTATCACAGGTGCAGAGGTGGGAGTTCATACTGTCACAGCAACAGTAACATCAAAGCTGGGGCCGGTGACCTGGGCTATCACAGCTGTATATGGGCCGCAGTGAGATGCCGAAAAATTGCAATTTCTTGGTGAACTGCGATGGGTGCGTCAGGGAGTACAAGATAAATGGTTACTGCTTGGTGACTTCAATTTGATCTTGCAAGCAGCAGACAAGAGCAATGATAACCTGAATAGAAGATTGATGGGTGCTTTTCGGGATGTAGTCAGGGATTTGGAGCTCAAGGAGCTTAATCTTAGAGGGAGGAAATTCACGTGGTCCAATAATAGAACACAGACACGCATCGACAGAGCTTTCTGTACCACTGAATGGACTTAATGATGCCAGAGGTACAGTTACAAGCATTATCATCCAGGGTGTCGGACCACTGTCCACTACTGATCATGGGAGCTGAATCAGTGAGGAAGTATACTGGGTTTAAATTTGAATCTTTCTGGCCTAGGCTACAAGGATATAATGAGGTGGTAGCAAGCGCTTGGAACAGAAGTGTAATGGCTACAAATCCTTTTCTCAGGCTTCACATTAAAATGCAAAGAACAAGCAAGGCTCTCCGCAAATGGGCACGGGGAATAGTGGGAAACAACAAGGTCCTGATTGCAGCTGCTACGCAATTAATTGGACTCCTTGATGTGGTACAGGATTTCAGGGCCCTGAGTGAGGACGAGATAAAGTTAAAAAAGGATCTGAAATTGCGGTTGTTAGGCATGACTGCTGTAGAAAAGCTGAGAGCCAAACAAGCATCCAGATTGGCCTCCATCCGAGCTGAGGAGGCAAGCTCAAAGCTGTTCTTCCTACAGGCAAAGGGACGTAGAAGGAAAAATCATATCCAGTCATTGGAAACGACACAAGCCACCTATTACCACCATGAAGACAAAGCTGCAGTGGTGTTTGACCACTTCAGTAACCACTTTGGCAAGCCTACTGAGCGAGAGATGACACTAAACTGGGAGGAGTTGGGTTTGGTTAGACACGACCTGGCACATTTAGAAGACCCATTTACTCTTGAGGAAGTGCAGGCTGTAATTCAGGACATAGCCGCAGATAAAGCTCCTGGGCCCGATGGGTACATTGGCCTTTTTTTCAAGAAAAGTTGGAACACAATTCGGCAGGATATATTGTTTGCAGTTCAGTATTTCTACGCGATGCATGGGCATCAGTTTGCACACCTCAACAAAGCACATGTCATTCTCATCCCTAAGAAAGCTGATGCAATGAGAATTGGGGATTATAGGCCAATCAGTCTAACTCACTCGGTGGCCAAAATCATATCGAAGCTGTTATCCACAAAACTTGGCAGTGAACTAAATGCAATAATTTCAAGAGCGCAGAGTGCTTTCATCCAGAGAAGAAGCATCCAGGATAACTTCCTTTACACGCAAAATCTCATTAGAGCATTGCATAGGGCTAAACAGCTGGGACTGTTCCTCAAGCTAGATATTGCTAAAGCTTTTGACAGTGTTCGATGGGACTACCTTATGGAAGTTCTGGAAAAATTTGGCTTTGGGGCACGTTGGAGAGGATGGATTTCAATTCTGCTAGCCTCCAGCTCAACAACAGTACTCCTCAATGGATTGAGAGGACAGTGGTACAAGCACGCTACAGGACTGCGACAAGGGGATCCATTGTCCCCCATGCTCTTCATTTTGGCAATGGAACCATTACAACAGCTCTTTCACCTCGCAACGCTGAACGTTTGCTGTCGCCGATCAATAACAGAACTGCCACCTTGAGGGCTAGCCTATATGGACACGGCTATTTTTGTCAACCCAAACAAAGATGATCTGCAAAGTGTGGCAGAAATCCTGGAGCTATTCGCTAAAGTGTCAGGCCTTGTGACCAATACGAGCAAATGTGCTGTGTACCCAATAAATTGTGACGGCATTGACATGCAACAAGTCTTGGAAGCCTTCCCATGCCCTGTACAGAGTTTCCCCTGCACCTACTTGGGATTGCCGCTGCATCTCAGACAATTGCACAGAGTGGATATCCAACCGTTAATATACAAGATGGCTAATAGGCTGCCAACATGGAAGGGAAAGCTACTAAATCGGGCTGGTCGCCTCAAGCTGATGAATGCTGCCCTATCTTCCATTCCAACATACTTTCTCACCATGTTTGCTGCAAAGAAGTGGGCAATAAAGAAGATGAATAAAATAAGAAGGAGTTTCCTATGGAATGGCACTGATGATGCAAGGGGTGGCCACTGTCTGGTCCGCTGGAGTGTTGTGCAGAGACCCAAGCAACTAGGTGGATTGGGGGTCATGGACTTCAAATTATTCAGTCGGGCATTGCGGCAAAGATGGCTATGGTTCCAGTGGACTGACCCGGATCGACCGTGGGTAGGATCAGAGTTGCCGTGCAACGAAGTGGACAAGCAGCTTTTCAGGGCAAGCACGACGGTGACTATTGGAAATGGACAGAAAGCATGCTTCTGGGAAGCAGCCTGGTTAGAGGATCGTGCACCCCGGGATATTGGTCCAAGATTATATAAGTTAGCATGGAGGAAAAATCGATGCGTGGCCGAGGAGCTAATGGCAGAGAACTGGACAAGAGGACTGTGGCGAATGAACACTGCCGAAGAAATGATGGAGTACATAACTCTATGGTCGCTACTACAAGATGTTCAGCTGAATGATCAGGAGGATGTCATCAGATGGAAATGGACTGCAGATGGTTAGTACTCGGCCAAGTCGGCGTATGAGATTCAATTTCGGGGCTCCTTCTGCACTTACAACTGCAAAGCTGTGTGGAAGGCTAAGGCTGAAGGTAAGCACAAGTTCTTTGCTTGGCTGCTCCTCCAAAGCAAGATACTTACGGCAGATAAGCTACAAGCGCGCAACTGGCCCTGTAATCCGGTATGCTCACTGTGTGACCAAGCTCTTGAAACTGCCCAGCATCTGTGTCTGCAGTGTGTGTATGCGCAAGAAGTCTGGGTATTGGTAAATGATTGGACGGATGGAATGGTTTTAGTCCCGCTTCCGGATAATGAGTTACAGGAATGCTGGAACAGAAGGTTGTAAGGTTTGGCAGAAGAGATGAGGCGAAAAATGGTGGCAATTTTGATTTATACTGTGTGGAACATATGGAAGGAGAGAAATAGACGCATCTTTGATGATGTAAGAGCTCCACCGTCTAAGGATCCTACAGCTAATCAAGGAGGACATCAATCAACACACCATGGCCTTGGGCGGCCAAGGTCTGATGCAGCAGGGGGGTGAATAATCGTTTAATTATGTTATCTTGCATGAGTGGAGTGAGGATCCCTTTTATTTATGTAATATCAAACCATTGTAAGAACTTGCTTGCTTCCCTTCTTATATGATCTAGCAGCGCTCATGCTTTAAACTTCAAAAAAAAGGGGCTCCTGGCCCCTATGGCCCTGCCAGCCGCTAGAACTCAGAAGTGGACAACGCGCCTGGGAGTCGCACGGAAGAAAAGAAGAGATCAAGTGGGGCTCTCCGATGTTTAAGTCGTAAGTACAGTACTTATCCGTTATTGAGAAATTTAGAATGAAATGAGATCTATGGAGCAAAGTCAATATTGGGTCAAATTTGGCCAAAAGTCAAAAAGAGAAGAGATAGTTTAAAAATTTTCAAACAAAATTCTTGACTAGCAATTCAAAGTCAGTGGAACGTAATGGAATTGAGTTTGTGACGAAATTCACTTCATAAGGGCCTCAATTAAATGATGGAAGAAAAAGATTAGGGTCACTATTTTCCATCTGGAAACTGAAGAGAATTTGGCTAAGTCTGAAATCAGTGAAAAGTTGTCAAGTTGGACAGCTTGAAACTTTTGATTCTTCCTATATACTACCCTATGACCCAAAGCAAAAGTGAAATATAATGGTTTGGATCTGTTGTGGAAATGATATCACAACTTAGTTGGGCTGTTAAGCATTTCTTTTGAGTTAGCCATCTCAGGTAAATATTATGTTTCTGCTGTCAGCCTGAGGAATATATTAAGTCTGGAGCAGCTGAAAAACCTTCAACTTGGAGCTCGAATTTGAAAGGTTTTTGTGTATAGACTTTGGTGAACTTCATGTCTGGAGAAATCTTGGATATATAGAGGGTAGATGGGGGCTCTTTTTCTTGTGTAGAAGTGGTGTTTTTCTATTTAAATTAAGGCTCAAAGTTGGTTAAATGGGGCGGTTTTAGAAATTCAATGAACTGAATGCAAAAGTCTGATGGACAGTTAAGGCCGAATTTTGGGCAGTTTTCAAAGGAGGAACTCTTTAATTTTTGTATATTGAGTACTCATCAACTTCATGCAAAATGGAATGTTGGGTACTTTAGCTATCACCATGCCAAATCTTGTTTGAAATAGAGGTGGTTTGCTATTTATTTGGAGCCTCGATTTTTGAATGGATTACATTGCAATCTCTGAAACTTGGAATGAACTGAACAGAGACTTGAACTCGATTTTTTCCCCAATGTTCAGAGATCTAATCCAAGTGATTGAGAGAAGTTTTGGCCAAACAATTTATACCAAAGTTGAAGCCCTATAGTTCCTCTCCAAGTTTGATTAAAGTTTTGAAGGGAGTTTACATTGCAAAGTTTGAGGAAAATTGGAATCAAATTTGTCAAATTGAAGGAAAAGAGGAGGGGAGAACTGGCAGAGCCGAGGGAGCTGTCTGCCTGCATGCCATTGGCGAGCAGGGGGTGGAATTCGGCCGTGCCACGCGTCGGCACCACTTGAGGACAGCGTCGTGGGAGCAAGCATGAGGTGGCACGGTGGATGGCGGTAAGTTTTTGAATAAATACGGTGTCATCGTCATCCACATCTCCCTCCCGCCATTTTTCACCTCTTCTCGGTCCTTTTCGGTCGACGGCGAGGCTCGTCATCGTCCGGCCGTTGTAGCCCAAACCACTCCGCTCAAAGCTTCGCCTTGAAGTTGTCTACAACCTGAACTTGATCCCGTTCGAAGCCGTTCACCACCGAGCCCGCACGAACCAAATTCCTGCAACACCGTCAAGTACTCTGTTCTTGGTGAGCACCCTCCCATGGAAGTTGATGAGGACATGACACACATGAAGGGTGTTAAACACACATGGAAGGCATGGAGGACCAAAAAGGTTGATTGGGGACCAAGTCCAAGTGTTCTCACGTTCTCCACAAGGCTATCACGTCACTTTCATATGGATTGGGACTCATATCCATATCTATCCCGAGGCAGCCACAATCGTCAAATCATTGACCAAAGGTTTTCTGTCCAAGTGCTGCGCCACCTTATTTTGGTCCACGGGCCGTGTATCAAGTTGGGTCCATTAGGGACGCGTCCTAGGGTTGGAGCACGACCCCAGCACCCCTTTGGTCGTCCTCCACCTCTCATATACCCCCTAGCCACCGCCAAGAAGTCTTGGGTTTTGTTTTACATATAGCTTTAGCTATATCGAACACACACAAACACGTGTTGTCCTCGTGTGATTCAGAAACCCACCTTCGAGTGATATTAAGATTGCTCGCCTTCTTTTTCTTGTTCGTTCTTTGATTGCGTACAGGAAGTTCTGATCTCGATTGCAACAGGGTCGGTAACCACAGAGAGTTGGTTCAGCGATTGCATTGGCGCTTCGGGTTTGCTCGTCGTAGTCGGATCGTGAGGGTCGACTTCCACCAAATCAAAATTATCCTCCACTCACCGAAAGATCGGGCACTTCAGCTCTATCAAGTGGTATCAAAAGTCCAGGTTGATCGGTGAGTTTATGGAGTGTTTTTCATTACCTACAGTCCATAAAACCAAAACAAAAATTTATAAGGTTAGATCCTTGTCCTAGCACCCTTTTTAGCCTTGCACTCTCTTTCAATAATTTGCGTTGTTAAGTTTGTGTGCTTTTTCACGTCACTTGTTGCTGGTTACTTGGTGTTTTGGCCGCCACCACCACCCGCCGCCGCCGCCACCACCACACGCCGCCGCCGCCGCTCTACATCTTCACCACAAATCCTACAACCTCACGCCGCCGCCGCCACTTTTCCTACTCAGTTTCGCCGCCCCTAAACAGAGCCCCCCACGCCGCCCCTAAACCCTAAACCGAGTCCTCCACGCCGCTCATCCGAGTCCTACTCGGTTCGGCCGCCGCGTGTTCGCAGTTTGGAAAGAGAAAGAAAAAAAGGAAAATAAAAAGAAGGAAAGTTTGGGAAAGAAAGAAAAAGGAAAGAATCAAAAAAAGAGAGAAGGAAACAGCAAGTTGCCTCATCTTGTTCGGTTTTTGGTTTGGAAGTTTTGTGCAGTTTCGAACACCTTTACGAAAACGGCCATAACTTTTCGCTCGATCTCCGATTTCAGTGTTCTTTTTTTTCGGAAAGCTTACGAAATTTCCTATACGGTGCACCTAGCGCGGCGCTAGGTGCAGTCGGTTTCGAGGCCAAAAAACGCCGTTTACACAGCATAACGCGGCCCGGGAGATTTTCCGTTTCTGCATACCACTTCCTTGTTACTTTTGCTTGATCCATAGCGCGTGGCACTTGTTTCCAGCAGCTTTATTACGTGTTTAGCACTATAATTCAGCTTTGCATTATTGATTGATTGTGCTAATCCTTGACTGGAGTGCAGCCTACCCAGAACTACATATATTCCTACGACGAGCCGACTTTGTTTCTCCAGGCAATCGCTGCTCCAATCTTTCGCAGGTGCTACTTGTTGCTTGCAGGTCGCCCCTGTTGCTTGGTAAGAACGGATAAGAACTTGATCGCAGCATCTTTGTGAGCATTCCATCCACACCTTTGTTGCCGTAGGATTTGTTTTTGTGTTTGCGCTAATCATGTCAGGAGACATCAACGGCATCGTGGCACGATTCGATGCGTGGTCCACGTCGGTCACGGCGTTGCACAAGGACTATGACAGTGACATGGAGCTAGACGATGGAGATCGCCACGGTTGTGCCCGCCGTGTGGTATGTCCTCCACACATTGACTCATTTGCTACAGTTAAATTTCATATACCCTCTTATAATGGCAAATATGATCCCGCTGCATATCTTGAATGGGAATTGGAGGTAGACCAGAAATTTTCATGCCATGATATTCCTGCAAATTCTCAAGTTAAAGCTGCTATTAGTGAATTTACTGATTTTGCTTCAATGTGGTGGCATGATTATAAGCTAAAACATCCCACGTCTATTCCAACCACTTGGTCTCAATTAAAAGCTGGTATGCGACATGGATTTGTACCTTCATATTATGCCCGAGATTTGCTTAAACAAATGCAGCGATTTCAGCAAGGCCAAAAATCTATTGAGGAATATTACTAGGAACTACAAAAGGGTATGATCCGTTGTGGTTTATTTGAGACGGATACCGCTGCTATGGCACGTTTTCGGGGTGGTTTGAACCACGAAATTCAGGACATACTTGCTAATAAAGATTATGCTAATATGACCACATTGTTTGAATATGCTTACAAAGCTGATCGTGAAGTGCAGGGACGCCGCTCGACGACATATACTAACTCTTTTGTAGGACGAAGCCCGGCATCCAGCACAGATCCTGCTCTCCCTACGCCATCCACGCCTAGTACTACACCGCGTGAGAGGACGACCACACCTACAACACTGTTGACCACAGGTGCTCCACTCACGGATGGTGAGACCACTTCTACTGTGCTGAATGTTTCCACACTTCATGCTATCATAGAGCAATTGTTAGTGGAACCATCTCTTGATGAATCTTTGTCACATGATGATGTGCTTGTTGTTCCTTGTGATAAAGATGAATTGGTTGATTATGCTTCAGTTCTACATGTTTTGGAACCAACCATTTGTACTGAAAATAAACATGTTATGCATATTGCTAGCGCAAATGATGAGCTAAGATTGTTGTCTTCTTTAAATACTTTGGGTTACATAGAATTTGATGATTTATGTAATCAAGATTGTTTGCAAGAGAGACTGTTTCACAATGCTGATTTGCCTTGGTTTGGTAAACACACTTATTATGTTATTGGAAAATATGACAAGAAAGGACAATATATGATACAAAGAGTCTACATTGGTTGCGCTATGAGTACTCCTTTTGTTGTGAAAGATTATGATCAATTAGAGGAAAGCCATACTACACATCCTAGTTTACATTCCTCTAATTCTATTTTCATGAAACAAGTTTACTTTAAAGAAGGGGAGCCTTGCTGGTTGCTATCTATGCCTACTTTGTCTTTTGTTGGCACTCATCTTGTGCAGGATCTTGTTGAAAAACATCGTGTGTCGCCCGATCAAGAAGCTTACATGCTTGCTAAAAGTTCTATGCGAGATGACACTTTCGCCAATTGGAAACATAGTGACATCCCTGCCCTTAATATTTTTGATTTCCTTGGTTTTCGAAACTCTGTTCTCCTTTGTGTTGTGCAGGATCAGTTTCAAGTACAATTGACGCCGAGGACGGCTTTTCGTCAAGAAGGGGAGGATGATGAGGACATGACACACATGAAGGGTGTTAAACACACATGGAAGGCATGGAGGACCAAAAAGGTTGATTGGGGACCAAGTCCAAGTGTTCTCACGTTCTCCACCAGGCTATCACATCACTTTTGGCCTAAGGAAATAAAGAGACTGAATCGACTCCGTTTGGGGCGTTCAAGTACTTGATGGAAAGCCTATTAAGTCTACTTTCATATGGATCCGGACTCATATCCATATCTGTCCCGAGGCAGCCGCAATCGTCAAATCATTGACCAAAGGTTTTTCTGTCCAAGTGCTGCGTCACCTTATTTTGGCCCACGGGCCGTGTATCAAGTTGGGTCCAGTAGGGACGCGTCCTAGGGTTGGAGCACAACCCCGGCACCCATTTGGTCATCCTCCACCTCTCATATAACCCCTAGCCACCGCCAAGAAGTCTTGGGTTTTGTTTTACATCTAGCTTTAGCTACACCGAACACGCACAAACACGTGTTGTCCTCGTGTGATTGAGAACCCCACCTTCGAGTGATATTAAGATTGCTCGCCTTCTTTTTCTTGTTCGTTCTTTGATTGCGTACAGGAAGTTCTGATCTTGATTGCAACAGGGTCGGTAACCACAGGGAGTTGGTTCAGCGATTGCATTGGCGCTTAGGGTTCGCTCGTCGTAGTCAGATCATGAGGGTCGACTTCCACCAAATCAAAATTATCCTCCACTCACCGAAAGATCGGGCACTTCAGCTCTATCAGAAGTTGGTCGTGCCTTGGTTGTTGTTGATTTTGGGGGCTTGGAATGAGTCGACCAGAGTGTGGAGATGGTGTAGGAGGTTATGGTTGGGTCGGAGCGTCGCCGGAACGGCCGGCGCAGCTGCGCCGCCGTGCGCGCCGCCGAGTTCATGGACGCCGCCACGGGATTCAAGGTTCTGGGCACCGAGAAAGAAAACTGTGAGAAGCACTAGGTGTTCTAGGGTGAGGCGAGTTTGTTAGGCATGTTCAAGTCGAGTTTTTCGCCGCCGTTTAGACGGCGTGGCGCCGCGCCGCCGCCAAACCCTAGCCCGGCTGCCGCCACCTTGCGCCGTCGTTCCACTGCTTCCCCGCCCAAACTACCACTACCAGTGTGTGTGTCTCGCGTTGGGGGTTCGATTTCGGGCCGTGTCGAGGCCGGATACCCGCCCACGGCGAGGTGGCCGCCGGTCAAAGCCGGCCGACGCCAGCCAAGTCCGCTCGGCCTGTTCTGAGGGCGCTAGGGACCCGAGGGGAGAAGAAAGAGAAGGTCGGGGGGTTTTCCAGGAAATGACCATTTAGATTTAGAATTAGATTTATAATTCCGTTTTCACCTTTTAATTCATAGTAATTTGTAGAAATGTCCAAAAATAGTGAGACCAATTTCTTTAGGATTGTTTTATTTTCCTTTATGCATTAAAACTCTTAAACCTTAGGTAAATAGTAAAAATAATTAGGTATTTATTTATTTGCCTTCTTTAAGGTATTTAAATAAATACTTAACCATTTCTAAAATGTTTAATAATACTGGATAATGATTTATAATTAGAAATTCATAATAAATAGACTTTTTATTTAGTTATTTATTCTTTTTAGAATTAGAAATTAATTAGTAATCCTTTTATAATAAATTAAAAATGCTTAAGGGCTAGTTAAATTAGGACAAACATGTGGGTTAGTATGTTAAAAGGGGGAGTTAGTGTTGGCTTGCAACTTTATCATGAAGATAAGTTGTATGCCTTGTTTTTGAAATTTTGCATAAGTTAATCCCTGACTCGCATCATGCACAATCCAACCTTGATATTAAGGACATCTTTACCACCTGTTCAGCATGCTTAGTAATAACCTATGCTTAGTCATGCTTAGAAATTCTACTTGTGAGTAACTCTGTTGCTTAGCCACTTAAGGTAATAATGATCTTGTTCAAGAATCATGGAAAATGGCTGTTTTAGAAATGTGGACAGAAGCTTGGGATGGAATCAAGATGGAGCTTGATTCTATAGTTCTGTCTACTTTGAATAATGTTGCTAAGACCCGTCCGTTGCCTTAACTGCTGGTCAAGTGATTTTACCTGGTAACTTACTGGGATTGGAAACCGGCAAGCCCGGTAGGTTGGTTGACTCTTTGAGTGGAAATATATTTTACCTGTGCTTGCTGAGTCGGAGAAGGGCGGGGGCGTAGCCCGAAACTCACATGGTGGTCAGGCCAGACGTGGGGCCTCTTGTGGGGGTGCGTTCCCGGGTCCGGGTAATTATATTTCCAGTCTTTGAGTATGGCCAGTCGAAAGGATTGTTGCGTACAGCCCGATCAGCTATGCGTGGCTGCGAACTAGGTCTCTCCTACAGGATGTAAATCGGTTCGGATCGCCACAATTCTTGGTTATGAATGCACTTGGTCACTGTTGAGCATCGTAGCTGAAACAAGTGGACTGTGAAGTTTTTCTTGATTCAATATGCTGATTGATCTAGTTACCACTTGTATGAAAAATACTTTATAATCTAGATACTATAGGTAAGAACTAAACTTGAGATAAAACATAAAAATATAAGGTTTCAGTTTTAGTAAGCTTTCAGCAAAATGGTGAGTCAGCCAGTCCACTCAAAAGCTTTGCATACTCCTTGAGGTCTTTTTATTTTTGGTTAGACGGGTCAGTCTTGCTGAGTACCTATGTACTCAGGGGATCCTCTGTTGTTGTTTTTCAGAAGCACCACAGTCCGCAGCGGAAGAGAAGTCCCGAAGAACTGGAACATCGGTGGGTCTCAGATGTTTTGGTGTTTGGCCGGAGTTGTATAGTTATCCTTATCATAGAATTACCCTAGCTTGTTTATTTTAAAGTCTTAGGAAGGCTTGACTTGCATCCAAGTTTGTTTCAACTTATGGTTTGTAATAATTCACATCTTGAGTTATTTTTGTAAAAAGGTAATGCTTGTTGATGCTTTCCCTTCGTGGAAGCGATCCTGATGTATGGTTGAGATAAAAGTTGTTCGTGGATGATTCGGGTTGTCCCGGGGACACTCGACGGACTACCGGATTTACACCGTTTCAAGTGCTTGAGTTTAATTACTGTTGTGATAGTGATTAGGCGCACTTGAGCCAGTTTAAATTGGGCGGTTCCGCCACAGCTGGTATCAGAGCCATAGGTTGGGATAATCAATAAGTGTTGCGTCTTTTAAACCTTTGGGACCCTATTTTGGTAAAAACAAAATAGTCGAGTCAATAGGTGGCAATAAAGCTAACTTGTCTAGTTAGGTTTTTACTTTTTGTCAAAACTTACGATTTCGCAACAACGCACCTTTGATCAGGTATCTCTAGTTGTTTAAAATCTACAAATATATGATGTTATGACTCTGACTTGGGCAAACTTGTTTGCGTAAGGGGCTCCGTATATGCTTGTACGGAGGGCGGTGTACTCGAAAGAGGAAACCGACATCTGTCGCCTGATGTGGAGTGCGGACTTCCCGCCATGTGATGTGAATTCATGACCGTGTTACCCTGAGGCATGGCCTACTCGGGGCATCCCATATGGCAATGATATGGGATGATTGTCAGTCATGCGACGATGGGTCATGACCATGCAGCCATGGGCATGTTTACCTGGCACCGTCCTGTAAGGCGATTTGTACGGGACACTCTGGTATGTTGTTTTCAACGTATGTGCGCTGTCTATGCAGTGACAAACGCATAGGCGCCACTTCTATAGTAAGTGGTGATGTATGGATTTATCTTGTGTTTTTCTGCAGGTATGCTAACTTTTAGCTTCGTATCGCTAGTTTCGATAGATTTTATATGTAGTGAGAGTCGTACGATGCCACCAGGTTTGATACGAGTGTGTCTACCGTGAGAAAGGACGTAGGATACGCTTGCATCCTAGTTGCATTGCATGGTTTTCAAAACTTTTGGGTTTGGTGAGTGACGTTAGACCTAAGCTAGTTTCTGCAAGGAACAGATGTCAACACAGGCAATCGAGGTTCATGCAGATGGACAGACATATGGTTTCTATGTTAAAGAAGTGAAGGTCTGTTCGGGGCATTAATAGAAGCTCAAGCTCAAACTTGAGATATCGGAAATTTATACGGATCAAGTTGAAGAACCACCAATATAATTGCTGGAAAAAAAACGTTGAAGTTGGTTTGATATCTTATAAGGGTCAGTAAAGTATAGTTTATGGGATCACTTTGGTTAAGACATCATGGCATAATCTAATTTTGATGGTATAGATTAATTTTAGTTTATTTGCGCAACTTCAGTGATACATTTTTGAATTTTGAATTGTGCCGGTTCGCCTAGGTGCAGTTCAAAATACAGACTTGTAACTTGGAGATGGTGCTTTTAATTGAAATTATGTAAAGAATAGATGTGACATGTCCAAATGGATGGCGCATTATCCGGAGTGTGCAACCGAGAGGACTTAGTCATATCTGTGATTTACTATACACCTCATCTTAAACATTATTGTCTGATGTACAAGTTTCAAATGTGATATCAAGATCTCAAAGAATTGGTGATTCGAGCAGGAGATTTTTCAATGACAGGATTTTCAGCCTATTATGATAATTGGGAATAGTTGGTTACATCTTTTGAGGTTAACTAATACCCAGCACTTTGCACATATCTAAGGAATTGGATGAAACGGTATAAGGCCTTGATTGATGTGGTCACCAGAACCATTAGCATGAAGGACATGAATGAAAATCCTTTTGAGATAGAAATTCCTACACACCATTGTTTTGATCAATTGGTCAAAACTAGGTTTGTGACTTTAGCCTCAATACCAATGCTAAAGGAGTTCAAAGATGTTTTTCATGAAGATCATTCCGGTTTACCACCGGATAGAGAAGTGGTGTTTACCGTTGGATTAGAACCTGGTACATCTCTAATTTCAAGAAGACCATATCGGATGCTACCAAAGAATTAGCAGGTTTGAAGGTTCGATTACAAGAGTTGTTGAATAGAGGTTTTATGCGGCCAAGTAATTCACCTTGGGGTTGTCCAACAATTTTTGTGATGGAGGAGGATAACACTTCGAGCAGAAGTTTTCTCCAAGATTGCAAAATCTATTACGGGATTGTTGGCGAAAGAAAATAAATTTGAATGGAGTAAAGAGTGTGAAGAAGCATTTCAACTATTGAAGAGATTATGGACCATAGCACATGTTCTAGCTCAACCTAACGTCGAGAAGCCTTTTGATGTGTATTGTGATGCTTAAGGCAATGTGCTAGGCTATGTGCTAATGCAAGAAGGCAGAGTTATTGACTATGCTTCTTGACAATTGAACAGACATGAGGAGAATTATTCTACTCATAATTTGGAACTCGTCACTGTGGGTCATGCATTGAAGACATG
Organism: Urochloa ruziziensis; assembly: GCA_015476505.1. Lineage (NCBI taxonomy): Eukaryota > Viridiplantae > Streptophyta > Magnoliopsida > Poales > Poaceae > Urochloa > Urochloa ruziziensis. The sequence continues at coordinate 810,624 of CM027126.1, read as the reverse complement.
GCAACACTATCTTTTGAGAAGCATTTGCCATATTTATACTGACCATAAGAGTTGAAGTACATTTTTAGTCAGTCGGATTTGAATATGAGGCAGCAAAGATGGTTGGAGCACATCAAAGACTACGACCTGGAAATTCATTATCATCCAGGGAAGGCTAATGTGGTAGCTGCTGCATTGAACAGGGAAGCTCAATGTCATTGTATGACAATTCATGCAAGAGAAAAGACTTTATGTCGAAAGTTGGAAGGTCTGAATCAGTAAGGAATATTACTGTACAAGGTACTTTGAAGGAGTTGTACTTTGAAGGAGTTGATAATGAATTCTCAGAAGGAAGATAAAGGTATGGAGATCCTTAGAGATCGTTTAGCGAAAGGAGAGGTTTCTTATTCCACTCAAGATGAGCAGGGTACAGTTTATTTCAAAGATAGAATGGTGGTACCCAAAGACTGAGTTGAGAAAGAAAATTTTGGATGAAGCTTATTATCCAAAATTCTCAATTCATCCTGGTAGCAATAAAACGGATCAAGATTTGAAGCGAATATTCTGGTGGACCAGGATGAAAAGGAAAATATCAAGGTGTGTATCTGAATGCGACATTTGTCAAAGAGTGAAAATTGTACATTAGAAAATCAACTGGGTTGTTGTACCCTTTGATTGTTCCCACGTGGAGGATACAACTCAATATGGATTATAGTTGATCAATTTACTAAATCAGTTCATTTCAATCTGGTCAGACTATTTATCCCATCAGACAATATGCAAAATGATATATCGGCCCTATTGTATCACTACAGGGAGAAGCCAAGACCCTTATTTGTGATAGTGGTTCTCAAATTGTTTCTAGATTTTGGGAACATCTCCCTAAAGCATCTCCATAAGCTATGGGTACTACATTAATTCGAAGTTCAGCGTATCATCCGCAAACTGGAGGGCAAACTGAAAGAGTCGATCAAGTCTTAGAAGATATGCTGAGGGCCTGTGTGTTAACTTTTTCCAAGAAATGGGATGAATGTTTGCCACTAGCAGAATTTTCTTACAATAACAGTTATCAAGCCAGTATTCGGATGGCTCCATTTGAGGCTTTATATGGTCGAAGATGTCGAACGCCATTAAATTGGTCAGTACTGGGAGAAAGAGCTGCTTTTGGACCAAATTGGGTCACTAAGGCATAAGAAAAGATTTCTCAAATTCGACAACATCTTAAAGTGCCTCAATCTAGGCAGAAGAATTATGCGGATAAACGGAGGAGACTGTTGATCTTCCAGGTTGGAGAATTTGTATACCTTCGGGTGTCGCCCATGAAGGGAGTTCAACGTTTTGGAGTGAAAGGGAAACTAGCTCCAAGGTACATTGGTCCATATGAAATTTTAGAATGAAGCGGACCAGTTGCTTACAAACTTGCTTTGAACGATCAGTTGGCATCCATACATGATGTCTTTCATGTCTCTCAACTCAAGAAATGTTTAAGAGTACCTGAAGAAATTTTAGAAGATCCACAGATTGAATTAACCTTGGATCTGACTTATGAAGAAAGGCCAGTAAAGATTTTGGATGAGAAGACACGAGATACCCGAACCAAGTCTATCAAATTTTACAAGGTGCAGTGGAGTCACCATACTCCAGCTGAAGCTACTTGGGAACAGGAAGAGTATTTAATCTCCAAATATTCGGAGTTATTTGAGTAAGTTTGGGAGTGTATTTTTGTCTGTATATAAGAACCAACCACCAGCAACCAGTTCTTTTATGAAGTCTATACTACAGACTTGCTTGACGCATTTTCCTGTCCATTGAGAAAAAGTGTAGTGAGCATCCTAGGAATCTCGGGACGAGATTCTTTTAAGGGGGAGGGCTGTAACATCCCTGATGTTTAAGTCCTAAGTACAGTACTTATCCGTTATTGAGAAATTTAGAATGAAATGAGATCTATGGAGCAAAGTCAATATTGGGTCAAATTTGGCCAAAAGTCAAAAGGAGAAGAGATAGTTTGAAAATTTTCAAACAAAATTCTTGACTAGCAATTCAAAGTCAGTGGAACGTAATGGAATTGAGTTTGTGACAAAATTCACTTCATAAGGGCCTCAATTAAATGATGGAAGAAAAGGATTAGGGCCACTATTTTCCATCTGGAAATTGAAGAGAATTTGGCTAAGTCTGAAATCAGTGAGAAGTTGTCAAGTTGGACAGCTTGAAACTTTTGATTCTTCCTATATACTACCCTATGACCCAAAGCAAAAGTGAAATATAATGGTTTGGATCTGTTGTGGAAATTATATCACAACTTAGTTGGGTTGTTAAGCATTTCTTTTGAGTTAGCCATCTCAGGTAAATATTATGTTTCTGCTGTCAGCCTGAGAAATATATTAAGTCTGGAGCAGCTGAAAAACCTTCAACTTGGAGCTCGAATTTGAAAGGTTTTTGTGTATAGACTTTGGTGAACTTCATGTCTGGAGAAATCTTGGATATATAGAGGGTAGATGGGGGCTCTTTTTCTTGTGTAGAAGTGGTGTCTTTCTATTTAAATTAAGGCTCAAAGTTGATTAAATGGGGCGGTTTCAGAAATTCAATGAACTGAATGCAAAAGTCTGATGGACAGTTAAGGTCGAATTTTGGGCAGTTTTCAAAGGAGGAACTCTTTAATTTTTGTATATAGAGTACTCATCAACTTCAAGCAAAATGGAATATTGGGTACTTTAGCTATCACCATGAAAAATCTTGTTTCAAATAGAGCTGGTTTGCTATTTATTTGGAGCCCCGATTTTTGAATGGATTAGATTGCAATCTCTGAAACTTGGAATGAACTGAACAGAGACTTGAACTCAATTTTTTCCCCAATGTTCAGAGATCTAATCCAAGTGATTGAGAGAAGTTTTGGCCAAACAATTTATACCAAAGTTGAAGCCCTATAGTTCCTCTCCAAGTTTGATTAAAGTTTTGAAGGGAGTTTACATTGCAAAGTTTGAGGAAAATTGGAATCAAATTTGTCAAATTGAAGGAAAAGAGGAGGGGAGAACTGGCAGAGCCGAGGGAGCTGTCTGCCTGCTTGCCTTTGGCGAGCAGGGGGTGGAATTCGGTTGTGCCACGCGTCGCCACCACTTGAGGACAGCGTCGTGGGAGCAAGCATGAGGTGGCACGGTGGATGGCGGTAAGTTTTTGAATAAATAAGGTGTCATCGTCATCCACATCTCCCTCCCGCCATTTTTCACCTCTTCCCGGTCCTTTTCGGTCGACGGCGAGGCTCATCGTCGTCCGGCCGTTGTAGCCAAACCACTTTGCTCAAAGCTTCGCCTTGAAGTCGTCTACAACCTGAACTTGATCCCGTTCGAAGCCGTTCACCACCGAGCCCACACGAACCAAATTCCTGCAACACCGTCAAGTACTCTGTTCTTGGTGAGCACCCTCCCATGGAAGTTGATCGTGCCTTGGTTGTTGTTGATTTTGGGGGCTTGGAATGAGTCGACCAGAGTGTGGAGATGGTGTAGGAGGTTATGGTTGGGTCGGAGCGTCGCCGGAACGGCCGGCGCAACCGTGCCGCCGTGCGCGCCGCCGAGTTCATGGCCGCCGCCACGGGATTCAAGGTTCTGGGCACCGGGAAAGAAAACTGAGAGAAGCACTAGGTGTTCCAGGGTGAGGCGAGTTTGTTAGGCATGTTCAAGTCGAGTTTTTCGCCGCCGTTTAGCCGGCATGGCGCCGCGCCGCCGCCAAACCGTAGCCCGGCCGCCGGCACCTTGCGCCATCGTTCCACTGCTTCCCCACCCAAACTGCCACCACCAGTGTGTGTGTCTCGCGTTGGGGGTCCAATTCCGGGCCGTGTCGAGGCCGGATACCCGCCGACGGCGAGGTGGCCGCCGGTCAAAGCCGACCGACGCCAACCAAGGCCGCTCGGCCTGTTCTGAGGGCGCCAGGGACCCGAGGAGAGAAGAAAGAGAAGGTCGGGGGGTTTTCCAGGAAATGACCATTTAGATTTAGAATTAGATTTATAATTCTATTTTCACCTTTTAATTCATAATAATTTGTAGAAATGTCGAAAAATAGTGAGACCAATTTCTTTAGGATTGTTTTATTTTCCTTTATGCATTAAAACTCTTAAACCTTAGGTAAATAGTAAAAATAATTAGGTATTTATTTATTTGCCTTCTTTAAGGTATTTAAATAAATACTTAACCATTTCTAAAATGTTTAATAATACTGGATAAAGATTTATAATTAGAAATTCATAATAAATAGACTTTTTATTTAGTTATTTATTCTTTTTAGAATTAGAAATTAATTAGTAATCCTTTTATAATAAATTAAAAATGCTTAAGGGCTAGTTAAATTAGGACAAACATGTGGGTTAGTATGTTAAAAGGGGGAGTTAGTGTTGGCTTGCAACTTTATCATGAAGATAAGTTGTATGCCTTGTTTTTGAAATTTTGCATAGGTTAATCACTGACTCGCATCATGTGGTAGTAGTAGAAGCTTCAAGGTTGAGTACGTGGAATTGGTCGAGGAGCAACAACAGTCGAGGAGGTGATCGTGGTTGTTCCTGAAGCCGAAGGATCCATCGCGAAAGCTTAACATTTTTGTGACTCCAGGCAAGCCCTGGTGCATCTACCGATTACTTTCGGAATTTATTATATCATGTGTCCAAGATTTTGATGTCATTTTATGCATTACGGATAGGAGTTGGTTGGAACCTTAGCATTATGCACAATCCAACCTTGATATTAAGGACATCTTTACCACCTGTTCAGCATGCTTAGTAATAACCTATGCTTAGCCATGCTTAGAAATGCTACTTGTGAGTAACTCTGTTGCTCAGCCACTTAAGGTAATAATGATCTTGTTCAAGAATCATGGAAAATGGCTGTTTTAGAAATGTGGACAGAAGCTTGGGATGGAATCAAGATGGAGCTTGATTCTATAGTTCTGTCTACTTTGAATAATGTTGCTAAGGCCCGTCCGTTGCCTTAACCGCTGGTCAAGTGATTTTACCTGGTAACTTACTGGGATTGGGAACCAGCAAGCCCGGTAGGTTGGTTGACTCTTTGAGTGGAAATATATTTTACCTGTGCTTGCTGAGTCGGAGAAGGGCGGGGGCGTAGCCTGAAACTCACATGGTGGTCAGGCCAGACATGGGGCCTCTTGTGGGGGTGCGTTCCTGGGTTCGGGTAATTATATTTCCAGTCTTTCAGTATGGCCAGTCGAAAGGATTGTTGCGTACAGCCCGATCAGCTGTGCTTGGCTGGGAACTAGGTCTCTCCTGCAGGATGTAAATCGGTTCGGATCGCCACAATTCTTGGCTATGAATGCACTTGATCACTGTTGAGCATCGTAGCTGAAACAAGTGGAATGTGAAGTTTTTCTTGATTCAATATGCTGATTGATCTAGTTACCACTTGTATGAAAAATACTTTATAATCTAGATACTATAGGTAAGAACTAAACTTGAGATAAAACATAAAAATATAAGGTTTCAGTTTTAGTAAGCTTTCAGCAAAATGTTGAGTCAGCCAGTCCACTCAAAAGCTTTGCATACTCCTTGAGGTCTTTTTATTTTTGGTTAGACGGGTCAGTCTTGCTGAGTACCTATGTACTCAGGGGATCCTCTGTTGTTGTTTTTCAGAAGCACCACAGTCCGCAGCGGAAGAGAAGTCCCGAAGAACTGGAACATCGGTGGGTCTCAGATGTTCTGGTGTTTGGCCGGAGTTGTATAGTTAACCTTATCATAGAATTACCCTAGCTTGTTTATTTTAAAGTCTTAGTAAGGCTTGACTTGCATCTAAGTTTGTTTCAACTTATGGTTTGTAATAATTCGCATCTTGAGTTATTTTTGTAAAAAGGTAATGCTTGTTGATGCTTTCCCTTCGTGGAAGCGATCCTGATGTATGGTTGAGATAAAAGTGGTTCGTGGATGATTCGGGTTGTCCCGGGGACACTCGACGGACTACCGGATTTACACTGTTTCAAGTGCGTTGAGTTTAATTACTGTTGTGACAGTGATTAGACGCACTTGAGCCAGTTTAAATTGGGCGGTTTCGGCACAATAATTTGTCGAAATCGGTGTTCGTATGTGAAAATTATGACTATTTAAAGAATGGACTGCGAATTGGAAAATATTTTTCGAACAGTCGTAACTTTCACATACAAACACTGATGGAGACAAATTATATATGTTTTTTATCAGAAAATTTTTTGCACCCATCTATCGTGGTGCCAAAGGCCACAGACCTCGGCGCCAAAGGCTACGGCGCCGAGCTCGGCGCCGTAGCCTTTGGCGCTAAGGTCCATACGCCATGTCGAAACCTGACGTCACGGGGATAGACCTCGGCGTCAAAGCTCATGGCATCGAGACGTGTTATCTCGGCGCGGTGATCTTTAGCGCTGAGGTCAGGGTCTATTTTTGTAAATCTTTTTTCGCCAAAAGTCCATTTGTGAACTTTTTTTAAAAAAAAGGACACGACAAAAGAAAAAAGACGGACCCGCGGGTATTTTGAATTCGGTATCTTCATCCCCCTCCGGCTCCACCTGCACATTAAAGAGTAGAGCGAATGCGCGATCAAACAGCACTGAGGAATTATGCAATGGCCATGCATTGCTCGATTTATTGAGCAAGTCTGAATTGGATCTCTTTGTTAGGGTTGTCCCAACCCAGACTCTACCCATAGAGTCTATATGTTCAAGACTCTATTATAAGAAACCATAGCCTCAAGTGCAGATTTTGTATCTTGAAGTCTATCCAATCCCATGACCCACTTGTCTCTCTCACATATGGTCTTGATTTGCGTGAATACTTGGTTTCTTCATTTCCCCCCTCTCTCTTCAATAAATGTTCTGCCACATCAGCATTTTGCTTACATGCAGCATAATTAATGACTTTAGACTCTACGATAGAGTCTGCATTCGGACTGCCCTTAGCCATTGTAGTACTATTAGCTGGGAAAAGAGAGGTGCACACGAGGCGTGGAGTTTGGTTCCCCATCTAGCAAGGCCATCTCGGGATCTGACCTTTCCAGATTTTCCTCTGCAGCAAAAGCTCTTCAGTAGATGGCAATGGGTACCCGCAACCCGAGTACCCGACGGGTTTTACCCGACAAAAAGGCGGGTGTGGAGAGATATCTTCACCCGCGGGTATGTTAATGGGCAGAAATCTCTACCCATCGGGTATGCGGGTGCGGGTGCGGGTGGGTAGTACCCATACCCGCCTAAAGTACGTAATAAATTCATAAACTTGCACATAATTAGTTAAGGATGACTTAGTATTGGTAACTAACTAATAATTTCATGATTTATCATACTATTAGTTGGTTAAAAATTGTCATTTGTCCTTTTTATTTACTTAAATTGATTTATATATGGCTTTCTCATGTATTACATTTATGATTCTAATAGTTTACAGCTGGTATGCTATCGGGTACGGGTTACCCGACGGGTAAAAAAACCCGCGCGGGTGCGGGTATGGGTAAGAACTTGTGCCCGCATGCGGGTACGGGTTTTTTAAGGGAAGAGTTATAGTTGACGGGTACGGGTATAGAATGGCACTACCCAGCGGGTACGTACCCGTTGCCATCCTCTTCACAAAGCAAGGTGAGGCCAGCAACAAATTTAAATGAAACGCGCCTTAAATTCATGAGTAATCACAAAAAAAAATGGGAGAAAGGCGTGGAAGGGGGCGCAATGCGCCGCGCTAGACGCGGAGGTGGTGCAGTGGACCTGCATCGTACGGGGACAGCGCGAACACGACTGAACTGAACGATGAGGGCGTCCCTTCGGCCTTAATCTTAAGCTACTGCCGCTTCGCAACAAAACCTCTTGGGCGCCTTGGCCTCCGGCATACTGTATGCCTGACTAGTAATGGGCGCGCGCCCATGCGCGCGGTTAAACTCAATGGCAAAAAAATAGATGATGAAAATTGCATCATTGATGTAGTAGTAATTCAAGTAATCTGTAGCATGAAGAACGACCAAACTTCCAATATTATTGAGTCATGGTGGAATGGTTTTCATCTGACGCTACTAATGTAGTTGGCACATGATCAGTTGGAGAAATAATTGTACAGTAGATTACATGTACACACCCGGTTATGCTGAGCATTTCATTGCTAGGTTCAGTCATATCTGACATACACACATATAAAAGGTGAAAATGCAGATACAGGTTTGAAGACATCAGTAATAAGTTTGAAGACATTATTGGAAATTAGTACCAGATTCATCTGGCTAAACTCCAACGGCAGCATCATTAATATATCCTGCCTAGTAAATGCTATTCCTTGTATTTGTAACTGTGGCATTGGAAATAATCGAGTAAGCCATGCAGTCGCTAGGATTATAAGCTTATATTTTGGTGGCAGTGTCATGATTAGTGAGGGAAAAATGAAATGATCTACATTGTTGAAGGGGAAAATAGAAAAGAATAGTAATTATGATATATCGACAGAAGAAAACAAGGTAGCATGGTGCAATTTAATAAATACAAATAAGACATGCAATGTTAAATATCTATTTAGGTGATGCATGTTTGCTGATATGTCACTGCAAGTTTACACATTACTGCCACTGCTAGGATTATCAATTATGGAAAAAAGCTGGGGACCTATGCTTTGTTGAGGCTAATAAACAGTAAAGAAAAATCAAGGCACTAAGAAATCTGTTGCCAATTTATTTAAGATTAATGAGGTTTCAAAACATAACCTTAATTCACGTTTCTTATCCAATTGAAACAATTAACTCGTATTCATGACAGAGGAAGCTGAACATGAGAAAATTTTTATTAAGATATCAAACTAAAAATAGGTACATGTCAGTGTGGTTAGAGCATTGTCATTTCATGGTGCATTTAGTAGACATGTCTAAAGATTTCAATGCTTGATTGTGGATAATCATTTGAGACTAATCGTGGAATGGAACACTGCACAGGTGACGAAAAATTATTACATAAACAAAAGAAATTGAAGTAAGACTCTGTCGATATTTGTAGACAACATTAGGCACAAGGAAATATACAGATTCAATTTTTTTCTATTAGTAGGGAAAATAAAATATGTTGGTGTAAGTAACGTAGATTAAAAAAAGCTACACAAGCAATCATCTCACATTTGCACATAAAACTCTATGTAATCAGGTATGCGTACTGTTATGATGCAGTCATTGTGGAACAGGATGCAACCAACAATGGTAGTGAAACTTTACAGAGCTGTTTACAAAGAAAAATTGAAAGGACTATCGAAAAGGACAGATTCGGCATGTGCTATAGAACCATGATACCATTAGTTGAACCACGGTATTCCCATTTCTTTGGAACATAGACACAAATTGTACCCTTAGAAGTTAGAACAAAGACTTACGCGTCTTGTATGCTTAGTTCAAGAGTTGAATAAAAGTTTTCAAGAGTTAAATAAAAAAATGCTACATTGGATTGGTTTTGACTTTTGAGTGCCAAACTCTTCACTTTAAGCATTGCTACTGTACATGGAAGCTCATGTAGTAATGTCTCGAGCTGCATATGAGATCAGGAGTTATTAGAATACCTAAAGAAATCTTATAAGATAAAAATGCAAAGGCAAGAGAAGGATTTCAAAAGAACTTTATGTTATCAAAGTAAAAGAAGACACATGATGAATCTGGATTTCCAGGAGTTTATTACTACACAATATTTTTATGAAGATCAATGTAGCATTGTGCCTTTGGCAATGGATTCCAGCACACCGATACTTGATCATGCTGGTTGGCAAACATTAAATCTAACCACCACTAAGTGCTTGCCATGGGAGCAAAATTATAGCCTTTCTATTTAATTAGGCAACATATGGATGCTCCGGAATCACTTTGTATTTAGCTAATGGAACTAATAGAAGCAGGTAGAAACCTGTAATTAAACCGTACATATATAATTTTGAATGGACACGGACGCACATATGTAGCCAAATTCGATCAACCTCATCACCACTAAGTAACAATATGCCATAAACCTATAGAGCACTGTTTTATAATAATTGAAGTAAGGTATACTGTCCAAATACATGGTCAATGAGTAAGAAACTGGGCATGGTGCAAAGCTAATTTTACAAACATAAGCTGCAATGTACTCAGACCAAACTAACTAATATAGGTGGAGGGGGAATCAGACCTGAGAGAGGAGAAGGCCTGTCTTTGATGTGGTTAGAAGCTTAGAGCACAACCGCCAGAGCAGACAACCACCATGCACCATTCTCTAAGTAACACATCGCCACCCCAAGTATCCTCATGAGCATTCTGTCGAACATCTTACATGCAATAGCCATGGCACAAGCGCTTAATCGTGAGGAGCGCCACTATGGGATAACAAGCGTGTGCTGGTGCGCATCATCTCCGCCCTCGATGCACAGCTCATCTTCTATATGAATTTGCTTGAGCGTCTAGGCGAGTCATGATGCTCATGCTCTGTAGCCTGAAGGCTAATCAGATAAATCAACCAAACCAAACCGTGGGCAAGCGGTCCAAGAGCGAACCTGGCCGCACGCCGGCGGGGAAGGGAGGCCACCATGGAGGAGGCGGACGTGCCGACGCTGCTTTGCAGGAGCGCCGCCGTGTAGCTGCGGTCGGGAAGAGCCTTCGCCGCCGCCAAATCCGGGCTGTGCCGCCACTGGCACTTCGGCGCGGCCGGCGTAGCTCGCGAAGCCCAGGGTCCGCGACCGCCGCTCGGACAGACTGCCGCAGCTGGGCCGCCGACGTCACGTGTGGCGCTGCAGCGGATCCGCGGCGCCGACGTCGACTCAGCCGGACGCCGGCCACGCGACGGAGCCCCGCGCGCCGAACTGGTACCGCTCGGCAGGCGGACGCCGACGCGCACCAGTAGTCTCTGACCGCCGCCGCCGCCGTCGCAACTACACGCCTGGCCGCCGCCGTCGGTTTGTGTGATAGGAAGGGAGGACGGGAAGATATTTCAACAGAGGACCGCGGCCATGATTTTCATATAACGTAGGGGCTTAATCGAAAAACGTCGGCGGCAACGGTGGATTTTAAACCATCGGATCGTCGATCGAACGGCCGGAAAAATTTGGGTAACGTGGCTTGGTTATCTTTCCGGGGAGTCCGGTAGCTTTACTGATATAGAAAGAAAGCCTGTTCACTCCAACCTCGGCTGTGGCTTCGATTGTCTTGGTACTCCTGATTATACCTATCATGGGTCGGGTCGAGTCGGGTTCGGGTCGGGTCATGTCGGGTTGGCGGGTCAAAATTGTTGACCCGCGCCCGACCCGTGGTATGGTCGGGTCGGGTTGGGTTGTGCCGGGTTCGGATCGGGTTTCGGGTTTCACGTGTAATTTTTCGGGTCGCGTCGGGTTGGGTCGGGTTTTTTTGTGTTTCGGGTTAAAAAATTGACCCGCGCCCGACCCGTCACATGCTCGGATCAGGTCGGGTCGGGTTTTTTTCAGGCGGGTTGGGTCGGGTTTATCGGGTCGGGCGGCCCATGATCAGGTATACTCCTGATTCATGAGTTTGTCTCTTTCTTTCCTTCTTCAAGTTGTTGGTATATTTTTATTTTTTATTTGAAAGACAAAAATAATGGGGAAACTCGGGCCCACCCATTTCTTCCAACCCGGCCCAATCTCTAGTCCACTACGGGGTGGGCTGATGGGCTGACCGATGGGAGCCCTCTTCTGGACCCTTCCTTGGCTTCGAATCGTCGTCGCCTTGGCCTTCTTCCCTGGCCGGCCGCCGTTTCCAGACCTAGATCTGATCCCCTTTCTTTCCGCCGCGGCGCGGCTCCCCCCACCCCACCCTCACGCACGCAACCAATTCCCTACAATCTCCCATTCCCCAATCCCGAGCAGGACGACAGCACGGTCGTCGGTCCATCTACTTGCAAGCAATCATGGGGGAAGCATTGGTAGATCGCTACGTGCATTTCGAAGATGAGCTCTCCATGATAATCGAAGAAAGAGGAGGAACACCGGAGTCGCTCACCGTGGAGTGGGTCCTCGAAAAACTCTATGCCTTGGACCTCAGCGGCGAAGAGATGAAAGCAGCTGTAGAAAGGGAGATGGAGCAAGTGATGCTGCGGTATCGGGAAGAAGTCGAGTTGCCGGCGGAGGTGATCCTGCGCGAGCGCAAGGCGTCCCGCCCCAGCGCGGTGCTGAAGGTGCCGGTGTCCTTGAGCGGCAACAACGGCTACGACGCCGCCTTCTACCGTGAGGCGCTCGACGGCATCGAGGTCTGCCTTCGTCAGGTCGCGCCCCCCGGACTCACCTCTTTGGTCCTTCGGGTGTCTTGGCCGGGTGATTCTGCCTTACGCAACTTCCCGGCCGCCGCCTTCATCTCAAGCACCGATCACAATATCCTTGTCCTCTACGTTGGCCCCTACCGTCCCGGTCTCTCTGCGCCAGGGTTCTACCTGGTTTACGATGCCTGGGCCAACTCGGTGGAAGTCGTCCCGCAGCTGCCCTCCCACTCGGTCACCTTGTTCTCTCACTGCAGCATTGGGACAGGGGTCGCCGTCCTGCGCTACAGCCTTCCCAGCGACTATGTCCTCGTCGAGCTGCTACCCCATCAAGACAGCCGCGGCCTCATCTCAAACATCGCAACCCTCTTCATGTGGCATTCGTCTGGCCCGTTTGCCGGCCGGTGGGTCCAGAAGGAGGTGGTGCTTCCCCTCCCATCTGAGCCTGAGGAACACACCTCGCAGCCTAGCTACAAATTCTGCGCGGACACAGTGTTTGCCGTTGGAAACATCTGCCTCTGCTGGGTCGACCTTCTCCAGGGCATATTGGTCTGCGACTATGTCCTCGCTGATCATCCAGAGTTCCGCTTTGTTAAACTGCCTGAGGCGTGTTCTGTAGGCATCAAGCCTGACCCTGATGGAGGCCGAGGGCTACCGGGGCAGTACCGTTCAATGTGCTGCAAAAGGCGTGGTGCTGATCATGTCATCAAATTCATCTCCATGCACCGTCATGGCCAAGGTGCAGGCATCAGTGGTGTTGCCCTCTCCATATGGACCCTTGAGCAGCCCTGCAACAAGTTGTCCAAGTGGAAGGCAGGCAGGACATCCTTCGGTATGTCAGCTATTTTGACCGATGCAATGCACAACCATAACCTGAAGCTGCTGCCTCGCACACCCAGTTGCCCTGTTGTTAGCATGCTACATGATGACATCGCCTACATATCTTTTGATGACATGTCAGATGATTTTACGGAAGCTCGAGGACCCTGTATACTCCGCCTTGACATGAAGGGTCAGAGGGTTTTGTCAGCCTTCGTACCCCATCCTGGAAGCAGAGTTTTTCCCTTGCCCGACGTCTTTGCTAGCATCGTCACCATGTACCTAAACAAGGTTAGTTAGCTAACATGTCTCCTACTGTTTTAAATCATGCTTTTTTAGATCAAGTTTCAAATCATATTCTGCTAATACCTCAGAATCTCTGGTACTGTTTTTATTTTAATATAAAGCAATCCCACACATCAGTTCCCTTATGTTAAGAATTGGGACGTGAACTTTCTTGAGTACTGAAAGTACACATATCTTGTGAAGAGTTTTGACAGCCATTGGGCTGCATGCATAGCCACTGCTTCAGCAGTAAGTTGTGCACTGCTTTGTGTTGCCTGTCACAGTGGAGCCGAATTTTGGAAAACTGGCTTATGTATGTGCAGTGCCTTCTCAGGATATCCACTCTGGATAAGTCACAGCATCTGAGATTAAAAAAATGATCTTGAAGAAAATGACACCTCTTCTTATTGAGCTAACTTTGATGTTTCAACTAGTAAGACAAATTTGTCGAAGTTCTTCAAATGGATATAAAAAGTGCTGGTTCATTATTTTTGTCCCTCTTTGTTGTCCCCTTCTCCAGAGCAATGTTCGTGACCTTGCACCACCTATATCTGATCCAAGTTATTGTGTTTGACTGACATTGCTACTTTTTTTTCTTTATTCTAGAAAAGGGAGTGGAAGGAAGCAATGAAGTATAAGAGAGGCGAAGAAATGAGAGGGAGAGGCTATTGGGCGAAGAGGGAGAAATCTGCTACGCTTTCAACTAGCAGGGATGTCATCGAGATGGGCTCTCGACATTTGAGGCACGCTCAGATTCCCACAGGGCTTGGATTGCCTTCATCGGGCCGACCTTCTCCACGCAGCAGCAGCAGCAGCAAGGGACCATCAGTGGGATTGGCTTTGCTGCTGGATGACATTTGAGGAGGATGATATTGGTGGGGAGATTGCAGCAGCAGTATGACCGTATGGGAGCATCAGTGGGATTGGGCTCTGCTGCTGGATGACACTTGAGGAGTTGAGCAGAAGGATTGTATTGATGGGGGATTGCCGACATCTTAGGCGCAGTGTGAGGTATGAACAAGTAACTTCTGAATGTAGAAGTAGTCCGCCTGTTGGACGCTAATCTATTATGCTTACTAGTAAGGACTAAACCCTGTGTACATTAAACTTGGATGGTGTCTACTAAGTTAGCAGGAAGGCCTGGTTTTCCTGTGTTTTTTTTTTTCAAGCGCTCCCATATCATCTGTTTTTGACTTATTGAGGGCTTGAGACCAGGTCAACGTCTCTGTTCAACGCTTTGAACTAGTTGGACCGCTGGTTTGTTGCGTAGTACTCCTTTTACATATCGCATTTGCTTTGTCATCCTAAATCTAACTTGCCCAACTTTGATCAAGTTAATTTATATAGAAAAAATATAACATCTACCATACCAAATTTGTTTTATTTGTACCATGGAATATATTTTTTTGAATCCACGATGTATCTCTAATCTCCTTTAAAATTAGAAATTTTATCGGTAATAGTTAATGAATTGATTTATTTGCATATAGCACCGCAACACCAACCGCCGCAGGTGGAATAGGTAGTGGGTTGCGAAAGTTTGCCGACCTCCTCGTATAGTCCACTCGTATCGTCGTATATAGGTATAGGACTCCAGGTCCCGCAGCTATCGCTGGTTGGTTACAGTAACAGATTCGGGTTCTTTTGCTTGCTATATACACACCAATCGAGTCGGCCCATCATATATCGTATAGCAGTACGTACCGGCCGAGTTGCGTTACGTCGTGTTATACTAGGTTTCTTGGAGTATACTAGATAGATATTCGTCGTCGATCGACCATGGACATTGATGCGCCGAGTGTCAGGAATAACGATCAGGTGATCCAACAATGGCAACCGCCGCCACGGAGGAGGTGTTGCTGGACCGGTACGTGATGTTCGAGGACGAGCTATCCATGGTAATCGAAGAACGAGGAGGAACGCCGGAGTCGCTCACCGTGGAACTCGTCCAAGAACAAATCTATGCCTCCAACCTCAGCCGCAACGAGACGGCAGCCGCCATACAAATCGCCATGGAGCAGGTGATGACACGGTACCGCGAGGACGTCGAGGCGCCGGCCGACGCGATCCTTCGCAAGCGCAAGGCGTCCCGCCCCTGCGCCGTGCACAAGGTGCCCTTCGTCGGCGCCGCCGCCGCCCGCCTTGTACCGCGAGGCGCTCGACGGCATCGAGCCGCACCTTGCTCGCTTCGCCGAGCCCCCGGGGCTGACCCTCCGCGTGTCGTGGCCGGGCGACTCCGCCTGGCGCAACTTCCCCGCGAGCGCGTGCATCGCCGGCGCCGACGGCGACGTCCTCGCGCTCTACGTGGGGCCCTACCGCCCCGGCCTCGCCGGGGTTCTACCTCGTCTACGACGCCCGTGCCAACTCCGTCGCCGTCGTCCCGCCGCTGCCGCCCCGCGCCGTCACCACGTTCTCGCACTGCTGCATCGGCACGGGGGTCGCCGTGCTCCGCCTCCGCCGCGGCGACGACGGCGGCTTCGCCCTCGTCGAGCTCCTCCCCCGGCAGGACACCTGAGGGCGCATCTCGACCGCGGCGACGCTCTTCACGTGGCGGTCCTCGGGACCGGACGCCGGCCGGTGGGTCCAGACCGAGACGGCGGCGCTCCCGCTCCCCGTCGAGCCGCCCGATGAGGACGACGACGACGACGAGCCCCCCGGATACAGCTTCGTCGCCGACACGGCGTTCGCCATCGGAGACGCGTGCCTGTGCTGGGCCGACCTCCTCCAGGGCATGCTGGTCTGCGACGACGTGCTCGCTGACGACCGCCCGGAGTTCCGCTTCGTCCCGGTGCCGCCGGGGTGCTCCGTCGAGCCCGACGCCGAGGATTACCTGACCATTACCGCTCCATGTGCTGCGTCGAGCGCCGCGAGGTTGACGACGACGACGACAACCAGGAGCAGCAGCCGCAGCATACCGTCAAGTTCGTCACCATGTTGGGCGGCGATGGCCGGCCGATAAGCGAGGTGGAGCTCGTGACGTGGACGCTCGACTCGCCGCGGGATCCGAGGTCGGAGTGGAAGAGAGGCGCGGGGTCCATGACCGTGGGGGACATCTGGGCCGACCCGACATACAAGGACGAGCTGGGCCTGCCGCCGATCCCGGCCTGCCACCCCGTGCTCAGCGCGGTGCGAGACGACGTCGTCTACCTCGAGCTCGTGGGCGACGGCGACGGTGGTGTTATTGCAGGGCGCCGCTGCATGCTGACCGTTGACTTGGCACGCCGGAGGGTTTTGTCGGGCGTCAAGTTCCCTCCTGGTAGCACGACTTTTCCATTTGGATTCCAATAGAGAACTTTTTTGAAAAATGCAAAAGTGTCTTTTCTCTATATGAATCAATATTGTAGCTAATTGTGCGTACATGCCCCGCTGATCGACTGCTGCTGCTATACCGTGTCGTCCGTGCTGCGCTGACTAACGGGCCCGGGGAGACCACGGCTTTAATTGCGTACCGGGCCGCTGCTGTCTTGCCGATGAGAGTTGAAGTGGGCCGGACTGAGCGTGCCTACTGTCTCTACCAGGCAAAACTGGATACTTATGCTTCTCCCTGCGCGGGGCATAACTCTCTCGACCCATCTCGTTTTTCCCTTACAGTCCAGACCGGCGAAAGCAAGGCGACTCCGCTCCCGACGTCGATTTCGTCGGCTCCTTCTCGTCTCTGGCGACCGTCCTGGTCTCGGAGATGAAGAGGGGCTGCGAGATCGATGGCCGGTGTACATAGTTTTCTCTTTTTTACCTAGAGTAGGTTTAGGGTGCTTCGTCTCGCCGACGGCGATGCGAAGAAGTGTATCTACTGGTGGCTTAGGGTTTGTGCTGCCGGTTCTTTTGTCCCTCCAGAGCTTCTTTGGCGTCAGCGTTGTAGCATCGAGGGCGTCGGAGATGGATCTGTGAGGTATGTTTCCTACTCCTGCCGTGAGGAATCGGGTTGGAGTTCTTCTGCTGGTGTTGCTTTACTGCTGGATGATGTGGAGTCGCGAGCAGCGGTTGGGGCGCCAGATCTCTTTTCTCTCGGCGATGAAAATGGGCATTCAACGATCCAAGCGTACATCGATTTCATCGGTGTGCCACTTGCTGCCAAGGTTGGTTTCAAAAAATAGATGTGGCTTCTTCAGAAGCTTCTTCTTCGGCGGGCTGGAGTTCGGCTTCAGGCTGCAAGTCCGGCGTTCCTTTCTTCCAGGGAATGAGCGGCGGATGGTGGTTCCGGTCACCAGCAACGAAGGACACCGGGGTTGTGTTACAGGGACTTGGATGTAACTGTTGTTCTTTCAGGGTTGTTCTTGTAACTTTTGAATGTAAACGGTTATATCAATAAAGTTTTAACCCGTTTCTCAAAAAAAAAAAAAACTGGATAATTTTGAATTGAGACCAAGCGAATCTGGCCAGAGAGAGATTAGTTCCATATTATCATTTCACTCTGTTCAACTCACCCAAGTTACGATTCTTTGTTGTAGTGTGAATATCAAGAGGCCCCTGGGCCCTGGTTGACGAAGATACTTTCACACGCACATGATCTTCCTGGGAAACCAAAGTCTGTACAGTACACGTATCCTCATCTTGGTGACCAAACTGTACATGCCCCGCGGAAGCCGCAACGCCATTTTCAGATTTCACTCCGACACTATTCCAAAAAAAAAAAGATTTCACTCTGACACATATTTTGTTTCGTTTTTTTCTACTTTTGGCGCGAGGTGAATATTTTGTTGAGAGAAGCCGGGAACTTGAAACGAAAGTCCCCATTTCCAAACCACTGTTCACGTCACCTCAAGAGCATAGTACCACCTCGCTAACCCACGGGATGCAGCACCACTAAATATTCAGCCGGTCCACCCCAACTCGCCGAGCTCAGCAGCGTGAGCTTGTGACCCAAGCGGGGGCATTAAGGTGGCGTGGATGTTTGGTGCGGACTCTTGTCCTGGGCCTGCGGTGTGCCTTTGCTGGCCTGCCCGTTCCAAGTTGGTAGTGGCCCGTGCGGTTCTTGCGAAAGCTCGGGCTTCACTGGACCTAAAGTGGCAGGAACGGCGTGAGGCTGGTTTCACAGAGCAGCGATCACTGCCCGCTTCCAACGGTGGAAGGATAACAGGCCGCTGCACCGCAAGCCCAATACAGGCCCAGAGTCCCTCTACAACAGACCGCTATCTTTTTTTTGGAAAGTCCTATTTACCTCCCTAAATAACATGTTAAGTTCCCGGAACTTGAAAACCATCTATTTTTGACTCCTTGAGCTCACAAAACCCCGACCCAATTCCGCTCTGGTTTGGTCCGAACTGGCACCACGTCATCGCCATGTCGCCTTTCCAAGTTAATGTGTGTATATAATGCTATTTTGTTTGATAATTTATATTGAGAAGGATTTCTGCGAGTTTGTTTGGTAATTTATATTGAGAAAGAATTAGCTACATCAATTAGTACGGATACTATTATCACGGCCTATGATCTTGTTGTTATTCGTAGAGCTAAATTTAAGTTGATAGATATGTAACTCTTTATTTTAGTTGAGACTTGTGAAATATGCTACTATTCTATACTCCCTCCGTTCACAAAAGAATGCAATTCTACCATTTTGCACGCAAACCAATAAACAGGTGAAATGTCGTATTTGCCTCTACTCCACTACCAAATGTTACAAACATCACTATAGGAAACTACTAGAAAAGTCTACAAAAGTTTTGTCTATTCTCTATAGTTGTATTCTTTTGTAGACAACTTTCAAACTCTAGAACTGCTTTCTTTTGTGGACAACTTTCAAACTCTAGAATTGCATTGTTTATGGACGGAAGGAGTATGTGACTAAAACAAAGTGGCGTAGCTATCGATTCTACATGCTTTTCTTTGTCGATTGCCCCTCCTAACCTCAAATCCTGGCTCCGCCCCTGACGATTAGCAAATCCAAGGTAGATTTATCCATTGGCTATGAGCAGTCTTCGCGATTCATCACCCCGTCGCTCTCTCAATCCTGCAACCACAATTAGCAAAATTCACGCTACACCCTACACGGATATCACGGGCTAATTGTGCCAAGAGTTCGCCGTCATCGCCCATCACCTAGTGCGGCTTCTCGAATCTCGAAGCTCTCTAGAGATGGCCTTCAGTTCCGTTGTGACGGAGGTCCAAATCACCAGATGCTCCATCTCCTCCGCCGCGAGGGTAATCGCGCGACCCCCAGCTTTATCGAGGCCTTGCCGCTACTCCCTGCGGTCCTCGCTGACCACTTGGTTCGGCCCCAGCGCGACGTACGCACCGCGGCGAGTGGCGACGTCTTTTTTTTTTCTCCCGTGAGTCCGACGACACTGATAGGTGGGTCCTTGGCACGTTGCAATCTCGATGTGGTGATGTCGTGGCGCCAGCTGGGACAATACCAGGATCAAATCGCGGCAGGGAGGTTAGGTGTCCGGTTTCAAGAGCACAAGGGTCAGAATGGACGGTTTTCGAGTCTAGGATGAAATCGTGGACTAGTCTCCTTGTCTAGGGAGGTGAATATGACTTTTTCCTTCTTTTTTTTGTCATATTTTTTGTCCTTCCAAGTTTGAGCTGCAACCTGATGCAAACTAGAAAAACTGGTGGTGCGGCGTTGCCGCACCTATTTAAAGTGAGGCAGTGGTATACTTGGAAGTATATCATCATCATTTAAACAAATTATGATAAAAGTTCAGTAGTCTCTCTTGAGATATATTTGGTCCTTTTTTATTTCTGCTGATTGGAATGCATGATAATGGTGGAACCATTAGTGCAAAACTGTCAAGGAAATCATTGCCAACACATAGACTTCACCAATGTCACCCATGCGAGATAATAGAGAGAACTGTCCAAATATATAATTCGTGTTCGTTGGATTAAAATGGAAAGAAGGTGGAATGAGCCTTGCTAAGGACATCCTAGATTATGCACAGGACTTATATAGATTCAGTTTTTCTTCTAGCTAATTATGCAGACCACTGCACTTAGTGAAATATAAAATTCCATTGTGCAGATAATTAATTGCTTTCTAGATTATGTTACTTTCTTATCAAACCTCATATGAGAACTTTTTTTGAGAGTCAGTAGCATGGCTTCAAATGTTGTTGTTTAATTAGTACTACCAAGTTTAGTGTTGATGATTTTATTCATTGCATAAACCATAGGGACGATGGATGAAAACACGGTATGCAAGGAATGGAACAAACAGGAACCTTGTATGCCTATTAGATGTGCTTGAACTTGGCGTATGCTCCTCCTTGCTGCCGGTGGCCGGTGCCATCGTACGGCGGCGAAGCTTCACTTTCTTGGGTTCGTCATTGTCGGCATCGTCGTCGACACTGAGGACCATGCAGTAGTCGAGACCTCCCTAATCGCTGCTGGCAACAAGTTCCTACGCCAGCAAGCAGCGGCCTTGCGAATCTTGCCACCTGCTCCACCGTAGTCACGTTCAGGCCTCACGGAGATGCCTCGCTAGCCTTTTCCTTTTCTTTTTTTAAATAAAAGCAGGAGCACTGCTATGTCATATAACAAGAAGAAGCAATTGTTCATAACGCGCCGAAGCGGACACCACCACACAACAATCCCCCGAACACAAAACAAACACATCCAACACAACACACCACCACCCCCAACCAAATTGGGAGAGAAGTTCGAAACAATCCGTCGACACCTACGCCGTTGTCACCAACGCTGTGCTACGTCAAAGCCGCAGCCCGCTGCAAGGCCGAGCGGCCCCCTGAGCTCCTCCACCATGGGACTGTCACCCAAAGCCGCATACGCACGATCGTCGATCACTCTGCTCCAGTGATTGCTTCAGCAGACCACTCCATCTCAGCACCAAGGGAAACCACTGATCTGGCCACTCTGCGTGGGACCTCGCCTCTTCCACCTCCTCAAGTCCTCTGCCAAGGACTCAGATATCTGAGACTGCTATGAGAGCATCTCCTCCGCCCAGCCATCACCGAGTTCACCACAGCACCTTGCGCGGCAGCTCGAGCCCTCTCGTGCCCATGGGCCCTCTGCACCTCCTGGCAACACGAACAACGTTTGCATCCTCACCCGACGGCGTCCACCACCACAAGCAGGAGCGGGACTCCAAATACGACGCCTCCAAGAAGGTCACGACGCCAAGGCGCCGTCGGCGCACGTCCACAGATGGACTAGGTCTTCACCTCAAGAGTCCCGCGCGATTGAGAGCGTGGTGCCTCGCCATGATGCCCCTAACGGGGAGACCGACACCTCAAGGCGCCGCCATCATGGCCACCAACAGTGAAGGCTTTCGCCCATATCGCACCATGCCCTCCGCATGCTCATGGCCTCCCCGCACCTCTACGGGAAAGGTAGTGGCCACCGGTGGCCGTGATGGCCTGGCCGTGCCTGGCCAGCCGTGGCCGCGCCAGGCCGTCCCGTGGCCGGCCGTCGTGGCCGCCCGTGGGTGCTGCGAGGCACCCGCCGCGCCATGCCGCGCGCGGCCGCCAGCCCGACCGCCGCCGCCGTCCTGGATCTTGCGCCCGCCGTCGTCGCCGCTGTCACCGCACCCCCAAAACACCGCCCCCAGACATAAGAACGCGCGTCCCCGCCGCGCGGCCGCCGGATCCGGACGAGGCAAGGCCGGATCCGCAGCACCAAGCACTCGCCGTCGCCGACGAGCTCCCTCCGGTGGCCGGTCGTCCGCGCCCGCCGCGACCCCCGAGGCAGGGGAAAACGGCCGCGCCGCCGCCGTCCTTGGCGCCTCACGGGCTTCCGGAGGCGCCTCTGGCAGCGGCGCGTCGCGGGGGCGAGAGGAGGGGAGGTGGGCGGCGGCTAGGGTTAGGGTTTCGCCCCCCGGCCGCCGTCGTGGAGACAGCGCGGGAGGACGCGCGGAAGGGTTCGTCAATCAAGAGATCGCCTTTTCCTTTTCCGTTTCAGAAAAAAACTTACAATAGGAGAAACCAGCAGGGAGTTGGGGCGGGCTCAGCAAGCATGCCGGGAAGGTGCGAAGGTGTGCGATGCAGACCACGGCGTGCTGCAGCATTCCGTCGAGCAGGTCATGGGCGCGCAAGGTGTGCTGCATCCGCCACCTGATCCGCTCGCTCGCCAATGGCTGACGGCTCGTGCTGCGGAGGGCTCGGTGCTGACGAAGAAGACGATGGAGGCGTGTAGTCGTAGGGGATGACCCAGTCGACGCGGGCCGCGAGCTCCTCGAGGCGTGCTGGGCTGTTGGCGACGGGAGAGAGACGGCGGAAGAGACGCGAGCAATTGCTAAGGGTCGCGAAGTCCTGCTCTCCTGGCCTCACGGTAGATAGCAATCTTGGATTGACGGACGAGGTAAACTCTGGCAAAGATCTAACGGTGGAGAACACGGGATGATGCCATCCAATAAGAAGCCTGAGTTTGTCCGCAAGATTCGTCTGGTAGAGATGCGTGAGTTTTCCTTTGCGTCGGAGAACCACGTTTTCTGTTGCTGTGGGCTCTGAAGATCTGTGTCGAGTGTCAACACGATCTGCAAGGAAAAAAACAACTCAAACATTGCTATGAAGATTGGTCAGGCCACATGATTCAGGATTCTGTCTGAGCTGCAGTCACCATGCACGGGATCGATTTCTCAGCATTCCTCATTACTTCTCATTTTCCTTCACTTTACGGCTTTACGCGGACATGAAACATGGGCCGGATGCAATCTACTCCGTAAAATGTTCCAACCACGGCGGCAGAGGCCACAGACTACAGCCGCCACTGAGAATTGTTAGTACTAGTACAGTTTAGAATCTCAGAATCTGTAAATTTCAGTCAGGGTTTATCATGACAAAATAATGTTCTGCTTTGCCCGCTGTGGATCATCTCCATGGAAACAATTGTGCTCCGAAATTATCAGTACCAGTAAACTAACGTCTTTCCTGAACAAATAACTGGAAATGTTTCGCTATAAAATTCCACGAGCAGAAGACTGGCTACAATTACAATTTTTGCCAAACCGAGTTGCATATATTTGACTGGTAGAGATCATCTTTAACTAGGTAAAAGAAAAAAGAAAAATATTTTTGCAAGTGTGTTTACATGGCAACTCCGCGTAGCTACAATATAAGCCCTTCGATTTTTCGCTTACAAATGTGATGCTAGGCGCAGCAAACATTCAACGGTACTGACGCGAAAAGCACATTTTGTAGCAGCAATCATGGGCTCATAAGCAACAGAGCCTCCGGAGAAAATTATTAAGACAATAACGGCGATAAAAAACTTCCATGTAAATATTGAAATCGCATAGTGCAAGACACATACAGCCCGCCATTCTTGGTCATTTGTGACAAATATTTATGTTAGTACAACAAGAATTCATGGGCTCAGATGCAATGCCATAGTGTTCCTTAACATGAGATTCACCTCCACCTTGCACCTCCCAGTCGGATTACCTCTTCGGTTCCAGAATCCCTGTGAGCTCGATCATCACCAGAATCGTTCTTTGTGTTCGTTGCGTCACCATATAGATCCTTCAGCTTTGCCAGGTTGGATGATTCTGGTGCCCTGCCAAATGGGCTGGAGCGATGTTTGTCACCGTCAGTTCTGCCACGGACTGGACTCCTGCTCCTGCTTCTGCTTCTGCGGGCGCTTGAACGTCCACTTCTGTCAGAATCTCTGTCCCTCTTTTCACGGCCTCGCCTCTCACCATCCCTATCTGAATAACTTGACCGATGATGGTTCCGGTCTCTGTGATCACGGGCATGTCGATCATGGTCTCTATCCTTGTAACTGCCACGATCACGATCTGAACGGTCCCTCTCAGAATGATGATCACGCTCACGGCTCTGACTTCTGTGCTTCCTTGGTGGTGATCTTGCACGATCACCATCGTAACTTCTTTCCTTTCTTGTTTGGAAGTTAATGTTCTTCGACTGGGGACGAATCCCTTGTGGATGCACGGTGTGGAGCACGCTGACCAAAGAGACAGATAAGGAAGCCTTTACAGAAGGAGGCCTTCGGGCAGTATCCATTTGATTCAAGCCTATTGGAATCCCCTGTCATTCCTGACTGCTTTGTTGAAGCTTCAGCTTCTCAAGATGACCAGTGACCTGTCGGCAGATTGGGAGAGGCACTCGTGGAAGAAGACTGTCGAAATAGTACTGCATGAAAAATAACAATATCATTGACACTTTCATTTAACATGTAAGAAATGATAATTCTCAAATCTCAATTGAAAACTGGGAAAACCGTGTATAGAGTACTGTATCCAAAAAGAAAATACTGAACGATTACATCAGAGTTGTCAACAAACCCCCCAAAAAACAGAATGATAGGTAAAATTTTAATAAGAAATGATTTCTTGTGGCATTTATACAAGCAAATTGCATGCAGCTCTTAAATTACTACATCAAATTACACAACAAAATGGTCATTAATCTGGATTGCGGGAAAACAATAACAATTTTGTCAACTGTTTTGTGATTGTTTTCAGCAAACAGAGAAACAGACATATTTCTTTCATAATGTTTAAAACCTTTAGGAAAGGCATCATATCTGGAGAAAAAAAGAAAAATAGTGGCAACTCTTGCCACAAAAATACCGTTTTGGGGAAAAGCCCCATGGCCGCACATCATTTCATGTGAAATGACCCCAATAAGTTAGAAAAAACAGATTAAATTATCTCGCAACTAGTAAGAACAACCATTTCACATATTATGAATCCTTCAACCACTTGAAACATAGGGAAGGCTAGCGAAAAAGGGAAAAGAATTTTTGAGCAACACATCATGACAAACCTTATACAATGATGTTACTGGCGGAAGAGATGATGTCTCCTCTTAAAAGCAACTCCACAATTGAAATTTCCCCTCAGTATGCCAAATCAACAGGTGAGCGATTCAAGAAAGACTAATTGCATTTAGGTTCAGAAAATAACAATGGTTAATGATGTGCACCCTCATATGTATATGGGTAACTAAAGGACGCACACTGTGATAGCAGCTTAGAATACCATTCTGTTATGTGGAAGAAATGTCAAATAAGTTCAAGAGATATACCTGACCAAGGAGGAGATCACGTACGTAAACACCCATTGTAGTCATTTTACCATTTGATCCAGGGGAAAACTCCTGAAAAGAATATGACATTAGACATGAGACATGGACTCTGGAAAGTACAAAGGGTTATTTATTACATCATAAGAAGCATGAAAATAACATTTTCATAGATAGATACACATGGTTAGGCAGTCAGTTCATACACCCGTGCACATTGTTGTGGTCCAAAGAAGCAATGCTAGGACATGAATATTAGTATAGAACCATCGTTTGTTCCGCCTTTAGTGTTTGTGAACTATATGTGATTTTCTACAAGCACACTGCTCTCAGTACATAACAGGTATCAGTGTGGAAAAAAAAGGTATTTGTTTATCTAACACAAGTTTAAAACACCACTTAAGTGGAAACAATGCAGAAGTTTGGTGATAACTTGAGAATGCAACTCAGAAACATACAGTTGAACTAGCAGTTGTTCTTTTGCTGCTTAAATTTAATGTGCGACAAATGCAATAGAAGCAGAAGTGCTAATGGAGGAGAAACTGTATACCTCATCATCCTTTATGTAGGGTTCATACCAACTCCACAGTGTCTTTGGTTCCGCAACATATCGCAGGTAGAGAAATCCAATCTGAAATATAACCAACAATTATTTTCTGATAGAGTGAACATTTGAGACGATCTGTAGCTAGAGCCATGTGCAAATGGGCATATCACTTGCTTCAATGTAAATTCGACCAACAAAGTCTATCAATGCTCTACTACAGACTTCCAAGTACTACTGGAGAAGCTTTACCCAATCAGTCATCTCCACACCAATAAGCCTAAAGTTTGTTCACCACTTTAGCAAATTCTGTTTCCCTGCTAAATCCCCTAAACTGTTTGCAGTCAATATTTGTTCCTAAAGCCGGGAACAGAAAATAAACATTGAATTGAAACCAAAGAGGAGGCCAGAGAATGGCTTACAGCTCTGATGTAGGGGGAGTCCGGGTGCTTGAGCAGGCCATGCATCTGATTGACGGTGAGCTTCATGGTGAAGAACTTGTAGAGGAGGCAGAAGGCGGAGGAAGGCCCACGGCAGTTGCCAGTCATCCAGGGCTCGACGTGGTCGACCTGGTGGTAGATCTCGTCGACGACCTCGTGGTAGGTCTTGAACTTGTAGAGCTCCTTGAAGTAGTCCGACGAGAGGATGTTCACGGACAGCACCTTCTCCATCAGCACGTCGATGGACCGGCCCGACGACTGGATCTCCATTCCCAACTCTGAATCGACAAGAAATCGATCCGAATCACAGGGAGGCCTTCAATCGCGTATGGGCAGAAAAGAAATATTCTCTTTTTTCGGCGTCAAGATCCAAGATTTCACTCAGAGACGAAAGGTTACCTCTTGTATGTTCAACCGGGAGGCGAGCGGAGCCACGGGTTGGCGGGGGATATGCCGCCTCGGCGGCGCGATCGTGCGGCGGCGGCGGCTCGGAGGAATCGCTTTGGATTTGGAGGATTTGGGGGAGGAGAACCAGGACGAGAGGCGGAGGAGGAGCCCGTGCCGTGGGTTGGGTCAAAGGCGGGCGGGGTCACGCTGTCTGCGCCTAGTCACGTCACAGCCGTCCGCTGGATGATTTACGGGATCGTACGGACCACCTTACTCTGAATAGTGAATGTGTAGAAAAATGTCAAGAACTACACGAGGCCTGAGGAGAAAAAACATTTCTACATGAGATCCTACAGTCTTGAATCTGGATTGAGCATATGAATATTGTTCATGAGATCAGTCACACGATTGTTCATCATAGAATTTCCAATTCTGCCATAAGGTATCAATATTTGCATGGCGAGCACAAGTCACAAGGCAAGCATTCTGACTCATACACAAAAGAAAATGCCCCGACGTGTATTTTTAAATAATTTTTCACTTAAATCTAAAATTATACTTTCTCGTCCTGAAATATAAGGCATCCTGAGACTTTTAGGACAGATTAAGAAGGTAGGCAATGTCTCGTGTACCCTTAGCAAATGGTAATACAAGGTAAGGTTTCCAGTTAGAAAAAAAAATTTGGCAAGTTTTAATTGAGTTGACTGATTACTTGCCAAAATTTCTAGAACGCATTATATTTAGGGATAAAATTTGAATTCTAGGATCAGGACGGAGGGAGTAGCTCACCTTCCTAAGTCAAACTTCTCCAATTTTAAATATGTTTATATATTAAAATGCCAAAATCTACAACATCAAGTTAGTTTAATTAAATTCACCTTGAGATATGTCTTGATATTGCATTTATTTGGTATTAAAAATACATTAGCAACAATATATATATTTTGCGAGGATTAGCAACAATATACTCCCTCCGTCCCTAAATAACTGTATTTCTCACTTCTCGAGAAAAAACTTTATTTAATTTTGTATTAAAAAATATTAATATTTATGGTACATAATTAGTATCATTGGAAAGATCATTTAGTCTAATTTTTAACAAATTTATTTAAAGATACAAATGTTGTACGTATTTTGTACAAATCGAGTCAAACTTGTGGCACGTACACCAACGGCGACAGTTAATAAGGGACGGAGGGAGTATAAACTAACCCTCTCTTAACAGTAATATATTAGTATCATTTATTACGCATATACACCGTATACTTCCTCTATCTAATTAGTATTTTATTTTCTATGTTAACTTAAAAATTCGTGCGTGTCATTATCTTTGATTTGAGTAGCACCATCAACTAATGCCTAGTACTTCCTCTGTTCAAATTATAGGTCGTTTTGGCTTTTCTAGGTTCATAGATTTGTTATGAATCTAGACATAGCGTTTATCTAGATGCATAACAAAGATGATGAATCTAGAAAAGCCAAAACGACTTATAATTTGGAACGGAGGTAATTAGCCAGTAGTGGTTCATTATTATCTACTGGGTCATGCGTGACACGTCCCCTCAATGTATACTGGACGGTTTCACCGTTGGCAGGCACGCTGAAAACTGAGTTTGGAGCCATGCACGGATCATCTACGCAGCTTAGGTTTGCCAGCGAGCTGATTGTTTTTCAGCACGTTCGCGTTGTTGTGTCAACGGAAACGACGGGGCGGTGGTGGCTTATAATTGTAGTACAAACGGTGGCGACACCGAGACGAGTTCTTTTCTTACAGATCAGGTTTCTTCTTTCTCGTCGTCCTAATCCGGGGGTCGTGCTAGCAGGAGATATCTGTTAGCGATGAGTGAACTAGTGCATAATCAAGAGCAAGGATCTATCTTTTCACACAAACATAATATCTGTTAACGACAAACACGCAAATGCATTTATCTTTTTCACACAAACGCACAAGGATATAGTTTACATACGGGCTTCAGTGGGCTGGATAACTAGCATGGGCCCTGATAATTCATAATTTTGACTTAAAAATGGAAGCTCCCATGTAAATGTGACATTTATAATTAGTAGAATATATTCCTTTCAGATGATTTCCACTCATTTTTTTCATTCATGATTTATAATTCAGTAGAATAATACACCTGCTACTAGCTGGACTGGTTGTACACCACAGACCACACCGATAAGCCCGCCCATCATCATTGACCACAAAAATAAATTAACACTGCACCCCCAAACACAACAGACAGCATAAGGAACCAAATCCCTTGCTGTTAACCCAGCATCGACATGCGATTCCAGGATGATTCCAGGGCGTCTCCGTGCAGCAAGTACAGTCGTATGCTGGTGCATCAGACGAGAGAACACAAGCAAGAACCAGAGGGCACACGTACACTGTTGCTTCATTGCTGTTACACAGTGAAACGTAATTAACGTTTATACAATACGATTCCAGGATAACTCCAACGGACCAAACAACTGAATATATAGGTTACAGTTACTGACCGTATGGTGTATATGTAGGCAGTGTTTGGCTGCTGCCACAACTTAGTTTGACTAACTTCTTAGCCTCTTGGTCCACTTATCATAGATTAAAATTTCTTGCCTAACTTTGCCTAAGGTTAGTTGGTCATTTTTTCTTTCCACAAAAGTTGCTAACCAAACATGCCAAACTACTGCCAGTCCAGAGCAGAGAGCCCCTGCCTCATTTTGGTACCTTTTGGCCGGTAAAGCTGTGTGAATTGGCAAGCCATTTCCATCTCCAACGGGGATCGCGGCAGGACACACAGGACTGGCATCGCCTCCCTGTCCGTTCAATTTCGTTTCTCAACCAAGACACACCTAACCTAACAGACCAGGCCAGGACAAAATCAAGAACCCCTAATACCAATGATGTATGCTCACAGCGCTGCTCCTGTCCTTGGTGACTCACTAAATTAAAAAGGTAATCCAGTTATCACCCAGTAGGACAGCGTGCGAGGAGCTTGCCAATGATCCTTCCTACGGCAACAACAATGCTTCTGCTCCGGCC
This sequence comes from Urochloa ruziziensis, assembly GCA_015476505.1. Classification (NCBI taxonomy): domain Eukaryota; kingdom Viridiplantae; phylum Streptophyta; class Magnoliopsida; order Poales; family Poaceae; genus Urochloa; species Urochloa ruziziensis. Next base: position 781,002 of record CM027126.1, on the reverse strand, counting down.
ATCCGTTGAAAGCAAAGCAGACACACATTTCCTTCTCGTCATCATACCATGGACTTGGCGCAGCAGCTGCACCGAGCAGAGGGCACCATCATGAAGCCAGATCCTGAAGATGAACCGCCTCAGCAGCTGGAGGCCAAGCCCAGGAGGCTCTACCAAGCCTGGAAGGGAAACAATGTATGCACGACTTCTCAGTTCTCTTCCTCATCTCTTTTTCTCCATTGCCAGTAATTTGTTCTTCAGAGCAAAGCTTGTGCCCATGAAATAATCGTACAACTCCAGATATATACCTTCCCTACAAACTTCAAAAAGATTGAGAGTTCTTCAAACGTTGCTACCAATAGAGCAGGATTCACTGACAAACAGCTTCCTCAATCTGCAGATATTCTTGTGCGGTGGCCGGCTGATATTCGGACCAGATGCTGCATCCCTACTGCTCACAACATTCCTCATCATCGGCCCAACCATCATCTTCTGCTACCAGATGAAATCCAAATTATACTACTCCAGTAGTACTGCCCAGCAGCATATGCATCGAGCAACGGTGTTGATAGTCATCATCACCACAATCATGGTCAGTATCCATGCTCCCATCAAGTTGCTACTACTGCATAGGAGTATCTTTTAGGACCATGTTTGCCACTAAATTATCAACCCCATCAACCATCATGGATTCTAGAGTGATATCTCAAACTCAGTTGCTCCAGACTTGATATCTTAAACGGTGATCAACCAGTTCTTCAAGATTAAACATTCCAATTGCCACAAGATCCTAAAGCAGAAACAACTTGGCCTCAAATGCAGGACCTGGTCTTCCTCTTCATGACATCTGCCAGAGACCCAGGAATAGTGCCAAGGAACACAAGAGCACCACCTGAAGCTGACGAATTACTGCAAGGCTCTAACACACCATCCATGGACTGGAGCAGTGGGAGAACCCCGCGGATGAGGTTCCGCCGGACCAAGGACGTCATCGTGAATGGCTTCACGGTGAAGGTGAAGTTTTGCGAGACCTGCCTGCGGTACCGTCCACCGCGATCCTCACACTGCTCCATCTGCAACAACTGTGTCCACAAGTTTGACCACCACTGCCCATGGGTCGGTCAGTGCATTGGACTTGTAAGTAAGCAAATCATTACTATTAAGAGACTGTTGTAAGCACCGTAGAATGAATCTTTGCTTTAAGTAAGAAACTGCAAGGGCCCAAACCTAGCCTATTTATCTCATTTTAAGCTGTTCCTGAATCTACAGAGATCAACAAGAAATTCATACATATGAACAGTTGCAAACAGCTCTAGTTGTACTATTAACAAAAAAAAAAATCCACTTAGCTATGTTAGACCAAACAGTTAGTGGCAGCTTACGGTACCAGTTTATCACAAAATCAACGGGGAAAGCTGTCAAATCTAACTAGTAACTAGGAAAGTGAACTTCCAAAATTTTAAAAGAAGTAATGAACCACACGTAACATATGTCTCACTAGCTGACTTTTGAGGCTTCAAGGACAAAACAGTGAGAATTAAAAAATGATTACTCAAACATAACCTAAAGTTACTTTTCAGAAATACAATAATATCATACAAATAAACACTGCCTAGGTAAGTTTCATCAATATTTGCATTCTTAAATAGTTTCCAGGCTAGTATGTATAATCACCATTCTGTTTATGCTCTTTGCAGAGGAACTACCGCTATTTCTTCCTTTTCATAGCAACATCGACTTTCCTGTGCATTTTCGTCTTTGTATTTGCATGGCTGAGTGTCTACAACCAAATGGAAGACAATGGTGGCTATATGTGGTTGGCCTTGCGTAAGGAAGCATACTCTTTTGCGCTAATCATATATACTTCCATTGTTGTTTGGTTTGTTGGTGGCCTCACGGTATTTCATCTCTACCTGATTGGTACTAATCAGGTGATTTTACTTCCTTCCATTGATTTTTTTGTACAATATTGTTACAATTTCGATTCCCTTACACCAAGACAGTTTAAATAGCTGAACTAGTGGCAGATGATAAATCAATTTTTTGCTCTGCTGAAGATAATAAGATACATGAATTTACACTGACCTAATGTTTTAATTGGTTTCTCTTTACTTTTTGACTGGGAGACTGCTACAAAAAATTTCACTACATGCAAAGACCGTACAAGCTACATACAGAAATAAATAAAGAAACAAATGCGGTTTTTTTTTTCACAAAACAAACAGTCGTAAACAATATATTGTCCAAATTGAAGTACTCTTATTGGTCTGCAGGGTAGCGTAAAGTTTCCAACAATTGCAATGCCTACTGTAATCATATTAGTCCTTGTTTCATCCCATAGTTTTAGCGATACTAACTGCATATCTTACAGACAACATATGAGAACTTCAGATACCATTACGACAAGGAAGACAATCCTTACCGAAAGAGAATTGCAGCAAACTTTGCGGAAGTGTTCTTTACCAAGATACCTCCTCCAATGAACGATTTCCGTTCACGGGTGGGTGAGGGTGCACTTGAAGCCGGATTCTACACTCCATACATTGGGCTGGATGTAACAACCCCAAGGGAGAAGATTGATCTAGACAAGGAAAACAAAGAAGTACTTGTTGGGGGTATGCAGATCCCAACAGTACTTCAGAACATAGACTATGGTTCCTTTGAAGATAGTTCAGAGGACAAGAAAAGGAATGAGGTTGAAAAAACAGCGCATTTTCCATCAGGTTGGGCACAAGGAAATGAAGGTGCTGGAATATCTGCAGCAGCTACCGCATCATGCAACGATGAAACAAGCGAGGACGATCTTAATGAAATTCATAGTCCAAATACAACTTCCACCCAAGCATCGGCAGAAGCTAACACAGAACCACCAGGTGAGGGTGATGTTAAAGATAGTTCAAACAGAACTGCCCAATCTCCACGAGGCATGAGCAATAGCTTCGTTTAGCTGTGTATATGTTATATCTGGGACTTGTTTGTAGATAACTAGATATGGAAATTGTGATTTTGTGATTGACATAATTCTTTATATCATAAATGATTTCAAACAGAGTTTATCAAACTGAATCGATTCTGTATCTCCCATGTATTGTTAAAAAAAAAAGTGGATGTAACAGTGTATTAAACTGAATTAATTTCTGTATCCCATTATTTACGAGCATATGAAAAAAAAAAGTGAATGTAACCAAAGAAGTAATATAATCCAGATGCTTTGTGAAACTGCGAGTTACAGCAGGAAAGCAAACATAAGGTATGGAACATGACTTCATTAACAGACAATTGCAAGTTCCTCTTATTGGGAAAAGAGTGCATTTAATTTAACAAGGTGACCTTTGCAGGACAACTAATTTGACACCCAAAGCAAAGTTTCATAACTTCAACAGTTAAATGGGTCACACATACGTGCAACAACAGAAGCCTTCAAGGCTGGTAGACATCTGGAAGCTGAAGGCCTACACTGGCAGCAGATTTGTTCAATATCTTCTTCATTTCATCAGATCGATCCACAGCAATATTGTATGAGAACAGCAGGTCCTAGACAATGAAAAATGAACTAGAGTTAATGGAGCACACGAGAACCCTACTGCATAATACAAACATTAAATCAATGCAAAGAACTTGCTTGGTGTAAAGTAAAGAAAAAAAAGGAGGTATCCAATCATGGAAATCAGAAATGAAACAACCATGCGTCCAAATTGTGATTAAAATAGGCAGACACAGTGTGCAATTCGTTATCTTACTCCTTGCATGAGTACGAAGTATGGACCAAACTACACCACTATTGACTAAAAGCACTTACTGGGGATTGAGCCAGCGAACAACTAGCAATCAGCCAATTAGTGCATAGCAACTAGCAAGTGATCTCTGAAGACTCTTATCCAGATTCCAGAATTCTCACAATAATGAGCTATTATGAAGTAACATCTCATCTCCTTCTCTATAAGCAACACATAGAAAATCGAAAGGAAGGCAGTCAAATTAAGTGGAGGGAAGAGAGAGGACTCTTCTTTGGCATTTCATCGAACACTTCGAGAACTCCCCCGTAGAACAAGGTGGATATCATATCGGAAGCACCAACCAACTCGAAAACACCGTGCTTAATCCCCTACCTTGTGGTGATGGACGCTGGTGAGGAGGTAGGCGTAGTCCCCGGCGAGCCGCAGCCTCGCCCTGGCGTCGGCCTCCGTGCCGGCGGGGGCGCGGAACTCGGCGGCGATGAAGTCGCGGAAGTGCTGCTTGGAGGCGTCCCCGCCGACGTGCTTCTGCACCGCCCTCAGCACCCGCCGGTACACCGGCGCAGCGGCCGCCATCGACCCCTCGTCTCCTCCGACTGAACCAGCGACGGCAGGAGCGCGTGTTCGCGTCTCTAAAGACCTGCCTGGCTCACTGCGGGAAGAGATCGTGCTTACAAATGGGACGGCATTGTTTCAGAAAGAACCCCAAGTATTCCGCGTTTTTACTATGTATAAACATCTCTTTTGAAGGTTTGATTAAACACTAAACAAGGATCAGCATTTACACGAACCCATATTTAGTAACTGAAATTCGTCGAAGAGAGAACAGACAAACTGCATCCTTAATAAACAGACAACCTTGACAAGTTGTCTTAAAAACAGATTTTGGGATATGCGTCATCTCCCATGAATGTCACTCAAGGTGAAACAATAAACTGTTCGATCATCGCAGAATGTTTCTTGCAAAATAAACACCATACAACCATCAGAATTCAGAAAGCACTCCTTGATGCATGGGGCAAGTTAATACCCGGCCAGAGACATATTTAAGCACACCAGTAGCAGGATAAGAGTTTGAGCAACTGGAGAAATAGAACATCATTTACAGGACCTTGATCACTTGAACATTGCACCCAACAAATAATTTAGTCAGAGCTTCAAAATGCTACTATGCCACACCACCTCTAATCACAAATCTATCCTGGAGCAATTACAAAAAGAGCCAAAAAATAATCGACTATACCACACGCTCAGGTCCATGTTTGCCTACTAACAGTTTAACACTGACCATGAGAAAATATCATCCAAAAGCCTAGCAGAACAGAATAAGATGGGCCCAGAATCTCAGAGGGCAACCAGGGTTGAGCACAGCTCACGAATTTACCAAAGACCATTCACAAAATACATCATGTTGCTGATATCCTCAAGGATCGTTATACGACACTTGTGTGAAGGGCTGAAGGCGAAACCACAGAACAATAAGCAGTGACAGTGATCCGATTGAGGATAGCAGCAGCAGATTGCTATTTTGGAAATACCCTTGTCGAAGAAATGGCACAAGACGAAGGAGAATACTATGAGCTATGGACCTTTCACAAGTAAATTATCTACAACAACAAAAGGTAATCGGCTGATCACTCTTGATCTTCCACATATTGGATATGCAAGATGTGCTGCGGTATTAACTTGATGATGTATCGACCTCCTTCCCATGATCTTCATTTATTGTTCTTCGCAGTCTTTTCAACCATATGTCATAGTCCATTGGGTATGGGGTCCCACAAAGGCTGTCAACATAATCCGCAAAGGCTTTTAACACTGCTGAGACATCACCCAACTTCTGCTGTATAACTCTTCTAGACCATGATGTCTCCCTCCACTGAAGTGCACTTTCAACTGAGTCAAGCTCTGGGCAAACTCCACCACAAGAGAAATATAGAAGATAGATTAAACTTTCTGCATCAGATGCTGCACATAGCTTGCCTTCCTGGAGCGCAAATGTAGATGAGAAGAACAGATTCATTACAGGTCGATCCCTATCTTCTAGGATAGCATGACCCCATCCAATAAGCACAAAATATGGATGTCTTGAACCATTACTCACACGAATCACATTCTCTGGCCGGATATCACCATGACGGATTCCTGCAGATGCTGATGCAGCAAGAGCAGACAAACAGTCATGGCAACATCTCAGAGCCTCCTCAACACCAAACAGCCCGTTCCGTATCAGATTTGAAATGGTCTCACCAACTGGCGAGGTGACAAGAATTGGAGTACTGCACCATGGATGACCACAACTTCCACTTGAGTTAGGCTTGTTACATGGGCCTGCATGGATGACCCGTCCAGAAGATGCCATTTGTGGTATATATCTGCTAGAAATGCCTCTTTGCTTCATCAAAGTCAGTACTTTGGTCTGCCTTTGTACTTGGTACCAGGAATTCATATCCTCCCACGCAGGCTCCAGATGAGAAGGGCTGGAACCTACATACAACAAATAGGTTTTGGTAGGCTCTTCCACAGGAGTAGAAGTATATATAGGAGGATCACTGTCTGTTAGAATGTCATTGATCTGAAAACCTTTCTGGCTGTAAGCATCATCCATCAGTACAACAGATCCAACATCAAGCTTCAAGATTTCCTGTGGTTTCACATCAATAGCTGCTTCCTCTTGTACTTCAACAATTTCAGGAGAATGACTTCGCTGTTGGTATCGGGATAAACCATTACCATTAGCTTGTCTGTCAACCAAATGTCTTTCTGATCTTCGACTTTGTAGCCGTGAACTATGTTCTGTTGCTAGTTCATCAAGAGAATACTTAGGCTCCCCATAAAATTGGATCATTGAGTGGAATATTGCAATAAGAACTTGAAGGGTCCCTATGTCCCCCCAGTTAGCATTCCCAAGTTTGTTCCATACTCGATCTATGGAAGAAACTGAAATTCTGGCATGTTTCTTTATCCACTCAGCAGCACAGTCATAAACATTGTTCAGATCAAAATCCAGTTTGTTCAGATCGCCTTGGACCTTTACCACTCCTCCAAACTGTGAATCCACAAGAAGCAAGTAAACACAATCTGAATTGCGAAGAACGGTGGAGGATCTGCTAAGGCTTCGAGATAGTAGAACACGCAAAGCAAAGAACAGTGCCTCCCCCAAGACAGCAGGAGATGGCTCCTGGTCACCCTGTGCAGAAAGCATTCCAATATCAGGTCTCAACAAAGCCAGCACAACAATATGATCCCATCTTCCTTGTGAATGCTTCAAATTCTTCAGCAGTACAGCCGTTGCACAAACACCATCGAGTTTTCCACTGCTAATAGCCTTCTCAGCAGGATAAAATTTGGAGCTTGTGCTATGTATACAGGCAACGGAGAACGGCATTGCTTCATCAGGGCCCCAGAAAGTTTCCCAGAGTCCTTTAATGCCTGCATGAAGGAAATCCTCCAAAGCAAGATATGCAGTAGCTTCAAAAACATCTGATGTTGACGCATAAAGAGCATTTGGCATCCGTACTAACTGCTGAAAAGTAACACCCTCCAGTGCATAATCAAATTCTGTAATTCAGTAAGGTCGAAAGGAACATCAAAAGCTGGCTTCCTGAAATCACAATCTTCACTATGACCAGAGAACCAATCCTCTAGGCTTGAAGTTAAAAGTTCATTGTCCACAAACTTCCGGAGAAAATCTTTGCATGTCGATGATGAGAAATTACGCTGTCGACCTCGTGATGAAGTACTAGATTTTTTGGGTGCTGAACCAACTGATATATGGTCAGGCGATTGGTCTGCAAAATGGCATCAAATACCTCAATTACTACGTGTGAAGTTTGTACACAAAGGAAGAAAATCTAGGATTTAAGGTGAGTAACCAAAAAGGAAGTAATATATAAGCACTAGGATACTGAAGATAGCAAGCGTAGCATGAAACCATTATGACAAGAAAAACTGAAACCTACAAGTCAGCTTACAAAAGTACTGTCCACTAGGTTGAAGCGATAGTGCAACACCCACATGCCAATACCAGTACAATCTTATCTGGACATGGATTTTTGTGGTTTTTTTACTCTGTATCCAACAAGCTTATACAGATAAAGGAAAAGGCATAGAAGCACAAATATGGACAAAAATGTTCAGGACAATTAGGATTAGAGAACGACCAACCAAGCTACTAACAACCTGATTTTACCATAATGATTATCAGACACCCATGAGTTACTGAAACAAGCAAATACGAGTGGGATTTTATTGTACTCCGGATAATAGCAGAAGTGCACAGAAATTAGCTATTGGAGTAACCAAATATGGTAATCCCATCCTAACCTTCATTCTTTTTACAAAACTTTACATGAACATAAGGACTATCTAAATAGATGGATTGTTCTGCGGAAACTGTGTTCATGTGCTTGCTCTTAATACATCAATCAAACCAGGCGTAGTGAACCAGTGTTTGGGAAGACAGGCCAAAAACTTTAGTCAGTGTATGGCAAACAGAAAGACTTGAGCTAAACATAGATGTTTAATGTTTCAAGACATATGATAGCAACCCAAATGATTCAATTTCTAAATCAGATGAATTGGCATTGCTATGTTGTGCAACCTTCACTTCATTTATATTCTGTTACCAGGGGGGTAGGGGCAAGAACATGCATTGCCGTGTTGAAGAAATTATACATGGCATCTAGTGGCACAAATGTGCAATGCAATCTGAATTGTTATTTGTTATATTACCAAAAGAAAAATACAATCTCAATTGTGCTGCCAACATGGATATGGTAATTTCTGCAATGTCATTTCAAAACAAACCCATGCAATTGCTTTCTTTTCTGCGATGTAATGTAGTTGGTGCTCTATACCTATCAAATTTTCCTCGCTAATTGCACACATGATTTGCTCAAATGGTGTAACCGTAAAACTGATTTTATCCTATCTTAAAAAGGATAATCATATTGACAAGCACACATCACCAACAATATGTGCAACGCAAAAGCCTCAAACCACCTTATACGTAAAAGAATTCCATTTCATCCTATATCAACGAAAAGCTTGAGCTAGAATTCAACGGGAGAAACATGATCGAGACCCTGGAACACCGAAATACTCTAATTGAACAAGACTTGGAACCACATTCCAAGCCAGTAGGTTGAGATCCTAAGGTCTTAACGCATAACTCTCGAACCTTCGCCTCCCTTCCCAAACCCCATCATCACCTATCAACTCAACTCAAAGAATGAACCCAAAATCAAGAGCAGCAGAAACAATCTATCTGGAATTTGCGCACGTATTCTACTGCTTCGACAAAGGAGAAGGCCCTATCCGGGAAAAGAAATACAAACAGAAGAAAGCAGCCCAGCAAACCACACACAGATCTAGAACAGAAGCTATCTACCCTGATAAGGAAACCCAAGTCCAGCAAAGAGAAAGCTCGTACCTTCCATGAGTCCACCGGGTCTCCGTCCTCCTCCCCCACGTCCGGCGGCTGTGGGCGCTAGTTTAGCGCCCTGTCAGATCCTGAAATGTCAGACAACAATTTGGGTACGAATTAGGGGCAAAGCGAAAGTATACGGGAAGAGAGAAGGGGAAAGTATGAGCAGTTCCGGAGGAAGAACAAAAGCGGAATGAATTGGAAGATTCTTTCTTTGCTGCTCGCTATCGGCGGCGCACATGGCTTAAATCACCCCTGCTCTGCTACTTCCGGTTAAATCCCAGTTACGGCAGTTTAACCCGGTGCCAACTCATTCGCTCAAAGAACTAACAAGCGAAATAATCCAGCAACCACTAACCCAACCATCCCATAGTTACATAGCCAAATCATGGGGAATACCTGATGGCGGAGTCGAGGACGAACTCGCCCCGGCGTCCTGCCAGCCGGCGCGCGCCGTGCCCCTGCTGCCGTGCCCGCGCTGGCGGCGTCCTGGGGTGAGGGCACGAGCCGTGCGACCCCGTGCGACGGCGGAGCGGGCCAGGAGGTAGACGGGAGAGGAGGCTCGGCGGTGGCGGCGACGGGCGCAGCGCCGCTGCTGGTGGTGCCGATGTGTGTGGTGGGGTGGGGGTGGGGGTGGACTGGTGGTTGCCAGGTTGGTGGATGAGCGAGAAAAAAAAAACTTTTTTTTTTTACTGGGAGGGGAGGAGCTCTCCTTTTTGTGCGTGCAGGTGCTCTGCTGTAGCTGCGCTGTGCTGTTTTGGGCTTTTGCTCTTCTCGCCTTCGATTTGGTGGACTCTGTTTGTTTGTTTGGCTCTGCCGAGATGGCATGGATTATTGGCCAGAGAGGGATTAGCTTTTGTGCCCTCCTACCAGGGATGAATCATGGAGGCATCAGGCTTGTTCTCATGAGATGAGATGGAGACAGCCTCTGGCATCGGAGCTCATTATTCAGTACACGCCAAGATACATGACTGCCAGAGCTTTGGCAGGTAGTAGTAGAAAATACCCCAGCCACTGGTAATGTACAAGCTGAAGACTGCAGCGAAAATTGAATCCCATAAGTTTGACCAGCTTATCACAAGGACCATGCACATTTGATATTTCTCACACCCTCTGTGTAACATTCAGGATGTCGACGGCCTGATTTAGATTCATTTTGCAAAATAGAGAAAAATACTATTTAGAAGTAGTAAACGTGAACTAATAATAAATAATTACAGATCTCGCCGGTAGATCACGAGACGAATCTACGAGAGTAATTAAACCACAATTAGCGGATGATTACTGTAAAATCATAGTTGTAAATCATAGATTAAGTAGGCTCATTAAATTCATCTTGCGAAATACACTCCATCCATGTAATGAGTTTTTTTTATTTACTACGTTGAATACTCAATCCATGTAGAATTCTATTTGATACGATGGGTAAAAAAAATTATGTGAAAACTAAACAGGGTCGTCATGGTTCTGCTGTGACTGTATACTTTCTCTTGGTAAAAATATTTGTCATTTATGGAAGTAGCGCAGTGTCCACTGGCGTTGAGTGCAGCTGCAGAGGGAGCCTGAAACCAGGACATCTATCTTGGATTGGATGCTCGAATGACATCCTTCTCTTTGCTTAATTTGATTTTACCTTTCAGGTGTCTTTTCATCTTTTTTTTTATGAAACAGGAGGGGATTATCCCCTACTGATTATATATATATATATATATATAAGAAAAGGCGAAATACAACAGAAGTCTCCCAACGAAATTAAGAAACAAAGAAAGAAACAAAGAAGATCAAGTACACCGTTACAAAATCTGACTGAGCCATTGTTGCATATGTATCTTGTCTTGTTGTTTCGCACGAAGAATAACCTGTGCAAAAGTTGTGCTGAAATATCTCTTGCAAGATGCTATAGTGGGTTGGATGCTTTTGAAGATGCAATCATTTCTGATCATCGAAATACCCCAACAAAGTGAGATGATAATATCCATGAAAAAAGGCACTCTAAGTTGAGCTCTGAAACTTTCGAAGATAGCTAGGGGATCACCAAGATTTCCCAATTGTACCTGTATGATACTCCAGCATTCTCTCGACAGATCACAGTGAAGAAAAAGATGCTCCAAGTCTTCTTCTATATTCTTTGGCAAAGCACACAGTGGTATGACTGTAACACCATATTCTTCCTTCTCAGCAAGCCTCTGGTACTTAATCTGTCTTTTAGGAGTAGCCAAAAGAACACTTTGTGTCTATTCTGACTCCTTGATTTCCAGAGCCAGCTAAAGATAGGGTGGACCTGTCTATGACCTATTATGTGCTTGTATGCTCTTGAGGCCGAGTAAGCATGACTTCCCACACATACACCCACTCAGCCTACGTCCTTGCGCAGCCTACGTCTATGCATGACCCAAGCAGCCAGGTAAAGCCTCGAACCAGACTTGCACTTATCACAAATTTAAGTTTGTTCAGACACCGACGCAATCCCCGTGGCACTTGTATTATGTAAAGTTTGTTCGAGTGAATCCAGCAATTGCAATCTTGCGTCGTGAGCCTACATCAAAATTAGATATTAATGATCAAGCTAAAACGTTTTACTTAGGACTTTTTTTTAATAAAAGGCAGGACCATATAAGAAGAAGAAGCAGTTTTACATAACGCGCCGAAGCGTACACCACCACACAAACAAACGCACACAACACACACTACACCTCCACCACCTGGGAGAGGGGCTCAGAGCAAAAACCGTCGAAAACCGTGCCGTCGTTGCCAACGCCGTGCCACGCCAGAAGCCGCAGCCCGCTGCAAGCCCGACCGCTACCTGAACTCCTCCACCATGGGACCATCACCCTCAAGCTGCACACCCACGATTGTCGATCCCTCTGCTCCAGTGTTGCTTTAGTAGAACGCTCTCGTCACAACACCAACGAAAACCACTGATCCTGACCACCCTGCGTGGGGGCCTCGCCTCTTCCACCGCCTCACTCCTCTGCTAAGAACTCAGATATATGAAGCCGCTATGAGAGCTTCACCTCCGACCAACCGTCACAGAGCTCACAACGACATAAAGTGTGCCCACTCCAGACCTCCAGCACCCATGGACCCTCAGCATCAACCTCGTCGTCCACACAGACCAAGCGCACCCCCTATGCCGCTGGGCACGGACGCCACCACCAAAGCAAACCACCTTCGCCACTGCCGTAAGCTCCGATGAGCCTCAAGAAACAACGCCCCCAAGGAAGACACGACGCCGATGGCGCCGTCGTCGCATGTCCAAGACTGGACAGGGTTTTCGCCCCGAAGCCCCCGTGCAACAAGATAGAGGTGCTTCGTAGTGATGCCCCCAACGGGGATAGCGACACCGGAAAGGCGCCGCCATCACTACCACCAGCGCATTGCCGGTGTAGGCTTTCGCCCGGAATAGCACCTTGCGTGTTGCACAGTCGCAGACCACAGCAGTAACTCGCCCCCCTCTTCGTCGCAATGTCTCCGCCGGAAAAACAACTCGACATGTCTCGAAGTGCCACCATAGTACCACATGACCATACCACAGCCACCCAGCCCCACCACCACGGCGACGCCGCTCCTGCAATCACATCACGGAGAAGGGGACAACAACCTCCTCACCTCCGGTCCCAATATCCGCACACAACGGCCATCCACATGTGCACTTCCAATCCTCGTGTCGACCTCCACGCTGTCCCGCACCGGCCGAGCAGCCACCGCCGTCGAAAGCGCCTGCCGCAGCGACAGGCCAAGCTACCAAGGCCTGCCTGCCTCCGCCGCACAGCCGCCCAGCCCGGCCGCCGCAGCTGCCGCCGCGCGACATCCCGCAGCCGCGCGGCCGCCGCCACCGCAGTGCCGCCGTAGGACAGCATGCCGCAGCCGCCGACGCCGCATGGCCTCCCGCATCCCGCCACAGGCGCCGCCGCGCGCCCAAGCAGCGCGCGAGCCGCCCTCACCGACGCCGCGCAGCTGTGCTGCCGCCGCCGCCGAGGCCCTGCGCCAGACGCCGCCGCCGGTCCCCCAGCTCCCACGCAGCTACAATCGCGCCCCACTGCCGCCCACCACTGGATCCGGGCAGGGAGAGGCCAGATCCGTGGTCTTGAGGCTCCGCCGCCGCGGAGACCGCCTGCGCCGGCGAGCGGCCACACCCGCCGCGCCATGCTCCGACCAGGGGAGTTAGCCGCGCCGCCGCCGTCCTTGGGCGCCACAAGGACTTCCCGCGGGCCCTCGGGCGGCGGCGCGACGGGGAGGCCGGAGGTAAGGGGGGCGGCGGCTAGGGTTCGCCCCCTGTCGCCCATGCGGTGCGAGGAGCGCGACTTAGTACTTCAAAGCTAGTTTTTTACTTATATTTCGATCCAATAAGAGGGAGTATATGTTTTGTGGGAATTTGAAATAATCCTTTGAAAAATCACTACTCCACAACTGCCAGGATTCTGGAATAATTACACAAACGCACTTGCAGTTACGAGCTGAAACAGCCGTGCAGCTGCTATATACGACTACTTGTCCTGAACCTACATATACCATTTTACCCCCCATGGAATGGAACCGAATGTACAGATACTGAGTCGGTGACGGTGACAAAAATCTCGACATTACCTTGCATCGGATAAATATAATTATATATGCATCGGATAGATATATGTTTTAACTAACCACGCGTGATCAGCTCGTCCTCTGTCCCAGGTATTGGCAGCTATGTTACTTGTGAGATGTACTATACATGCCTGCTGATGGCGACCATCTTGTTCCCATCAACCTAATTAATCAACAAGTAGTAAAATTATTGTGCAGGTAAAGTGGAACTAGCTCCGTCCTTCACAAGGGCCGGTCGGCAGAGCACTACTGTAGTCTGATGAGCTGACTAATGTAATGCGACTGTGGCGATGGAATCGATGGAGATGTAGCTAGCGACAAGCATGCCGTTCCATCCGAGGACAGCATGATAGGGATGGCAAAAGAGAGGGCACGCTAGTTTCTAGCATTGTGTTGCGTTGCATGCGGCTAACCAAAAGGTGATCGAGGTGACCGCATGCAACAAGGCAACAAAGCATCAGAAGCATGCGCGCTGTTGGTCTCTTCTACGGTGGCGGAGCACTGGAGTAGGAGTAGCTGCTAGTTTTAATTCTACAGTGCTGTTGCTTTTTTTAGCACTTCACAGAGGTTAATTAGAGGGGTTGCAGCAGTGATCTCTGCCATGCCGTCAATGGACCATCGAGTTGCATTGTGAGCGTGCCGTGTCATGCCGTCATGGGACCATGCATGGTCAGTCCATGCGCCATGCATGCCCACCCCACCCATCATTATGCTAGGTAGCTGCGAGCCATGCATTATATGTGTTGGGACAGATAGAGACAGATCCACCGAGATCACTTGGTGGCCACGCTAGCTATACTCCTCCGATCATATTCATATGTATGGAGTGAGTGATCAATGGCCGACTCCCGACCTGCTGTTTATTTGCTTTTCTTCTCCATATATGGTCGATCAGCAATTGGATGGAGCTCGCCTTTGATTAATTCAACACAAACTGCATGGCCTCAGTCACAGGGGAAATAAATCCCAGAGGTAGCTAGCACTTGTAATTTGAGTTTTAGATCCCAGAAAATGCATCGATAAGTCGACCGAGGATGATGCAAAGTCGCCGAATGTGTTGTGCGTGTTCTGCTCTATATCTTCCACCGTCAAATTAACGAAACTATATATGCTGTTCCATGGAGCACAGTCTGCCTGATCCGACTGGCTGAACACACGGTTTAGTTCTTCCATGACTTCACACGTTTGAACATGTGTATATAGGCAATTTGTTTGCATCCATACATACATGCAATTGTCCAAATTCCCGTTCTTTTGCCATTTTGGCATGATTAAGGACCAGATGATGTTCCACTGATCAACTGAAAACATGCCTTTTGACCTTGTTAGATTGTTGCTTGAATTGTCCTTTTCCGTCGGAAACTTCATTTTATTGTCCATTTGATCGGATGTCCATTTGGTGCATGTAATTATAGTGGGCAAAATAACAGTTGCTTAATCATGACTACTGTCATTTTATAATGGAGAGAACCACTTCCATCCACTACAGGAAATATGACTTTCAGTACCGGTCGGAAAGGCCGCGTTAGTACCGGTTCTGGAACCGGTACTAACGTTTTAAGACTAAACTGCCAGTCGTTTAGTACCGGTTCCAGAACCGGTACTAATCGCGCACGTTAGTACCGGCTGAGATCAACAACCGGTACTAAATAAATCAACGCGCACAAAAAAAAATAGCATGCTTTCCCCGCCCTCATCCCTTTCTCTCTCCGCTCCTTTTCCTTCCCACCTTTTTTCCTCTTCCAGTTCTTTCTCTCAGTTCTTCAAGAACTGATGAAGAACACAAGAGAAAGAGATATGGTGGTGGGGAGAAATTAAGAGGAGAAAGAAAGAATTGAGAGAGGGAGAAGCATGACTCAAATTACAACATTCATCAAAGTACAACATTCAAGCACGTTATACAGGGATAAAAAACTACAAGAAAAATTATACAACACATGATTGATAGATTCAACAAGAAAAGATTGTACAAAAAATTGATCAAAAAATTGGGTAGAGCCCGCGCCCATGCTGCCGAGGCGCGCGGCCGCCCTCCGTGTCGGCATCGCAGGGGCGCACGACTGCCCTCCCGTGCCGGCGCCGCCTTCCCGTGTGGCCGCCCGCCCACGGCCGCCTTGCCGCGCCGGCCACGCGCGCCAGGGCCAGGCCGCCCTCCCGCCAGCGCCAGGCCTCCGCGCCGGCGCCGCCGGGGCGCGCGACCGCCCTCCCGCGCCAGCCTTCCTACGCCGGAGCCCGCGCCAGGCCTCCCGCGCCGGCGCCGCCGGGGCACATGACCGCCCTCCCGCGCCACCGGGCCCCGCCCGCGCCTGCCTTCCTGCGCCGGATCGAGCGGCCGCCCGCCCGCGCCCCCTGCGAGAGGAAAGGAAGCAGAGTTAGGAAGGAGAAGGAAAGGAGGAGAGAAGGAAAAAGAAAGAGATAAGGGAGGAGGGAGAGGGAGCGGGGAGAAAGGGGAAGGGATAAAGGCGTCGGTGATTTTCTTGTTAGGTAGTTTAGTACCGGTTATTGGCTCGGTCCGGTACTAAACGGTTCCGGGCCAATTTAGTACCGGCCGGTGACTTTAGCCGGTATTAAAATGGCCACGACCGAGGCGCTAGCTGTGCCCCGTGGTGCACTTTAGTACAGGCTAGTGTTACCAGCCGGTACTAAAGTGCACCTCGGGGCGCTGTTTTTACAAACAGGTATAAAACTTGCTTTTTTAGTACCGGTTATAGCACAACCGGGACTACCGTACCAGGGACGAAAGGTCGTTTGTCTAGTAGTGATCTACTCCCGTAGCTACTGGGATCGAAAAGCAATGGCCGCGAAGGCAACATAGCTCGAGTTCGACCCAGCGAGGGCGTGGAGATGAACGCGCAGAGCATATGCAGCGAGGGCGTCGATCATCCATGAGATTGAATAATGAACCAAGTCCTTATACAAAGGAATATTTCTCTATTCGGCTATTTGCTTAATTACAAATCTAAACGGGATGGCTCAAGTGGTGTAAACTCTGATTAAATTAGCCAATCATTAATTATGTGGCAAAATTGACTATCAACAGTTATATTTCTAAACAAAGATGCCTGGATATTAATCGAGAAAAAAAATCTGCTGCATTATATTCTAAATCTTAAAAACTTTAGTGCACCATCTCTTATGATGCCACGGATTGCAGCAGCTGGATGTGGGCCCCATCCAAGATTACACACTGAAAGAGGAAATGCACGTATGAAATCTGATGGCCGTATCCAAAGATTACACTCATGAACTGATCGGACTTCATTTTATCTCCAAAGGAAAATAAACATCTTGAATCTCACGGGATTTGCAACAATATATGCAACCGATATGTAAAGGTTCCGTTGCATGCCGACCAAAGTCTAATGCCACTTCCATGCGCCAGAGCTATTGGGCCATACCAACACTACCTAGCTCTAGAACATGGATCAAATAAAAGGCCCATGGGCTCCGCTTCACAAAGGATAAGAAACGGGCTGAAAATTAATTGGCACCTGTCACTCTCCCTTTCGCCTCGACAGGGAATATATGATGTGCTCTCGCGGTCTCACCAACAACGAAGAGACGAACATTCTATTATTATTAGTGAGTTTTTGTTTGTTTCTTTTTCGTATTGGTTACAAATGCCAGTGTAATTTTGTCATTCATGTTAAGCCCTTGGTAAGAGCGTCTCTCCAAGAGTGCACCTAGTAAATTTATTTAATCTCCTGCTTTCTATTAGTGAATTATTGGCGGCCGGAAAATTACCGGTCCTTAAACTCGTTTGCCGTTCGAACTCTCTCCCTCTGTGTAATTACAAAGTAGTATCACTTGCTTTAAACTATATATAGCCAAGCCATGGGTCTAAATTGACACTCTATTCGTTTGGCAGGATTGGACTGAAAAGTCTATTGATTTTGACTGATTCTGGACTGATTCAATAGTGTTCTGTGAGGGAAATAATCTGCAGAGGCTGGGCTGATAGGCCAAGTAAACAAAGCGATATCACTTGCTTTAAACAAACTGATGAATGTTCATTTAGTCCGCTGTCAACAACATCTCTTGCTCCATTAGGCTAACGCTAAGAGAAGCATCATCACCGTGCCCGGGCAGACCACGTCGGCGCATGCACAATCAGGAAGCCAGGCAATGTGTTCCTGAATATTCTAGTTGAATCCCGATCCTGTGGCCCGGCTTCGGGGCTACGGTTCAATTTCTGATCAGTTCTGACAAGCGATTCTATATATCATGGTGTGGTTGAAACGAGAACAAGCTCAAGCACAGAGATCAATTAGCCACGTACTACAGCATATATATCATCAAACACTGTAGCTCCAATTTTAGACAAATGGAACAATGATTGGAGGAAGGTGCTGCTGCTGGACCTGGTGGTGGTACACTGCTACTGGTGGCACCAGGCCAGGCCAGGCCATGCCAGCCAACAACGCAATAGGATCGCCTCAGGGGCTAGGCGTTTGATGCTTGGGTGACTGAACAAGTCAAGTCAAGCTACCATGACGTACATTTGGAGGAAGCTAGAGGTGGATTATGGACACTTGTTGTTTCCCCTAAATTGGACAAAAAAAAAAAAGATGCGGGAGCGACGCTCGACCTCGCATAGAAGGTGAGCAAGGGTTACCACTGGACCGCTAGGCCCGTTGCTGTAAACTTTGGGACTATACGTATTGTAATTTTCACGTGGATCCACATGTGCGCTCGCCAAAAGCCCAAAACTGTTGCCCTCACGCGCGCTTTCTGCCGTGCGATGGTTTTCAGCGAGTCGAGTTGGCGTCGCGCTAGTGGTTGCCATTTTCCGGTAGCAGCTAGACGTACGCCACCAGCACCAGCAGAGCCCATGCTCGATCTCTGCCGGTAGCAGCTGGACGTCCTCCCACATTTGCTGCAATAATGCAAGCTGCGCAAGGAAGCCCGTTTCAATTTGAGGCAGGCAGGTCAGTTCCTCCGCTATATTTATCTAGCGCCTGGCCCGGCCGCCCACCCGTCTCGAACTCGAATGAACCAGCCCGGCCGGCCAGCGAGTCGAGTCGTGTCACTGATGAGTATAGCTAGAGCAAGAGCTAGAGCTCATCGTCATCGTCTGTCATGTCATGTCTGAGTAGTTCGATCGCGTTCTTGTTTAGCGTGGGGACTGGGGGGCGGGCTTGACCCGGAACTCCATTGAAGTAAGGAGGAGGAGGAGGAGGAGGAGGGTGGTGTGCAGCACGCTGGTGCTGAGCTGCACAGAACAGTGACAGGCTTGTGGGGGCACGCGGCAATCAGTTACGAGTTGGTCACCGATCCATCCTATCGTGCTTTGGCCACGGCACTGGCCGGGTCCATCTGGCACCGCAATGACGACGAGATCACTCCCCCGCGCGCACGACCAGTAGGGGCTTGCCCCTCATGTTTCTTCAAATATACACAATAATGTTGCTAAGTTTTTTAATATGTGTGTGTATATATATATATATATGTTGGTTTTAAAAACAAAGTACCAGTAGGCTTTTTTTTTTTTTGAGATGGAACCTGGATTCCACTAATGAACTATGTCCAAACAGGTGATTGCACGCAAAAACAGCTAGCAACGGGTCCTGCCCCTGCACTGCTGCCATAGCACATGATCCTCCACACCACACCCACTGGTGAAGCCATAGGGGGTAGGGGGGAGGGGCGGTGGGCTCGAGCAGCCATGGATCACCCCCCATAGCCCCCTCCAATTTTGGGGAGAAAGAAGAAGGGAAGGGGGATGAAGGAATAAGAAGGGAAGGAGAGCCCCTGGTACTGTATCCTAGCTTCGTCCCTGACCACACCCTGCTATTGCAAAAATCCTTGGGGTAGTGACTAGTGAGAGACCCAATTCCAACGTCCACCCGCTGCACACACTCCTGACCACTCTCCATGCCAGCCTAAACAAGTTCGGTGTTATGTCCCTGGGTGCTTTTCCTTGTAGCCAGGAAGATTCTCAAAAACGGGTGTGCTCACTGTTTCCAACTGTCAATGAGGTACTGACTTTGAAGAGTTGCTTGTCGATCTCATTGAAGGGGACCTCTGTTCCTATCCAAGGCCTATCCGAATCAACCCACTGCTACCAAAGCCAACGTAACCTTAAAGCTCTACTAAACATCTCCATATCAAACACGCCTAGCCCTCCCATCTTCTTAGGTCTTTTGACATTTGCCCATCTGACCAGGCATTGCCCCCATTAGCCTTCCCCGACCCTATCCAAAGAAACTCTCTTCTCCGAGTTGCATATTCCCTCACATCTCTCTTTCCCTGTCATTTGGAAGTTTCAAGTTGCAACGAATAATGACATACCATCAGAATAGTTAGTGCTTAGTACTACAATCTAACTTTATTTTTTTGTTTTAATACGCCCCAGCAAGACACGCGCACACAACGCCGAGCAGCCCAGCATGAAAACAGGACAGCGCCTGTTATATCTGTCTCTGCTTGTAGTTTCGTCATGCACACGCCATCATGCACGTTCCGCCCGTGGGTGATGCTTTGTGCTGTTGTTATTGGGTTGTCACGGGCCCGTGTAGCAAGTTTGAGCATGCCTTCGGCGCACCAAAGGCACTAAAATTGAAAGGCACGGAAATGGACGTCAAATTCAGGAAAAAAAAAACGTTCAACCCTGCGGGTCGCAACATTCCGCTTTTGGCCGTTGTTGGGTTTTCACATGGCCTCGCTGGCTCGAGGGCCAAATCAATGTTTTTTTACTTCTTGTATTGCCTTGGGTGATGCAAATAGTAGCTTCTTGTGGCAATGCAGCTTACGCCCCAGCTAACTTCTAAGACTCTCCCCAGGCTGCCCCAACTCCTCATTCCAAGAATTATCCTTCATTACCTCAAGCTATAAAACTCCAACCTCCTTTCTTTTTTTTCAGCACAAAAAAGACGTATTAGCACCTGGACCATGCCGAACTTGCTTTGAGAAGTGAAGTCGAGTGGAAGACATTATTAAGAAGATATGTAACCCGATGGACCAGGCAGAATGGAATTCAGTGGTGGCGGCGGTGTTGTGTACATTGTGATCAGCTATGAACAAAGCCAAGCCGGGGGGAGGGGGGATAGTTAGTGGGGCGTGTACATTGTGATCAGCTATGAACAAAGCCAAGCCGAGGGGAGGGGGATAGTTAGTGGGGCTGAAAGTGTGCGAGTCAATCAATTTTCATGTCATCCAGTTTGAGAATTTTTACTAGGCCAATTAGTATGTTTGAGAGAGGTTATTTAATTTTCGAGTAAAACATGGTCAAACACGCTAGTCGGGGGTGCTGTGCAGCGCGCTCGCTAGTGCTGCCGTACAGCCGCACATAACAATGACCCTAGTTACTAAATCAGCCTGGCTATGCAACCATCTTGGTCCAACCCAAGACAGCCCACGGCATGGAGCCGAGAGAAAAGCATTCATGCGAATAGAAAAAGGGCTTGCAGCTGCGGCTGTGAGGGTTTATGCGCTTGGTTTGACCATCCTCTAATTATTTGGGCTATCGGACTATGGGGAGATGCGAACCATGTTGTTGTACATGAGTTGATGCAAGAGTTCACCAGTACTGTATCTTTATATGCTGTTTCTTATGATTGTGTCCTTGCGTTCTCCCTAGGATGGCAGAAATTCTAAATGTAACTGTTAATATTGAGATTTGTGCTTCATGGGTTCAGGGTCTAGAGAGAGTGATTAGTTCCAAAAAAGCGTAAAAAGTTTTCACCTAGAGAGCCATGCACGCGGCCAATGCAAAAGGTTTTCATCTCCACGTCTCCTTTTCAACAATCTAAAAACACCCCCTCTTTATTCAGCTGCTACTGTAGATCAGCCCAGTGCAGTTCCCGGACTTGTCTTGTGTGTGCTGTCTGAATCTGCAGTGCTGTTAGCTGATACTACAGTACTAGTAGTACTACACTCGTTTTGTACCCTGCGCCTATGCGGATCGCGATTTGATGTAGGCAAATAAGTCCAGCTGTCATGAAGAAGTCGTAACATGCAGACCTGCACTAAGGAAGTCTAGTAGTCTAAATAAATATTTTATTAAATAAGAATGTCATGAGTCCTGCGTGACTCTCTTCAGTTTCTTCTAGCCTGTTCACATGCTAGTATTTGGCCCTGCGTGGTCTATATATGTAAGAACCTTTGGCTTGTGAGAGGGTGAACTGAATATGAAAGAAGTGTCCCTATATTGGTGATTACTAGACGGAAGTTGCGAGGTGCAATTCCATCTATATTTCTGTCTTGTTCGTGTGCCTCTTGCTTGATCTATTTGGCACTACGTTCTAACCACTGCATCAGTTGGTATTCAGAGCGGAGGAGATCGAGTCCATGGCGGGAGGGCGGAGGAATCGAGGCCGTGCACCGCAGCCAAATATTCAGGTTGATGATGGTGAGATGGAAGACGAGTCTCGTGATGAGACTCCCCGTCGTCATCGGAACCTGGAGGACATCGATGCCAGATTGAGGAATCAAGACCGAGAGTTGAGACGTCAAGTGCAGACCCTGGTGCAACAAATGACGGCCATGCAAACCCAGATGGCTGAACTTGTTGACACTAGGCAACGGAGGGATATGCCAGAAGATCAGAGCTTTGAAGATGTCTCCTCTGATGGTGATGACTCTTCAGCAAGCGAACTGAGGCGTCCTGAAGTTAATCCTTTTGCGCGGCGTAACCGCGAAAGGAACCGTGCTCCAGCTGAACGCGAGAACAGCCGGCGCCGTTGCTTTCGAGTGAATTTACCAGAGTTTTCGGGAGGTCTATCTGCTGAAATTTTTGTTGACTGGCTAGATCAGGTTGAGCGTATCTTTGAATATGCAGAAGTTCCTGAGGAGGAGCGAGTCCCTGCAGTTGCAATGAGACTCAAAGGACGTGCTTCTATTTGGTGGAAGAATCTTGAGAAGAGTCGCAGGGCTCGTGGGAAAAGAAAGATTGGTTCATGGACTGCCATGAGAGAAAAACTGCAGCGTGAGTTTCTTCCGTTTAATTATGAAGAAACCCTATTTTTACAGCTCCAAAATATTCGCCAAGGACAGAGAAGTGTTGATGAATACACAGATGAGTTCTACAAATTGGTGTCACGTAATAACCTAAGTGATTCCAAGAGCCAATTGGTTGCGAGGTATGTTGGTGGCCTCCGAAAATCTATTCAAGATGTGCTATCTGTGCATATAAATTTCACAGTTTCAGAAGCATATCAACGGGCTATAATAATTGAAAAACAGCAGCAGCGAGTTTGGCGTTCTAATGGTGCTTCACTCCAACCTTTACCAGAGGTTACAGGAAGCAAGGAGGCTCAACAAAAAAATTCTTTACCAAAAGGAATAGCAGAAACTTCAAAGTCAAGAAATGCTCGCTGTTTTAAGTGTGGATCCTCAGAGCATTTGCAGAGAGATTGTGCAAAGAATAATAGCAGAGATGGCAAAGGATTAATGGCTGAATTTGAGCAAGCATGTGAAGAACAGAGGGAACCTGTTTATGACAAGTATGATGACGAAGTGGAGCTTGATGGAGATACTGGGGAAATGCTTGTAATGGAGCGTGCCTTAGTGACAAAGCCAGATAATGAAGATTGGCGACGGCGAAGTTTGTTTCACACGCGCTGCACCATGGGAGGTAAAATATGCCATGTCATTATAGATAATGGTAGTTGGGAGAACACAATATCAGAAGATGCAGTGAATAAACTTGGGCTTCAGAAACGTAAACATCCACATCCCTACAACATGAGATGGTTCAAATCTGATAAGGTTTCTAGAGTCCAATCCCGGTGTTTGGTGTCCCTTTCTATTGGCAACAAATTTTTTGATGAGGTTGAATGTGACGTGGTTGATATGGATGTCAGTCATCTCATTCTGGGGCGACCTTGGCAGTATGACCGGCATGCAATTCATGATGGTCGCAAGAATACATATACTGTTATGAAGGATGGGCAGAAGTTCGTATTAAATCCAGTTCATGTGGATGAGTTTTCTGTTTCACGTAGCGGTGAAACATCTGCAGCTACAAATTTGGTCTCGTATAAGCAATTTTTACGTGATTCATCGGATGGTGGCATCTACTTATTGCTAATTGCAGAACAAAAGGAAGATTCTGTGGTATGCAAGGAAGCAGAGGAGATGCTAGCAGAATTTTCAGATGTATTTCCCCTAGACCTTCCCTCTGTGTTACCGCCAGTGAGAGATATTCAACATCGGATTGATCTAGTACCAGGAGCTACTTTGCCTAATCGTCCAGCTTACCGCATGAATCCTACAGAGTACAAGGAGCTGAATCGACAAGTGAAAGAGTTGCTTGATAAAGGATTTATTCGTCCTAGCTTGAGTCCTTGTGCCGTCCCCGTATTATTGACGCCAAAAAAGGATGGCTCATGGCGTATGTGTGTGGACTGTCGGGCTATCAATAAGATCACTATTAAGTATCGGTTTCCCATTCCTCGATTGGATGACATGTTGGATAATTTATCCGGAGCCATCATATTTTCAAGGATTGATTTAAAAAGTGGCTATCATCAATTAAGGATTCAGCCAGGGGATGAGTGGAAGACTGCTTTCAAGACGCGAGACGGTCTTTTTGAGTGGTTGGTAATGCCTTTTGGGCTTTCTAATGCTCCAAGTACTTTTATGAGATTAATGAATCATGTGTTACAACCTTTCATTGGGAAGTTTGTCGTCGTATATTTCGATGATATACTCATATACAGCAGCAGTAGGGAGCAACATTTTCAGCATTTGAGGGAAGTGTTGTTTGTCTTAAGACGTGAGCAGTTATATGCCAACCCAAAGAAATGTGAATTCTTGGCAACTTCTATCAACTTTTTGGGTTTTATTGTGTCCACACAGGGCCTGCAACCTGATCCAAGTAAGGTTGAAGCCATCCTCAACTGGCCTGCACCACGAACACTAACTGAAGCTCGTAGCTTTCATGGCCTTGCTTCATTCTATCGCCGATTCATTCGTAATTTCAGCATCATCATGGTTCCTTTTACTGAATGCATGAAGCAAAGTGGGATATTTGTTTTAACTAAAGATGCATATGAAGCCTTTGAGGATGTTAAGAACAAGATTGCTTCAGCAGGTTGCTTAGCCTTACCTGATTTCGAAAAATTGTTTGAAGTTCATTGTGATGCTTCAGGAAAAGGTATTGGTGCTGTTCTCAGTCAAGAATCTCATCCTGTTGCCTTTTTCAGTGAGAAATTGACAGGCTCACAGCTCCGATATTCCACATATGAGACTGAATTATATGCAATTGTCCGTGCCTTACAATATTGGAGGCATTACTTACTCCATCAAGAGTTTGTTCTATATAGTGATCATGAAGCACTGAAGCATATCCGAAGTCAAGCTAATCTAAGCCGGAAACATGCACGGTGGGCCAGCTTTCTTGAAGAGTACAACTTTGTTTTGAAACACAAATCTGGCTCACAAAATCGGGTGGCTGATGCATTGAGTCGCAGAGCACACTGCCTAACTATAACACGAATTCAAGCTGTTGGCTTTGATATTATTCCTGAGATGTATTCCACTGATCCTTATTTCACCAAAATTTATGAAGTTGCTCGGGCAAAGAAATCAGCTGACTATACAATACATGATGGATTTCTTTTTCGAGGTACACAATTGTGTATTCCTGATTGTTCTGTCCGAGATTTGATTATCAAGGAAATTCATAATGAAGGTCATCGTGGACGGGACAAGTCAGTTGCAATATTGCTGCAACAGTACTTTTGGCCTCATGCTCGTAAGGGTATGGAGAGATTTGTTGCACGATGTCATATATGTCAAGTTTCCAAAGGAGTTGCTACCAATGCAGGTTTGTATATGCCCCTGCCTACTCCTACCGAACCATGGACAGATGTGAGTATGGATTTTATCCTAGGCCTACCACGTACACAACATCGTGTGGATTCTATCTTTGTTGTCGTGGACCGCTTCAGTAAAATGGCCCATTTCATTGCTTGTCGAAAGACATCAGATGCAAGTCAAATTTCTAATTTGTTCTTCCGTGAGGTCGTGCGCCTTCATGGAATTCCACGAAGCATTACCTCTGACCGGGATACTAAGTTTATGTCCCATTTTTGGCGGTCCTTGTGGAGGCAAATGGGAACAAGTTTGAATTTCAGTACGGCTTACCATCCACAAACGGATGGACAGACAGAAGTAGTGAATAGAAGCTTGGGAAATATGTTGCGGGCTCTTGTTGGTGACAAACCAAAGCAGTGGGATCAAATTTTGTCTTATGCTGAATTTTCTTTCAACCGGACCCCAAATCGTTCTATTGGGTTTTGTCCATTTGAAGTGGTTTATGGTCGGGTACCTGATGGCGTGCTTGCATTAGCACCTATTCCTTCTGTTGGGAAGAAAAGCAAGAAGGCGGATGAATTGATTGACGAGTTGGGACTACTTCACAAGTTAGTTCAGCAACGGATTCATGAAAGCAATGCTAAATATAAGGCTGCAGCTGATCAACATCGTCGATATGTTGTGTTTGAAGCAGGGGAGTTTGTATGGGCTATTTTAACTAAGGATCGTTTCCCTGCTGGACAATACAATAAGCTAAGTAAACGGAAGATTGGGCCATGTAAGATCTTGAAAAAGATAAATGATAATGCATATCAGCTGGAACTACCGAGTCACCTTCAAACTTCTGATGTGTTCAATGTGAAACATCTTGTACCATATCAGGGAGATCCGATTGGAGATGGCAGTTCGAACTCGAGGTCGAGTTCTTTTGAGCCAGGGGAGAATGATGTAGGCAAATAAGTCCAGCTGTCATGAAGAAGTCGTAACATGCAGACCTGCACTAAGGAAGTCTAGTAGTCTAAATAAATATTTTATTAAATAAGAATGTCATGAGTCCTGCGTGACTCTCTTCAGTTTCTTCTAGCCTGTTCACATGCTAGTATTTGGCCCTGCGTGGTCTATATATGTAAGAACCTTTGGCTTGTGAGAGGGTGAACTGAATATGAAAGAAGTGTCCCTATATTGGTGATTACTAGACGGAAGTTGCGAGGTGCAATTCCATCTATATTTCTGTCTTGTTCGTGTGCCTCTTGCTTGATCTATTTGGCACTACGTTCTAACCACTGCATCACGATTGACAGTGCAACGACGTCTCTGCTGCTATTCAATCAAGCATGTTTAACTTGGGTGATCGATGGATGAAGAGTACAATTGACCAGCTATCTTAATTACACAACATCTCATCACCAAACAACAACTCATCAACATCTTTAGCTACTCAGGCCTGTCACAGTAGGCCCCTCCTGGCCCCCCGTACGCGACGGCGTACCCTCCCCTGCCCTGGTCAAACCCAAGTGGTTTGGCGTCGTAGCAGGTGGGCGTGGTGACGACGGTCCGGTCGGCCTTGTCGTTGGCGATCACCCCGTTGTAGCCGACCGCGTAGTACTCCATGATCGTGGCGGCGAAGCGCGAGCCGGCGCACGAGGGGATGCCGTTGCCCATGGGCGTGGTGGTGTGGTTGCCGCCGGGCCTCGTGTTCAGGACACGCCCGCCCATCTCCACGTACCACGCCTCGGGGAACCGTGTGTTGAACACCGTCTCAGGGTAGGACCCGATCTCGTGGTCCGACACCGTCACGTGCCAACTCGCCCCCGTCGCGTCCTGCAATCATGCGTTTCATCGTTCAATGTAATGGTATGTGCAAATGCATAATGGAAAAAGAAAAGAAGCATGCAACGAGCGGCACACCGACGTACTCTGTGTATGCCGACTGGCACGCCGTATCTCTCGCCTCCGACCTGCGAGTCGGCGTTGCTGAAGGAATTCCCGAGCACGTACGGGCTTGGGTAAAGCTGGAATCCTCCACAGTCCAGGTTGAAACAGTTGTTGTTTACGCCACCGTCGTTCTGCATGCACGAATTGCCATATGTACAATCAAGGACGACACAGGATGACAAGAGGTAAACGCGTCATTCTTTTGTGTGATGATGGTGTACGTAGTACATCTAATTAAACAACCAGCTGATCGAAGGCTTACAGAGTAATTTTTTAGATAAAGGAATAGTTCAATATTCCGGCCTCTACATCATAGTAATATATCCAGCCATTATTACAAAACAGGAACCACACATGATTGCGTAAAAATGGGTAAAGTAAACAGCCTATGAACACAGCCTATTACTAAACCGCCACCCATTCTTCGCGAAGATCTCCATAGCCGTGGTCTCCAAAGCTCGACATGCGTATGATATAGTGACTTTGTCCTCCTCCTTCTGAAGCAGCGCCCAGAGTCTTATCCAGTATGTCGCCCTGAAAAGGACCTGCAGACAAGATTGTTTAATTGCTTTATTAAAAACAATGTCATTTCTACTAAGCCACATGGCCCAACACACCGCACTAGCACCTGTGAGAATTAATTTCTTTTTCCTCCACCTTACACCTTGTAGCCATGACCCAAACATATGAATAATGTTATTAGGTTTATGTAGACCAAAGGTAGTATGAATTATTCTCCAAATTAAACTAGCCATATGGCATTCGAAAAAGAGATGTATGGTCTCATTATTGCTACAGTAGCAACATTTCTCATTTCCATGTCAATTCCTCCTAGCTAAGTTATCTTTAGTTAGAATAACCCCGCGATGAAGGAGCCAAAGGAAGACTTTTACTTTTAGAGGAATCTTTAGTTTCCACACGGGTTTATTTATGGGAAGAACCCTTACATCTAGGATCGCCCTGTACATTGACTGGACAGAGAAGAGTCCACTTTTTTGTAAGGACCACGTGAACATGTCTGGTTGCTCCACAAGCTGTATACTTGATATCTTGGACACCATCTCATGCCACTTTAGAAGATTATTTCCCCTTAGAGCTCTTCTAAAAGAAACATTAAGAGGAGCCGAAGACATGACCTTCTTTATTGTTTCATGCTTCCTAATCACAAGATTATAAAGCTCTGGATATTGTTCACTAAAACTAGTATTTTCTAACCATCTATCTTCCCAAAATCTAATTTGTTCCCCGTTCTTGAGTTGAAAAGTTCCGCAATCAAGGAAATCTTGTTTGACCTTCATTAGCCCAGACCAGAAATTTGAATCGCCTGCTTTTTTCTTCACATGCGCGATTGTTTTGGATCCTAGGTATTTGTTTCTCAGGATTTGTTGCCATATTCCGTCTTCATTAATAAGCTTGAATAGCCATTTACTTAAGAGACATTTGTTTTGCACTTCTAAATCCAAGATTCCTAGTCCACCTTGATCTTTCGGTCTACACAAGATGTTCCATTTTGTTAATCTATATTTTCTTTTGTGTCCATCTCCTTGCCAAAAGAATCTGGACCTAAAATAGTCCAGCTTCTTAAGAACTTCTTTTGGTATTTCAAAAAAGGAGATCATGTACATAGAAAGATTGCTTAGGACTGAGTTAATAAGGGTTAGCCTGCCTCCATAGGAGAGCATCTTGCTTTTCCATGTACTCAGTTTTCTTTCAAATCTTTCCTCTATTATTTTCCAATCTTTATTGCGGAGCTTAGTATGGTGCATTGGGATTCCGAGGTATCGGAAAGGAACCTCTCCAACAGGACATCCAAAAATATTTATATAATCTTGTTCGACCTCTTTTGCTTCTCCATAGCAAAATAATTCACTCTTATGGAAATTTATCTTGAGACCAGTAAGATGCTCAAAAGCTGTAAGCACGAGCTTCATATTCTTAGCCTCTTCGAAATCATGTTCCAAAAAAAGAATTGTATCATCTGCATATTGTAAAATAGAGAGGCCATCACCAACAAGATGTGGAATTAGGCCTGAGATTTGCCCATCCCTTTTCGCCCTTTCAATAAAAGTTGCCAACATATCTGCAACAAGATTGAAAAGAAGTGGGGAAAGTGGGTCCCCTTGTCTCAAACCTTTCTTGGTTTGGAAAAACCTTCCGACATCGTCATTGACCTTAATGCCCACACTACCTTTTGAAATAAAAGACTCGATCCATTGACACCATTTTTCTGAGAAACCCTTCATCCTTAATGTCTGCTGTAGGAAAGGCCAACTAACCTTGTCGTAGGCCTTTTCAAAATCCAGTTTTAAAACAACCCCATTCATTTTCTTTTTATGAAGCTCATGTAAGGTCTCGTGTAAAATAACCACACCTTCAAGAATGTATCTTCCAGGCATGAAAGCAGACTGAGTAGGCCGGATAATCTTGTCCGCAATGCCCGTCAATCTATTAACAGTAACCTTTGTGAAGATTTTAAAACTAACATTAAGAAGGCATATTGGTCTAAAATTTTGAATTTGGCTTGCATCATTTTTCTTGGCTTACAGAGTAATACACGAACAGTCTTGACAGGGAGTCTCCGTAGAGCGCAGGCCAGGTCTGTGACAACGCCACGTACAACAATGTGCATGCATGTATGCAAAGGTTAATAATGTTGAACTGGACCTTTTCCTATTTCCTAAAACGAACTTCTTGAATTAATTCAAAGGATGTTATTGTAAAGTAGGATCGGAATGAGACGTACCACGAGGCCAATAGCAATCTGATTCTCAAGAGTTTTGGGCGGGTGGAGACCCTGGGAACGGCCTGAAATGGTCGTCCAGCGAGTACCCAACCAGGAGGTAGTTCATGGAGAGCTCGTCGGGGTGGACGTCCACTTTCCAGTACGGCAGGGTCACACGGGCACCAAGGTACGCCGCGTTGCAGGCGTACGCAGCGGCCACCTACACCAACGCAACACCAGAGAACAGCATAGCAGAGACTGGTAATTAACGTGTCAAGAGCAGCAGAGCAAATTTTATTTCAGAAAGGAAAAAAGAGAGAACAGAGCAAAAAGAATGTAACAGAGTGAATGAGATGATTACCTCCACTTTGCCCTTCATGTTGTCCATGACTTTATTTTGAAAATTATTGTCCGTGACTTTGGTGGGGACGTATGAGGAGCCGTCGGCGTCAGGTCGCCGGAACGGCGAGGCCAGGCGCGCGACCTCCGTGCTGGCGCGGCGCGTGTCCCTGCGGATGCCGACGGTCCCCGGCGGACAGCTCCCGCTTTTCCGCCACGTCTGCTGCAGCTCCTGCGGACTCCGCTCCGGCTTCGGCTGCAGCTCATCACATGGCCATGCAGAGAAGAGAGATAAAGATTCCACTCCGAATAAATCAGCAAAGAATTAATTAGCAGAAATATTTCCTAATCTAGACGGAATCATGATTGACCAGCACAACAAAGATTCTATGCTTTTAATAAAAATTTTAAGTAAGAAGATATTTTTTTTTCGATAAGAAGTAAGAAGAGATGGAGATGGAGACCTGAAGTAGTACTCGGCTCCCCGGCGGAGCATCCTTGAACGCCGGCTGCTGGTGCACGTCGACGCAGTCAATCACGTCGCCGTCCTCGCTCTGCTCGCATGCATACCAAATACACACCGTCATCGTCTGTCAACCAGAATGTACTGTACCGTAGTTATCATCGCTGAATGAATACGATACGACGTACCTGGATGGTTTTGTTGACGGCCAACGCGCAAGCTCCTCCGGCTGCAACTAGGAGCAGCACGATGGCTGTGAGGGCAGGCGCCACTGTTGCATGCCCCATGAATCTTGTGTGTCGAAGGACACACAAGAGAAGATGATGATCGCAAACTCCTCGCAGAGAAGAAGATGATTTTACTAGCACATTGTACATGTACGCATATATATAATTATCAGGACAAACGTAAAAGGAATCTCATTATCATATCCAGGTCACGCAGATTCTTATCCGCTGTCATATTCCCAGTGGATAAACTGTACGCTGAAGGAAATACATTACCATGTCTGGGTTCGTTCTTGATTCAATCCGGTCAGACGAACCGGTTTGAGCTCTTCCTCTTGTCAGCTATTGCTGACCATCAATACGTCGTCCATTTCACATTTTGACCATGAGTCAAGCTGGACGTTTAAATGTTATTGATACACTGCACTTATGGATATTTAAATTTTACAGCTAGATCCACAGACAAATGGACGTACGTACTAGGCTACATGACATCTGGTATTACAATCCTTGAGGTCATATATATCCTTCTAGAAATATTTTCAAAATTCTACATAGTCAATGTTCTTTATTCGAGCAGCCTAGCATTCATTAACACCTCCAGTCACAAATACTTGCCGCTTTGACCGTAAAAGTCAAACGTCCGGCCAGCCTCCGGTCTTTAGAGAAATCGTTTTTTACACAGCGAGGTAGCTATTTTTTCGTTTTGTTTTCGGGTGGGTGGTGTGCAGTGTGTCTGCTCGACTTCAAGGATGGCCACCAGCAGTAGTTTTTCGTTTTGTTTTCGGGTGGGTGGTGTGCAGTGTCTGCTCAACTTCAAGGCTAGCGTGGCTACTCGAGTACTACTACTCTCGGAATGTACTACTCCGTAGGAGGCATTGCTCGACTGGATATGTACCTCTCTCAAGCTAGTGATATATCTCCAAGCATACGCTGCGTGCACCTTTTTTTTTTCTTCATCTTTATTTGTCAAGATTAGCTCCACCGTCATTCACGCCTTCGTAACCATAGTACTCCCTCCGTCGCTAAAAGAGAGCCGTTTTTGTGTACGTGTCACAAGTTTGACTCGATTTATAGAGAATACATACAAAATTTATATCTTTAAATAAATTTGTAAAAAAAACTAGACTAAAAGATCTTTCCAATGATACTAATTATGTACCATAAATATTAATATTTTTTAATATAAAATTAATCAAAGTCGTTTCTCGGGAAGTGAGAACGACAATCTTTTAGGGACGGAGGGAGTACACAATATAGATTTCCATGCAGTGTACCTAGTATACTTTCCAGTATGGTATGTACGTACCTAGTGTACCCACGCCTTCATCTTTTATTCTATAGAAATCATCCTAGTCATTGGGTTGGGACTACCATATAGGATAAAAGATGATGACTTGAAGAGTTTTGGATATAGATGGCCATATGGGCCGCCCAGCCCAGCACGGACCGGCACGACGGCGGCCCAGCACGATGCGGCCCAGCCCAATGCGGCCCGAAGGGCACTTCGTGCCGTGCCGTGCCGGCCCGCGTGCCGACAAGGCTGCGCAGCCCAGCACGCCGGCCTTTTTGTCGTGCCGTGCCGGCCCGTTGGCACGACAATAGCCCAGCGTGCCGTCGTGCCCGTGCCAGCCCGCGGCACAACTCGCCATCGCCGTCGGGATTGGGGAGGAGCGAGGATGCCGGCGGGATTGGAATGGGGAGGTGAGGGATCGGTGGGAGAGGGGGCGGCGACAGTATCGGTGGTGTGGGTGAGTGGGGCGTGGGGGACTGAGAGTCTGAGAGAGAGGTGGAGGGGAGTTTTTTAGGTCAACTACGAGCCGACTGGGCTAGATGGGCCGTTGGGCCGCGTGCCAGCCCATCGTGCCGCGTCGGGACGACTGTTTTCGGGTCGTGCGGGGCCGACACGCTGGGCTCAAATCTGTGCCCAACACGGCCCGACAAGTGGGCTGAGCCGACACGGGCCCAATGACCTTCGTGCTGGGCTGCGTTCGTGTCGGGCCAAAAAATCGTGCTTTGGGCTAACCCATGGGCCTCGTGTCAAATGGCCATCTATAGTTGTGGAGGGTGAATTGGTGGACTGGAGACACTGCACATCGGTGACAAATAAAGGGTCTCACCAATATTAATTGCGGCCACCAACCATCGCACCCCCTATGGTAACTGCTGGTAAGCCGTGTGTCTCGAAATGGATGGGGCAACTGTGTGCCACACACGTCTCCCCGAGATGGATGCACGGATCGGGTTGATGATCCCCATTAGGAATGCAGCATCACGCGTCAATGCAACTGTCGTGCTTCAGTGATGCGTCCTGTTGAACTCCAGCCCTAAATGGTGTCAAGCAAAAAACAAAGGTTCGGAGAGGCACTAAATGGCTGCCAAGTACGGAGTAATGGGGATGCATGACAGTATGATGTATCCTCCCAGGCTCTCATGTCCTGGCACTTACAGATCTTGGCAGAAGAAAAGTAAGTACACTGCACCTCACCTTTTGTGGAGAGTGCATCTGCACTTGTATTGGCCACCGGCTGCGGAAGAACAGGCATCGGTCCTTGTGGTGCACCGGCTCGAAACAATTTGATCTTCAGGGGAACCCAAGTCACCTGCAATCAGCTAAGCAGTTTTTCAAGTCAGAATTTGCCTTAGTTATTCTAAGAGCAAAGGAGATACACAAAACACAGATGGATTTATGGCTACAATCGATTTTGTAATAGGCTTGATTTTCTTCTCATCTTCCTTCATCTCTTGATCCTCGGATGTAAAACTACTGTTACTCTCTTTAAATATATAACCAGCAGGAGAGAACCCCTCCTGTTTAATAAAAAAGGCATCAGTCCTTGTGGTGCACTTTGATTATCCAATCTGCCAAGATAGCTAGTGCTGGGCTCTCGTGCTACAACCTGAATCGTTAGACTTTGTTGCAAGAGATATGAATATTGTGGCACCGTTGTTGCTCACAAATTTGGAATCAGTGGGTGATTAATCTCAAGCTGCAAACTAATTTCCGTTATTCAAAGATATCTCATGTATTGGCTAGCGTGGTGGTGCAGTATATAGAAGCCAACCACCTTTTATCTAAAATCAGTTAACTTGGAGTAATCACATTCAGAGGTACGGTGTTAGCCTGTTAGGATAAAAAAGAGTAACCTGCAAGTTGGAAAGGTTGATAATCAATTCAGCAGGATGCTGAGAGTAGTAGCAAAGGCGTGAGAGCTCGATTCAAAGCTGCATGTGAGCAAGGCCAGTCGCACACTCGCACGGAAAGAGAGCTAGTAGGCCCCCTCCTCTCTTCACTGCAGTACTGCAGGGCGAGATCCAAGGCCGGAGCAGGGGTGAGCAGGCGCCGGGAAGGGAAACGAGAGCCCGACGCTACACTTGCGCAGGCAGGAGGAGGAAGCAGCAGCAGCTATAGCCATGGCCGTCCCGCGCGCCAAGCAACCGGCCAAGCACAGTTGATCGTCGGTGTCATCAGTTGACTCCTCTACAGATGCAATTATATCCCAGTAACAACACGCGAGGAATTCAGAAGTATATATGCCACGTGACTCGAAGCACCAGTTCTCTGCATGTTATCAGATGTGTACCCATTGGAGGTCCCCGTTTTTGCTGTGGGCCCCGTGGTGGTTATGGCGAGGCGACGTCATTGTTTAACGGCAGACGACACTGCTGGAACTGGCCGCAGTGCGGGTTCATCAGCTGCACCTCGATCGGGATTCATATCGATCACCCTCACGACGGGATCGATCGCGGGATGGTTTGACACGCGGGATCGATCGCCGCGGTCTCCTTGCGAACCGATGTGACAATATCAACCAATTCACTGTCAGGGAGACAGCAGCAGTAGAGTCCGTTCTGCAAGCTATAGCTGATTTTAAGTGTTTCAATAGTATTATATGAAAGAGAAGAAAACAGAATAAGTCAGAACAAACTGGCTATGACGGTTAAACAAACAAGCAAAAACTGACTCGTCACGACGACACGTCTGCCACCATGCATATGTTGCATGCCAATGTACTCGTGGTACCACCGGCCAGCTCTTTCGTCCCAGCAACCTGTGGCTCAGCATTCAGCAAGACACACAACTCCATCATACACTAGTACCGGTGGTTCATGCATGTGTCTTTGACTTATCGCGCAGCTAGAGCTAGCTAGTCACCTCCCATCCAACGCCAATCTCGCTGCTCGGTTTGGTCGCCGGAGCTCCGCCTCCCGCCGGACGCGCGCAGGTGCTGCCCGCTGGCCGGAGCGGTAGAGCTGGTGGAGCCGTCGCGGAGACACCGTTCCGGAGCCGCGCGGCGTATCGACGGAAAAGGAACGGCCGGCCGCGCGCATCTGGCCGCTGCTGCCCGCCGGCTGTGAGTGGCGGGCGACGGCCCGGCCGCGCGCAGGTGCTGGCCCCGCTAGCCGGAGTGGCAGACAACGAGGAGCAGTCGCGGCGGCGCGTTTCTTCCGATGCGCTGCATGTGCGCCGCGCCAGGTCCGCCTTACAAACGCCCTGGTACCGCACGGCGGCGGCGGCGGCGGCGGCGGAGGCAAGGTCTCCAGGAACGCAAGAAGGACGTCGGAGGAGGGCACCGATGGAGACGGACCAGGAGAGGAATAGGACGGGCGAGGTGGCAGTGTGGTTGCCGACGAAGCCGGGCTCCGAGTTGAGGTCTCGCCGCGCCAGGCCTTGCACACCGGAGCGGACGCGGCGGAGCAGCCGGCTGGACCCGACCGGCAATCGGACGAGGAGCTCGCGCGGCGCCGGCAAGGCCTACAAGAGTAAGGACGCGGGAGGCGGGCGCTGCCGGTGACTCGACGGCGCTCCGGCGAGCCGCGGCGTGCGGCGGAGGCGGCGTTCCGGCGACCACAGGGCGGACGGTGCTTGGGGATACCGTCCGGGGGTGGACGGTATTTCAAATACCGTCCACCCCTGGGTGCCTGCGAGCCGTCTGATGCGAACGTGTGCGGCCTGGATCCACTGAATTCACGGTAGAGCCTTTGTCTTCCTCGTCAGATGTTGACTCTGACGAGTCAAGTCTACGAGATTACTGAGTACGAACGCCAATTCCGGTGCCGCCAGCCGGAGCCCCGCCTCCCTCGCCGGCCCCGCTCCTTTTCCAAGGTGCTCCTCGCTGCTGCACGTCCAGGACATGTATGCGCTGTCGACAGCCGCTGACCGGTGCGGCAGAGCACGAGGAACAGTCACGACGACGCCGTTCGCATGGCTTGCTGCTGCAAAGGAACGCACGGGTAGGCTTTGTTGGGTTGGGGCTGCGCTCTCTCTTTCTGCCTGTGCGCCGCTGCGCCGGCTTACAGGTTAGCGGAAGGTGTTTGCCGGAATGCCGCAGGCAGCGCATGCTGCGAGAGCCTTCCTTTACGGTTGCCATGAACGCCGCAGTGCGATCGAGAGAAGAGGAAAATCTGGCTTGTTCGCTCATGGTCTCGCTAGACTGATGATCACGTGTTGGAGTTGGAGCTTGATTTCCGGTGCTAATTCCAGATTTACCGGAGGTGCACTGTGCTGTCCGTGGTCTCCGGCTGGCGTCGTCCATGGAAGCCCGGATCGACGTTCACCGCTCTTCGTCGCCGGGACCGCGACTACTTGCCGGCGCTCAGGCGAGC
Organism: Urochloa ruziziensis; assembly: GCA_015476505.1. Classification (NCBI taxonomy): domain Eukaryota; kingdom Viridiplantae; phylum Streptophyta; class Magnoliopsida; order Poales; family Poaceae; genus Urochloa; species Urochloa ruziziensis. Next base: position 744,224 of record CM027126.1, on the reverse strand, counting down.
CGCGGCGCGCGGCGAAGACGGCGTTCCGGCGACCGCGGGGAGTGGACGGTACCCCCTGGGCGCCTTCCAGTCGTCTGATGCGATCGTGGGCGGCGGAGATCGACTGAATCGCAAGCGAGTCTTCTTCCTCTTCCAGGTCTATGAACGCCCAATCGCCCATGGGCCATGGCGCCCCTTTGTCTCGGCCTCCTCGCTGCTGCACGGACCATGCCTACAGCACGCGTGCAAGTTGCTGGCTGCTGGACGGAGTAGCCAGGGGATCAGTTACGGCGACGCCGTTCGCGCAGCGGGTTGGTGGAAAAGGAACGCCCGGAGCAGGCTTGGGTGTGGGGGCCGGGGGGTCGGTTTGTTAAGAGCAACTCCAGCCCACGCACCAAATCTGAGTCCCTGTATAGTGTTTCCAGGCCGGCCCGGAAATTTTATGGGCCCATATTTCACTCTCCACTCCAGCCGGCCCGAGCAAAAGTCGGCCCGTAAATCAATCTGCCTGGCAGGACCCACCTGTCAGCGAGATCTCGCGCCTCGCCCTCCATCCCTTCGTTCTAGCCGCGCCCGCACTGCGGTGACCTCGTGCCTCCGGCGTGCCCAGGCCTCCCCTCTGCGGCTCCGCCTCTGGCGAGCCCCGCCTCCCCTCCCCCGCATCTCCACTCCGCCTCCGGCGAGCCCCGTATCTCCTCCGTCGACGGCGGCCCCGCGCCTCTCCTCCGTCAACGGCGGCTCCGCGCCTCCACTCCTCCTCCGGCGCGCTCGCCGCCCCGGCCTCACCGCGCTGCCGCGCGCTCGACTCCCCAGCACCCTCTCCTCCTTCCCGCACCGCCGCGCCATCTCCACCGCACGCGTCCGCCTCGAGCCCGCCATGCCACCCCGCCACACCGCGTCCAGGTGAGTTCCATCTCCGAAGATTGTTTCTTGACGGATATCTCATTGTTACAAACTGACAGAAGAAAAGGAATTTGCTAGGCGCACAGTGCCGCTCTCATGCTCATCTAGTTGAGCATATTCAGTCTACTCAAGCGCATTAGCTAGGAACAACTCTCATGTTCTTACTTTTACAAGTGCATCGATTTTTCCTTGTGGTCTTTCCTTAACGATAGCAATAGCTCAGTTGGTTTACTTGTGGCACAACTCTCATTTAGGCGCACAGTGCCGCTCTCATGCTCATCTAGTTGAGCATATCTGAATGGTTACATACCTTTCCAATATCTTTGAGCTGCATTTGTTAATTAGTCCCAGCTTCGACATGGTCAATTGTTTCTCTTTTGCGTCAATGACAAAATCCTGGACAATTTGATGAAAGAAAGAGCTGGCCTCCTCACTAGTAAATGATAGCACTCTGTGCTATCAGTAATTTTGTGAAAGTTTCAGCGGCCAATGGACCTGCATGACCAGAAGCTCAGCTAGAACCGCCACTATCTACTACTGCTCAGCTAGACCAGTACCCCTGGCTGATTTCTGACTATAGTAGATGTCTGTGCTCTGTGCTTCCCAGCAGCTGTTTCTGACTATAGTGGGTTCGTGCTCTGTGCTTCCCAGCAGCTGTCTGATTTCTGACTATAGGTGAGATTTTATTCAGTACAAAAATCTTGGTTCAATTGACTATAGTAGATATATTTTAACTTGTCTGTCTGATTCCTGTTAATTGCAGATACATAAAGGTGAGATTGTTCTCAGCAGGTGTCCCTGAGGGCTAATATGTGACATTTCCTGAACCAAGTGTCAATCCACTGAAGCCATCAGCGAAACCTGAAAGTTGGAGAAGGCTAGACTCAATTTCAGAAGTGCCAAACCTGAAAGGCTAGACTCGATGTCATCTTGTACCAGATTAGTGAAGGAGCATCTTTACTGATGCTTCATCTTGTACCTCTGTAATAGTGTTGTGAAGTGTGGCTTTGTACCTTTGTAATAATGTTGTGGAGTGTAGCTGAATGTAGCTCGTGCTCATGACTCCTTTGCACTGAATAAAGATTTCTTGCCAGGTTTTGCACTGTTCCCAGATTCTTTCATGTTTAAAAATGTTCTCAGGTTTCAGCTCTGAATATTAAATATTTTGGACATGTGATGTTAAATATTCTGCTTAAAATGCTGCTTAAAAATGTTTCCAGAAAATACTTCATATAAATCGTGTTTGTACAGTTCTGGATGTTAAATATTCTGGACATGTTTCCAGGTTTAACATGTTCTCACTGTGTTTAAAATGTTCCCAGGTTTCAGCTCATTTTTCTAGTTGGCTCCTGTTTCAGAAAATGCACAAATGAATCTTTGTTCCCAGGTTTGGGCATCAAGCTGTCTGCAATAAATACACAAATTCCACAGCCTGAACAGTCAACAAACATAAAAACACAAATAAAAACCGTTTCAAACTGGTCCGGTCAAACCGGTCCGGTCCGGTTGCTAAATAGGGCCGGTTACCGCTCAAACCGACCCTACCAAACCGCTCCTACTGGTTAACCGGGCGGTTTGACCGGTTTACCGGACCGGTTAGCCACTAAAAAACCGAAAAAAACCGTGGGAAAAAAACCCTGAGGCGAGGCTAGCTGGCGGTAACTTTCAGGAGGAGGATGGTGCGCGCAGTGTGGACTGTGGATCGAGTGGAAAGGATGGCGACTGGAGGGAGACTCGGAGAGCTTGAGTAGGAGTACTAGTTATAGCAGGAGGAAGGAGTAAAAAGAATTTTACACACAGTAGTTTTTCGTTTTGTTTTCGGGTAGGTGGTGTGCAGTGTCTGCTCAACTTCAAGGCTAGCGTGACTACTCGAGTACTAGTCTAGGAATGTAGGAGTATGGGGCGTTTGCTGGGAGTCGACTGGAGCATATGCATATGGTGGAGGTGCAACTGCAAATGGCAAGCACACCAGCCACCAGGCCTTTGGATGATCTTTTTGCAACCGCTCAAAATACCAAGAACAATTCTATTGGTTGCTTATAATACTTCACTACTTCAGCCAATGTGTAGTTCTCCACAACCACAACCACCTTCCTCTTCCATCTTCCCTCCAAAAAAGCCGCTTGCTTGTGGAGCCAAGCAAAAGCCAAGCTCAGCACTCTGCAAGGCTGACATTGTTTGCATACTTGCAGCTCGAATTACCATTGATCACAAGCTACTACTACTTGTGAACAAGGCTGATATAGTACTAGTACTTTCCTGGTTGTGATGTCATTTTTTTAGAGGAATGCAGGGGCGCTGCAATTTTTTGAGGGGATATTTTTTCTCGTGCTGTAATGTACTAATGTAATTAGCTGTTACGTCTAGCGGTGATCGAGTGCCCATCTAGCTAGACTTCCATCCTCTTCCTTTCAAAAAAAAAAAAGACTTCCCTCCTCGTTTCCAAAGAACAACTCGACCTTCAGATTAGTACACAAAACCCAGTCTCATCCTCTATATTCGCTGCACATGCAACTGCTAGTGTGGAGAGTGCATTTGCATTGGCATCGCGAGCAAGGCACAAGTAGATGGCCACTGCGCGCTGATCCCTACTGTCCTGGAAGTTGGCACTGCCACTTCTGATCCTGCACGCTAGCGTCCTGCGACCTGCAACGCTCACCTGCGACCTGCGTCGGGCCAAGGCGTCTGACGCTTACGCGTTGGGACGTTGGAATGGGTTGCCCTCTCTCTCTCTCTTCGCAGCCAGCTGCCAGCCAATGCATTGGCACTGGCATGGCACAAGCGTAGTCATGGCAGGGGCATGGGTGTGGGTGTACGGTAGAACGATCGCTGGCACTAGGGAGATTGCCCGGGTAGGTGACATTTATTCGTGAAGACTTTGGCCAACGCACTAGGGAGATTGCCCTCGTTTGGTTCCTACGGATTAGTCCATCGCATCAAAATGTTTGATTGCTAATTAAAAGTATTAAACATATGTTAATTATAAAACTAATTACACAGATGGAGGCTAATTTGCCTCTCAAAACTGCATGCTATTGTTGGAGTCAGCCTCACAGTCTAGCCTCTCATGCAGCTGTCTGTTCAGTTTTAGCTGCAGTAGTACAGGCTCTTCAGGGTTGTGTGTGAACTCTTGTGTGGTTCCTCTCATGCAGCTGTCTGTTCAGTTTTAGCTGCAGTAGTATAAGCTCTTCAGGGTTGTGAACTCTTGTGTGGTTCCTCTCATGCAGCTGTCTGTTCAGTTTTGTTGCCGTGATTAATAAATACTAGAACTGCTGGCGTGGCCTTGCCGCGCCTATTTGGATGGGCCAGTATACTCAACTTTTTTTTTTTTGAGACAAGCCAGTATACTCAACTTAAGCAGCTTCCTATCAATTGCATTACCTTTGCCTCTATTTATTTCTCACCTAATAAAAAGTTTTTATTGCGCCGTGCTTAGTCATACGCTCTCGCTAAAATGAATTAACACATAGTGCCACGTCTAGGCAAAACAAGGTAAAAACATTACTGTCACTCGAATAGTCTAGAGCAGAACTACAGTGCTAGCCGATTGACACACAATATCCACTGATAGTAATGGAGCCAAGAGCCGTTGGCGCCTCTACCAGAACTTGGGCGTGTCAAAACATTTCACATCTGGTCTTCATTCGGTTTGCTGCAAAAAAAAAAAAAAAAAAAAAAAAAAAAAAAAAAAAAAAGACCGAAGGTTTGCTGCAAATTATTGCCAATTTCTCACATCGATTTTATTAAAATGTGGACAACTTTTTTATCCAGATTTTGGATTGCCAAAATCTTGTCATGCCAAAATTTTAGTTGCTATATATCCAATCACGTTCCAAGTTTCTATCGCTCATCATCGGCAGCATGGGCTCGACATGTTCTTACCTGGAGCTAGTACACACTTAGCATCTCATTAACTGCTATGGTCTGCGGACATGGCTGCCATGTCAGCTATCATTTTGCTTTTACCGCTATTATTACTATGCTATCGAGGACTGTAACACTGGTAAAGTCATATATGCAGACCGAATTTGGAACAATAGTCTGATGGAGATGCTGGAAGTGGACAGTACAAAAATAATAGAAATGGAGAAATAAAGTACTTGCATATCGAGGAACTAAAAGAATTCAAATTGTAAGATATCTTAAGAGTCCCATTCAGAAATATAGGTTTGAAGATCCTAGTAGCTAGTGAAACATTTTACTATAAACAATAATGTGTTAACTGATAGGGAACGTAAGCTATAAATATTTGACCAAATATTTGGTTTCCTCTTCTTTGATAGAGAACGCAAGCTGCGACTGGTAGCCTGCTGCGCCCAGCTCCTATGCGGGCATCTGTCAGTTCCGGCCGGTGAGGCAGCCAATCCTGTGGTGTGATACCCGCGGCTGGAGGAAGAGATGGAACGGCTAGCGTCGTAGCTGCTGCTGTTGGAATTGGTGGTGCGGGACGATTAGCTGGAGCGGGCGCAGCGTGGTAGTGGTAATCAGGTGGGTCATCGGTAAACTGGGAGAGGGAGTGTTGTTGCACTGGGCGAGGAGGAGCCAAGGCCGGCATATGCAGCACACGATCGTTCTAGAAGGACCGCAACAGAGATGAATGGAAATGGACAGCAGGCTAGGAGATCATATACGTTGCAGACTGATCTGATGGTTCAGATTTTATGGCAACGTGGCGCAATAGAATTTGAGAGTTAATGGTGCAGATTTCAAATCTTAATCAACTTTTTAAATCTCTATCAGCAAGTCATTAACAATGGAATCCTATGCCTCTCAGTCTATATATACACTCCATCGATCCCTGTCTTGCCCACACCACTGATTCGCTCCAAAAGCCCCTAAAGACCTCGTCGCCTTCCTCCTGCAGCAGCTTGGCCCACCTCTGCAGTCTCGATCAGGTGACCTCCCGTCACTGATGGAAAAGTTTCGTGCTAATTTCAACTAGCTAAGCCCAAATGCTGATGCTGTTTGTGCAGGGGAGCGCGCCAGGCAGGCGCCATGCCCCGCGCCGAGTTCCGGAGCGCCGTCAGCGCTCTTTTCTGGTCTAATGTTTTCCTGGTGGTCGTGGTGGTGGCGATGATCCAGGCGGACCTTGCGCCGCTGCCGCCCAACCTCAACGGCGCGCCTCCGAGCAGCTGCGCCCCTCCGCTCCAGTCGTACCACGCCGCCGCCGTCGTCCACTTCATCCTGCATCATGCCGTCTACGCCGCCACATTCCTCACCGTTCACATCAACGCCATCTACGGAGGCGGCCTGCTGCCGGCCAAGGACGGCGGCGCGGTCGCCGCCGCGCCGCCGGGGTCGCTGCCCCTGCGGCTCGTTTTCCTCCTCGCCGTCGCCCTCAACGCGGCCAGCGCGGTGCTCGCCGGCACCTACAGCTTCCAGGTCCTCCAGCTCAAACTGGGGATGTCCTTCGGGTGCTTTTCCGGCGCTGTGCAGGCCACCGTCCGCGCGTCCAGCTTCACCGCCGGGGCGGCGGTCCTCTACTGGCTGGGCTCCATCGCCGTGGCCGGCGTCCGCGCCTCCGAGTAGGCGAGGCCGCAAGATGATGATCTCCACCGCTTACCGCGACCGGCAACGCCCCAGTCGTTATTCTGCTAGAATTGGCCACCACACATATAGCTCTTTCTAAAGCCTACAACTCTCATTGTTTTAATTTCGTCACAAAAGGCTAGCAATTTCTTTGGCATGTCATTTTGTCAAAATTTCTTGATTATTGTAAAGCTTTGCCTATCTTTTTTGAAAATGCATAAAAGTGACCAGTGTGCACCGTACCGTGGCAGTTGCTCTCGTTTCCCTTCCTGGCGTCCGCTCGCCCTGGCTAGAAACTAGAGAGGGCACAGCAGTCAGCAGGGAGCCCCCTTCACCATCGATGGTGGCTAGAAACTTGTTTCTGGAAACGAAAACTATAATAAGAAATGGAAAGAGCGAATGAAGCCATGGGCCATCATGGCCAAAACGCTGAGCTTATCTTACCCAACGCCCTCTCCTCTATCCAACACCGCCATTTTTGTCACATTCACTCGTACTGTGATCAAACGCGGGGCCCAGCGGCCACCGAGTGGTAGACAAGGCTAGACAAGTCTTTTGTTACTACTTGCATGCATATGCATAGACACTTGGACATCAATCCAACATTTTTTTCAATCTTATATTTTCTCCTTAAACAAATTCTTTATTATTTCTTCAGGTGAAACCATTTCTTTCTCCTCATGTTCTGCTTAAGAAAAGAAAATGAATACTGTGGAGTGCATACGATCATATGAAGATCCGTTTGTACTCGCTCCCCGGTAGGATTCATAACGCGAAAGGACACGGAAGGATAAAGCGATTGAATTGAGCAGATCCGCTCCCGCTTTTCCTCCGGGGGCAAGTAGCTAGGGCACCGCATCATCACACTCTTGGGGCCAAGAAGGGCACCGCATCATCGTCAGACTCTTGGCTCCTGACGCTTTGGCAGAGACGGGGAGGGAGATCAATTTTGGTAGGCAGCCGTTGCTTGGCGGGGCGGCCATATTAGCTGCTGCTTGCCTGCTTCCTCCTCCTGCATGTCCTGGCGTCTGCTCGCCCCTGCTCCGGCTTTGGAATCTGAACACCCTACTGGCCTTGCTCACCTGCAGGCTGCAGCTTTGAATGCTCACGTCTCGGGCCTGAAAGCACTCGAGAGCCTTTTGTCCCTTGCTCGCAAACCCTTGCTGCCTTTTGGACGTTTTGGCTACTTACCTTTTACTGCGCGCGCGGCCTTGAGAAGAACATTCAAACTTCTCAAAAAGAAAAAAGAAGAAGAATATTCACCATGCAGGTTACCATTGTCTGTGATGGCTGGAGGAGTGGGTCGATCGCCGTGGCCTCTCCTCTCTCGTTGTATTATGTAGCTCGATCAGGTGGTGGGTGATTAATCCCGAGGTGTAGCTGATGAACCCGCACCGCGGCCAGTTCCAGCAGTGTCAGCCGTCAAACAAAGACGTGTATGTACTGTACGTGCCATTAATTGCCGCTTGAGATCATGATGTCAACCGTCAGCTTCCTATCCTAGCTCGTCAACGTACAGTAATGAGATCGCGAACATGGTTTCTGTTCCCAGTTCCCACAGAAGATCGAGGAATAGAGAATCCGCTTGTCCAAGGGCATGTTCTGTGGCAATTTGGATCCCGTCGCCACGCCATAGCCAGCTCAGCACGGGGCCCACGGCAGAAACGGACCTCCAATTGGTACACATCTGATAACATGCAGAGAACTGGATGGATGGTGCTTCGAGTCACGTGGCATACTTCTGAATTCCTCGCGTGTTGTTACTGGGATAACTGCATCTGTAGAGGAGTCAACTGATGACACCAACGATCAACTAGGTTTGAGTGCTCACATGCAGCTTTGAGTGCTCAGGGCTCGGTCGGTCAGGGCCAGCTGAAAGCACTCGAGCTCTCAAGGCTTTGCTACTACTCTCAGCATCCTCTGAATTGATTATCAACCTTTCCAACTTGCAGGTTCTCTTTTTGATCCTAATAACAGGCTAACACCGTACCTCTGAATGTGATTACTCCAAGTTAACTGATATCCTCTTACAATACAATGTTAGTATTTAGATTTTAGATAAAAGGAGGTGTTTATTGGCTTTTATATACTGCACCACCACGCTAATACTACTTGAGATATCTTTGAATAACGGAAGTTAGTTTGCAGCCCACACTGCTTCCTATATATAACACATCCACCCCACCCCCTGTATTCCCCACAGGCCACACCACACTCTCTGCAGCTTTCAGCTTCCCCACAGGCCACACCACACCACAGGCCCATCCTGCAGCTTTCAGCTTCGCTCTCTGCAGTATCAGTCTCAGGTGACCTCTTGTCGATCACTCGTGAAAAGCAGCCATTTCGTGATCTAATTTCTACTAACTAAAGTGCGTTGATGTTGTTTTTTTGCAGGTGAGCCGGCCAGGCAGGCACCATGGCCGGCGCCGAGTTCCGGAGCGCCGTCCGAGCCATCTTCTGGGCCAATATGGTCCTGGCGGGCTTCGTTGCGACGACCCGGCCGGAGCTGTTGCTGCAGCTGCCCAACCTCAAGGACGCGCCGCCGAGCACCACCTGCGCCCCGCCGCCGGTGGAGTCCTACCTCGTCGCCTGCTTCCTCCACGGCTTGCTTCAGATGGCCCTGTGCGGAGCCACCATTCTCACCCTCCACATCAGGGGCGTCGCCGTCGGCTGGGGAGGCGGAAGCGGCCTGCTGCCCAAGGACACGCCGGTGCCGCTGCGCTTCCGGATCGGGTTCGTCGTCGCCGTCGCCTACTTGGCGGGCATCGCGGTGCTCGCCGGCAGGTACTGCTGCCAGCTTCTCCTGCTCAAGATGGGCGTGTTCGGGTGTCTCTCCGGCACGGTCCAGGGCATCGTCCTCGCGACCAGCGCCACCGCCGGAGCTGCGGTCGTCTACTTTTTCGTTGCCATCGCCCTGCGTGGCATCCGCTCCTGGTAGAGTAGGCGACGCGAGGCCAGCCGCGAGCCCGCGAGATGCATCATCACTTCATCAGGCCACTGTTAGTACTTTGTTAGTTCGTGTGTGTGTGTGCTAGATGGCGCATGACTGATCTATGTCTGCTAGATGTTCCTCCTATCCTTGTGTCGTTTGTCGTCCAAAAAATATGTATTTGGATTCCTGGGTGCGTGCTATTGCTTTGAATTGGTGAAAGGTGAAACCGTAACAAAACACTACAAGTTCCTTTAAAAAAAACCAAAATACTAAAAGTGGCCACAGCCCACATCCATGCAGCAGGTTTGAGTAGGGGAACAGGCCAAGAGCCCTGTCCTGCCTGCCCAAGGCGGGGTTCAGTGACTTGATGCATGGACGATGCATCATTGAAGTTACAGTACAGTGATGGTGTCCTAAACATCTTGAATTGGCTTGATATTTGTGAATCCTTGTGTCCGGTCGATGACCAGGTGTAAATTTGTCACAATGACTTCAATGTTGTACAGTTGTAGGTCTTCCGAGAGAGAGAAATTTTGCCTGCTTTCTTTTCGATCCGGTGAAGATGGTGATCACGGGTTACAAAAAATATAGCTAGTTTGCCAAGATCATGGACTGGCAGTGCCAAGAGCCCAGAACAATAGGGATGTTGACGTGCTTTGACCACCGAAGGCAAAGCCATCAATGCCATACAGGCATAGGATAGCTGCAAAGAGACTTTGATGCGACATGCGAGTACTCGATGCCATACAGGCATACACGCCAGAGACTTTTGATGCGAGCCACTGCCACACCCGCGCTGTAAATATACTTTCGATGCGAGGGGAACATGGATGATTGAAAATAAAAGGGTGAGGTCTGAAATATTTTCAAAAATAAATATGAGCGAAACGTTTATAAAAGAATGACGAATTATGAGCTGAATAAATTATCTACATGAGGATTCGTGACTGCTATTTTTTGTACTTGCGTAGGTTTTCTTGGGCGATTGTTCTATTGATTTGGTGAATACATGTACCATAATTTTATTTTCAAGATTTTCAAGGACAGATACATACCTGTTAGTTCGTCTTGCCTGCTCAGAATGAACATTCTGTGAGATGGCAGTACCATCTATGCTTTGCCCGGTGACCGTGACGACGGACTCCGGGTTGCATATATTCCACTGGCCACACACGGCCACGGACAGCAAGCAAGAAACAGCATGAGTTCAGGCCGGCGTTCCGCGTTCATCATCATCAGCAGCAGCAGCGCGCAGGCTCGGCTCGGCTCGCCGGACGGATCGGAGGCGCACACCCAACAGCGGCGCTCTGGCACCTCACACGGCCGCGGCGGCGCGATCTCCCTCGACCTCACACGGCCGCGGCGGCAGCACTACGACGACATGCGTGGAGGCCTGACGGGCCCCAGCACTCCCCCTGACTCCCGTGCACGCCTGACGGGGAAGGGGACGACGGGTCAACGCCCGATCTGGATCGCACGGGCCTGATCCAGCGGCTGCTCGTCACCGTCCGCCCCGGACGTCGCTAGGATGGCAAAAGCAGCAGCAGACCAAGTCAACCCGGTCGGTCAGCCACGCAGCCTGTACGTACATGCCACCTCGATTCTATAGCCACCCCGGCATATATGTTGACCTACTCCACAGCCCGGCCCGTGGAAGTCCTCAACAGTCAACAGAGTTTTAGATTGATTTACAAATATACCCTTGTGAATGTTTGTTCCAAACTTTTGTGTTTTACTAGCTCCGTTTCTTGTGCTCACATGATCGTAACAATGTGTCGTATAATAGTTTAGAGTTCTGTTACTTATTTTCTTCTGACGTTTTGTCTACTGTATTTTAAATACTTGCTGTTATGTTTGATTTGGCCGATGACCCCAACACCAAGAATTCAAAGTCTATGAGAATTAATTACCAATTATCTTGAGAAAGTCAAGTGTCATTGACCATACTCTCAATATTTATTTACACCTTTTGCATCATGTTTCGGACATGATGTATGGGACCCAATTTAGGTTATTTTCCTTGTCGTTTGGGTTTCACCTTACATGCGTCGTGCTGTACCTCGAGGATGATGTTACGTTTGTTTACTGTCAATGATGATTAACTATGATTTAATTGGAGCATTGAGCAACCACAAAAACAGTGCATCCGCGAGACTTAAAATGGCTTTGTTATAGCCGATCGATCACAACACTTCTCTTTTGTGTTGGTGACGTAGTTGGACGAGACTCGAGAATGGAATGTTCGTCCTTTCTACCAATGTTATCCCAAACGCTAAACGGTAAACAGTCGGTCACCCTTTGTTTAGCGTTTAGTCCGTTTAAACGGTGTTTAAACGGAGTCAAACAGCCTAAACGGTTTTGCATAGTAACACTAAAACATACATATTTGTGTACATAAAAGTCAAACTTGCTAGAAGTTCTATATATTTGCACATCTAAAAAGTAAGTATTCTACCAAATAATATTTTTGGGAGAAATCTATATCCTACAACACTTCGTATACTTACGATTTTAATTACTTCGAAGTTCATTATGGTAGTTGTAATCATCCTATTGACTAAATTATGAATTTAATGGTTATTTAACTTATGTAATCATGATTAACTCGAGTGTGTTTAGACGGTTTAGATGATTTTAAACGGATTTAAACAGTCCAACCGTTTAATCCACCGTTTAGGGCTAAACGACACAGTCGACCTCTGTTTACCATTTAAACGGTGTTTAAACGGACTAAACGACCGTTTAGGCAAACAGAGCTTTCTACTAGGACCAGCATGGCAGGTCAAGGCACGTGTCGCAATATTACTGTTTGTAAAGTCTTCGTATATAGTGAAATCCAGCTAACACGTCTCAGTAAGGTGTGTACAAACTAGAGGTTTGGCCACCTCGACATATCATGACTTATTATTTTTGAAAATTATATCATGACTTATTAGTATCCTATATCCTGCCATAATTGGTTGGACCACAAACTACGCTAGCTCTACTACGACAACAATTCATAAGTAAGTGATAGTATAATTTATGTGCCATCCTGCACTGCTGACGAGCTCACCTCCCGGCCACAGCACAGTACGTCGATCGGATTTTGTCATGAAACATGATTAGCTTATTCATTAAGCTTTTGGCTCTTTGGCGCGTGAGCTTATTACTTCCTCTGCGCAATAATGTTAGTTCTGCTCTTTAATTTCAAATAGCAAAGCCATGTTATGAAACCTTTACTCGACGCAGACATGTGTAAATCGATCAAGCTCAGCTTTTTAATGGGCTAAAATGCCTGTCAAGATTTAGCCGTGATGACGTTGCTAACAAGCCCGATCGAGCAATGCAAAGCTCTCATACACTTTCTTTCAAAAAAAAAAAGCTCTCATACACAACACCAGTACACCACGTCGGCACGCGGACTAGTCGTCGCAAGCCCGCCGACAGCACGCGAGGTACTCTCCCTCCCCTTCTGAGAGCATCTCCACGAGAATGTCTATCCGGCTGTCCAAAGCCAAATTTGGCCACTGCGCATTAAAAGGCAGCTCCATCAGAGAAGGTATTTGAATAGCCATCCCTGTAGCGCTAGCTATCCGGAGGTGAAGAGTAGCCATATTTGCCTGCTACAAAGCCGATGCCATCACTGTTTGTGGGCTCAGGTGCTATACGGGGCCCAAAGACAGTGAGGAGCATCACTTTCTAAAAATTTATTTATTCAATAAAATAGAGTAAAATAAGATTTGAGGAGAGAATCTTTTAAAGTGAACAAGGTTCTACTGGACATGCTCTCAAGCGGGAAAAAGGTCCGCCGGACACAGTCACACACCGCACAAATCCGCCGCCGTCCTCTGCTCCAATTATAGATGCCATTCGGGCCGCCCGGCCCGGCCCTGGCACGGGCCCGCCCTGGCCCGCTCTTTGACGGGCCGTGCCTGGCCCGGCCCTATGTCCCTACGGGCCGTGCCGGGCGCGCCCCACGGGCTGGGGTGACGGCCCAAGCCCGGGCCCGTCGTGCCATTTCGGGCCGGGCCAGCCCGCCTTACCCCGGCACTACACACCAGGCCGGGCCACCCACGGCCCATGAAGACAAATACACCTCTTTCTACTCAAAATTTCACAAGTCACATACATGATACATCACATTTGACATCTGCTATCACATACTTATCACAATTCACAGGTAGTCAGGTAGGCAACACAAATAACAAAAGATCACATAGTTATATTATGTGATAACAGAATTATAGAGTTGTTTTAACACTTGATCTATGTGATCAAGTGTTGGCTGCCTCATTAAAAACCTTCCTAGGTAAAACTCACCCTTGTGAGAAACCCTAGGAAGGGAAAAAGAGTACAGCCCAACTCTATAATTCAAGACTAGTGTTCAATTACATCACATTGTTCAAGTTCAAATACACATGATCACAAACAGAAATGCAAAAGAGTAAAGATAGTCTTTGCTGCCTTGCTGGTCTTCTGCCTTGCCTTCCCCAGATCACCAGATCACCTTCACTTCTGTTCTTCACTTCCCACTGGCATTGGCAGGGACTGAGGCAGTCCTAGCAAACAGAAAAAAGACATAAATCATGAAATTGAACAAGTACCTGAAAGCTGAAACTGAAAATATTGAACAAGTGACTACTTACTCTTTTGTAGCAGCTTCCCCTTCATCAGTTTCCATGATGCCCAACTTGAGCTCTAGCTCTTGCATTTCCTTGTCAACATCATGTTGTGCCCTTGCATCAGCAGCCTCCCAGTCCTTGATGCAGGTCAAATACTCCACATTATGGGGAGCCAACCTGCGTCGCCGTTCCTCGATCACCCTGCCAGTGAGACTAAAGCAAGACTCCGAAGAGACAGTAGAAACTGGAACAGACATGATATCTTTAGCTAGTATGGACAGAATGGGATATGTTAGTTTGTGCTCATGCCACCAACTTAAGATGTCAAAGTCATCATCAAAGCAGGTGACAGTGTCGCTGTCCAAGTAGGAAGCCAACTCAGAAACAACAGATACAGGAGTAGATGTAGATGCAATAGGAGTAGAAGATGTAGATGTAGATCCAGGAGCTCCAAATATCTTACCCCATGCTGTTTTTTTCTTACCTGAACCTGATATGTTGGAGGTCCTTTGCAACCTAACTGCACCAAACTTGTTTTCATACTTGTTAAATAGTTTATATAGTTCACCTCTTACCTCAGTGAAGTAACTTGAATAATCAAAACCAATAGTCTGAGAAAGAATCTGAAGAGCATTATGAAAACCTCTCATCTTGGCTCTAGGATCCAAAACAAATGCAAATGAATACAAAAGAGGAATGTGCTGCCAATACTTGAGAAACTTCAATTTCATAGGGGACACGATGCTCATGAGCAAAGGATCAGTCTCTCTGGCATGCAAATGACCAGCGATATCAATGATATGATGCAGCATCAAAGGACTTGTTGGATAGTAAACACCAGATAAAGCAACAGTTGATTCATAAAAAATACCAAGAAAATCCATAATTTTCTGAGCAACAGTCCAATGACCTTCACTGAGAAGTGGCTCACCATTAACCAAACCATAATTAGCAGCAATAAAAGTTGAGAAAGTGCTCTTGTATGGTATGAGATGCTTGAGCATGAGATAAGTTGAATTCCATCTCACGTCCATATCTAAACCAAACTTCCGAGGCTTAACACCTTTAACAATGCAAAAGTTATGAAATTCAGCAATGCGTTGGTTAGAAGAGTTCAAATAAGAAATTGCAGTCCTAAAAGCCTCAAGATAAGACTTGATCCTCTTCAAACCAGACTTGACAATGAGGTTTATGATGTGACATGCACAGCGCTGGTGCAAGAGACCACGCAATGCATTGTCATTGTCTCTGTTAACATTGTCAAGTTGTTCAGGGTCTGGACCAAGATAACCAACAAACTTTGGAATAAGATGTGACATGGCTCTGGCATTAGAAGAAGCATTATCAAGGGTCACAGAAAAAATCTTATCTGTCAAACCAAAGTCATGAACAACAGTTTCAACACGTTCTGCAATGTTAACACCAGTATGTGAGCAATCAATGAGCCTAAGCCCAATGACCCTCTTCTCCAACTCCCAATTGGCAGAAACAAAATGAGCAACTACACTAAGATAGTCTTCCTTAGCATTGCCAGACCAAATGTCTGAAGTGAGGCAAACAGATGAAACAGAGCGCAAGGATTCAACTAGAGAAAAACGACGCTCAAGATAGTATTTTTCCAAATCTCTAGTAGTGGTTTGCCTAGAGACTGTAGAAAAACGAGGATTGTGAGCACGCTGAATGTACTCCTCAAATGCTTCTTCGCAACCAAAACCGAGAGGTAAATCAAGTCTAGAAATCAAACGGCACAACTCTCTACGAGCAACATCAGGTTTGTACTCCCAGCCACTGACTGAACCATCACCACCGAACTGAAGTCGGGACTGCACTGAAGCAGCGTGCTTAGCTTTCTTAAGACATTGCTTCTGGTGACGCAGCAAATGGCCAGTACCAGAAGAAGATCGGCCAGAAAGAACATGATTACAGAGGCGGCACTTGGCAGAAACTCGTACCTTCCTGCCATTGGGCAAGGTTTCGAAGATCTCCTCGAAGTCGTTCCAGGCAGCAGACCTGAGACGCTTCAACACCACAAAATCGCCAGTGGAGGCAGTAGGCGTGGAGGTCGGCGTCGAAGAAGGTGTTGGAGAAGCAGCGACACCAGCACCACCACCTCCAGCGGCAGCGCCGGCATCGACATCGATCGGAGCAACTGAGCTACCGAACAATGCCTCGGCGCCAGCAGTCAAGTCATCATCGTCGTCGCCGGGCAGGCCGCAAGCCCTGAGGTCGTCATTGACGGTGTACTCCTCCATGTCGTCCATCACGACGACCTCGTGCTGCAGCCCGCCTTCGGCTCCGACCTCAGCAGCTCCGTTCCTCAACGGCAGGCGGCCCCGAGTCAACGAGACCTGCACAAGAACACGAGCAAAAGAACACGAGCAAGTCAAGAATCAATATCAAGTTAGGAGAACTAGATCTAGGGTTAGGGTTGGGAGATAGGAAATACCTGCACAGCCGGAGCCCGGAGCCGAAGAGAGACGAGAGGAAGACGACGAGACGGCAAAGACGACGGCCAGCTACGGCGAGGAACCAAACAGAGACGGCCACTCGACGAGAGGATGCGAGGTCGCGACTCGCGAGGAGGAGCCGAGGAGGAGAGGAGAACCAGACAGAGTCACAGAGATCTACTCACCCAGTCACCCCGCAAGGCCTTACCGGAGATGGGAGGGAAGGTGGAGGGCGGCGGCGAAGGCGCAGAGCAGATGAGCAGGCGAGGCGACGGCGGGGGGAGCGAGTGGGAAGGGATGGGGGAGGGGAACGGTCGAACGGAACGGGAAATGTGGCTAGGGTTTGGGGGGAGCGGGGGCGGCCGGTTTATATACCCCGCTCCCCTCACTCCCTCAGCAGGCCTGGGCTGGCCGGCTGGGCGGCTGTGGCGCTGGAGTTAGCGGGCCGCCACCGGGCCGGCCTGCTAACTCCGTGCCGGGCCGTGCCAGCCCACGGGCGGGGGTGACGGCCCAAGCACGGGCACGGCCACCGGGCCGGGCCAGCACGGGCACGAAGAAGGTCGGGCCGGACCGTGCTTGGGCCGGGCCAAAATGGCCGTGCTCTGGGCGGGCCATTGGGCCGCGGGCTGCATGGCCAACTTTAGCTCCAATCCGCGCCCGAGCCCGACCGCCGGCCGGTTTGGACCCGGGATCATTTAATCAGGCCCATGCATGTTTCCTTTGTGCTCAGCCCATACTGTCTCCCACAAGCCTGGCCCAAATAGCGAGACTTGGCCGACAGGTGGGACCAGGACTCCGTAACTCCATATGGCGCGCGCACGTGTGTGTGCTCGAGGAAGGTGAGAGCGTGCCGCTGCCGCATGCAGCCATGCAGGAGAGGAGCGAGCACATGGATAGTGATGAGGCCGGTGTGCAGTCAGTCCGCAGATGATGCCCCCTGCCACGCAAGAATGGAACGCCAAGGAGCATCAACTATCAAGCATTGGACTTAGTTTAGTTGATTCCATCCATTAGGTAAAATCCAGGATTACGCACGGCATCTGGTTTCTTGGCACTTGCAGTGCATGCTTGGCAGAACTCAGAATAGGCTCGATACTGCCATATGATCGTCAGGCCAATGAGACTTAATGACGTGATCAAGAGCCTTTACCAAAATCTGGCTGAAAGGGGTACAGCAAACATTCAGAAAAGACAACAGGAGATAGCGCTTCAGGCTTCAGCAGGAAGTGCTTTTATTTACTGAATAATGATGACTGAATTTTCTGAACCTTGCATCCACACTGAACCTTGCATCGTCGACTGGAGCGACATCACCTACACCCAAGACTGCAGTAAGTTTCAAAAAGTTCATGTCATACTTGAGTGGCCTGCTACTCTCTTGGCTTTACAAGGTTGCGACACTATTGGATCTCACAGAGACAGGGGGGAGCTGCCGATTCTACAAGTCAACAGGTGCAGACACAACGCCAATTCAGCTGATTCACCCAGTCTTTGTGCTGATCAGCATCTGATCGTTTCGTGCTGATTATCGTTTCCAAGTCAGACTGCAAGCTCAAACAGGAGCCACAAATCGACATGAGCATATCGAAGAAGCACGATCGCAGGCGGAAAAGAACACCGGATTCCAGGTACCACGTACGTCGACACATGACAACTAAATGAGCCCTGGACTTGAGAGTTGAAGAGCTGATCATGGAGTTGCATTGCGGCGGCGGCGGCACAAGTCCGGGACTCCGGGGTGATGGGTAGCTGCGGCTGGAGCTGTCTCGCCCGGAGTCGTCGGCGTGGTGGCACGGCGGCGCGCGCGTGGGGGATGGTGGTGGTGACGGGGAGCCGCGGAGAGGAGATCAGGGCCGGGTGTGCCGGAACGGAACTTATGGCTGCCAATCGGCAACCTCTTCCACTAGCGGGCTAACTTGCCAGCAGACTGAATTCTCGTTGATGCTTGCAGCTTCAGGAGGCCCAAACAAAGACCACAGGAAATTGGAGACACGACAATGGAATTTTCCCAGCAGTGTTGGCTGCTGTTTCTGCCCTCCTCCTCGTGTTTTAGACAGTGCGCAAAGGTTTCTTCATCAGGAGGAAACGAACTCGTGTAAATGCTCATACTGTCATCATCATAACACAACGCATGGAAAGAAATGTGTTACATATAGGATGTACGAAGTACCAAATTACCAATCAGTACTAGATCATCAAATGCAAAAGAGCATCCCTTTGGGAGATTTTATACTCGTTGCAGTCTTTAATACTACATCCGTTTCAAAATGCCAAAACAACCTATATTTTGGAACGGAGGTAGTAGGTGTTAAGTGTTATCCTAACCATTGGTACAAGTTTTGTGATCCGGATCCTGTGGGGCGATGAATTAGGTTGGCAGCGCGCCAACTTGCTGGGCATCTAATAGGCAGGGTCACGCGTCGACCGGACAGTGAGTTCAAATTTTTTTAAAAAAACCGACCACACAGAGCTAGTGTTTGTTTGTAAACTTTATATATCTTTTTTAAAAAGAATCTGTAAACTTTATTTACCTTTTTTTGTTTGAGGAAAGTAAACTTTATTTACCTGCTTTCCTCTTTCTGAGCCCAAAGCCCATCACCCCACACACCACTCTCACTCCTTTCTGAGCCCAAACTCTCTAGCTAGCTGGCCCAGCTTTCTCATATTTCCCTTTCTCCTCCCATGGCCCGACCCCGCTTCTCTCTCTCCCTCCCTTGCCGTGCACCGTGCAGAAGCGCATGCTGCAGCACATTCGTTCTCGACTTGATGATGCTCGGCGTGTGGTGGGCTGCTGGCGGCTTGATGAGTGATGACAATCGCCTCCAGGTTCTCTCCAGGAGACGCCTGGCGTGGTGCCGTGGTGGCGGCAAGACCGATGTGCCGCGTGGCACACCTCATGCGACTAGGGCCAACAACAAGTACACTTGGGGGCGAGTGGTCAGAGGCTCAGATCCTGTTCGTCTAGTGCTTTCTGTGCATCAGGTATTTCGCGTCTGATCATTGTCCGCTTGTACCCCTGGTCCCTGCACAAGATCTCGTGGCTGCTGTGACCACGGAGCACAAACCGTACGGTCATGTGCAGGTACAGAACTGGGTAACACTAAGCCTTACTCCCTCCGTTCCAAAATAGATGTCATTCTCGCTTTCCGAGAAGTCAACATTTTCAAAATACCGGCAATTATATATTAAAATATATAAATATTTATGCTAAGTAATTAGTATCATTGGAAAGATCTTTAAGTCTAGTTTTTTAACAAATTTATTTGAAGATGAAAATGTTGCACGTTTTTTCTACAAATCTAGTCAAAGTTGAGAAAGCTTGACCGGCACGCATCCCATAACGTCATCTATTTTGGAACGGAGGGAGTAAGTGGCAGCCATTCTAATGTCATTATGTTGCTTGGACTTTATCGCTAGGAAGGTAAAGAAACAGAGGAAATTAGAAGATTCTTTTACATCAAAGGTCAGGACGAATATACACAAAAATTGGTGTTGCCAACACTATCGTTGCCATTTCCTTGTCATGCCGAATTCATTGCCTTTAATCTCAGAAATTTATCCATAAATCCTTCCTCATGTTAATTGCTTACAAGCCCTGTAACGACAAAAGGTCGTAGCATTACATGGATCCACATTTTAATCCAAGCAACATCCCTGCTCCGAACAACTCGAGTGGACACAGAACAAGATCATGATCAACCAGTTGTATCGTCCAGCTTACAGCCAAAACATAACAAAAGAAGCAAACAGGAAAAAAAAAAAACCCACGCCCTGATCAGACTCAGGTCTCAGTTATCCATTTGGTTGAATATTCAGTGTTTTCTGTACTTCATTTTCTTTTTCTCCAGGCTAGAGAATTTAGTGCTTTCAGTTATCCATTCAGTCTTATATTCAATTAGTAGTGTGTTGCTTCATTATTTTCTTCAGTTTATTTTTTGATTGATGTGTTGCTTGTTTTCACTCAGTTTCCTTTCAACGGTTCTCTTGCATATCCAGTTGATCATGTTGCTTGCTTTCAATCAGATTTCATTTTTCTTAGATATCATGTGTCATTACACTATTGATCGAGAAAGTGTTTGAAAACTAAAATCAAAATAAATTATCCGGATGATTGATGATGGGTTGGCATTCCCAGGAGGAAAAGAGAAGAGACCTCAAACATTTATGTGGACGTGTGTGGGCCAAAGTGATACCTGGATGCAGGAGCGCCTAGAGGCCCAGTCCAACGCTCCCAAACATCTAAGCCCACGAAAAGCCCAAGTCTATTGTTCAAACTCCGTCGCGCCGAATCCTTCGCTTGATTTTTCCCAAACGAAAGCTACTAAACTCGCCTCGCTTGCCTCTTCCCAACAACCATCACCAGCCCGCCGCTCTGCCTCGCTTCCTCTAGTGCAGTGGACCGCTTCCTCCGGTGCAGGGCCTGTTTGAAACAAAGGAATGCAAAACATAGGAATGTGAGAAAACGTAGGAATAGGAAAGGAAGGTGAGGAGAAAACAGAGGAATCAAAAAATACAAGAATTTCACAGGAATGGCGTTTGGAACAAATTCTTGGAAAATGTGTATATTTGAATAGTAAAAAGATCTTCCACATTTTCCCGTGTCCTTTTATTTTATGATAAAACAATTAACTGATTAAATATTAATATATGCTAATGATGAATTAGTTGGCAATACAAAGCACCCACGTATCTCATAACCTCCCTACAAGTGGGACCCACAGCCCAGAGACATAACCTACCCATATAGTCCACCGCATGACATCGTGCTTATCCATTCTTATCCTTCCCATCGTTTGCTGTTCTTAGGGAAGCACAGACAGAAACTTCTGATCTCATTCTCCGCCGATTTGTCGACGGTGCAGGCAGCCACAAATTGTTGGAAATGCGGCGGATGGAGCCAAGCTAGGTGCTCAGGGCTTGATTTTTCCTCTTGGGTGCTGGATTTGCCTTTTTTCTTTCAATTTATTTGGAGTTTAAATGCGACGGAATTGCTTCAAAGATATGTGGGGAAATTGGTAGCCATTGTTTTTCTTTTAATTGTTCGGAGAATGAAATCGATGCTTGCTCCAATCTGCAGTCTTTTTTCCTGTGTACCTGCCCAACGAATTCTTGATTTGGATACTCGTGAGTCGTGACTGTAGCTCTTTGAGAAAGGAGAAGAACACCATATCTTTGATTAGTGTGACAGGGAGCGCGAGCATTGCATTGCAGGAAAGATTTCCATGAGCTCGGACCTCATTTTCCAATTCCTCCAAAAGTACAGGTCCGTTCCCCATTCCTCTGGAAAGTCTTTCGCTCGTTCCTTTGTTCCAAACGCACGGTGACGTCAGCGAAATGAAGGATCGAGTTTCCTACGAAATTCCTCCAGGAATCCTCCGTGCCAGACGGGGCAGCAGTGGCCATCAGAATTTTAGCGTATATCTACTACTTACGATGAAGTTGTAGCTATTATACAAATGCTTTAGTGTAACTATGTATTGGCACTGTCAAGAACTATTTTTTAATCACCATTTTGTTGTGTTTATTTATGTGTCAATATAGTTTTAAGATATAATTAATTCTGTCAAATTTTATGATGTTGTGCAACACAGCCACCGCAAGTGTGCCTCAGAGGCTCAACGTCACCGTGTTTTGGCGCTTGACATGTTGGCTACCATTGTTTGTTTGGTTCTTCACTACTGACAGCACCAGGGAGCTCCGTGCCGTGCGATGCACGGCAGCGCGAGTCCCCTGCTCGCCGAGGCAGCCGCCGCACGGCCAGATGGAGAGGGCGGCCGGCCTCTGCGATGAGCTCGCGCACGCCGCTGCCACTGCACCGCTGTACGTGTCACACCAAGCATAGCCAGCCCACTCTATCGTCCACACCAAGCATCAACTCCACGTCATCCGAGTCCTGATTGCTCGCTGCACCGATGGCGCACGGGCCGAGCGCGTTCCCGAACGGCTCGCCGGTGGCGGTCAAGATCCTCATCCGACAACTAGCACATATCGATTTGCCTCTCTCGCTGTGTTTAGATGGAGGTTGAAAAAATTTTCGAGTACGTCGGGCACACATTTGAAGTATTAAATATAGACTAATTACAAAACTAATTACAGATTCTATCATTAAATCGCAAGACGAACCTAACGAGTCTAATTAATTCGTCATTAGCACATGTTTACTGTAGCAATTTATTGTCTAATCACGACCTAACTAGGCACATTAGATTCGTATCGCGAAGTACACTCCATCCATATAATGAGTTATTTTTTTCGACTACATTTAATATGTCATGCATGTGAGGGAACATACTCGAAAAAAATTTCGCGAAACATCTAAACACGGCCTCTATATGTTCCGATGGAGGTTAGCAAGACAAAAAGGTGCACAGATGCTGCAGCCTTGCAGGCCGGTGTGATGAGGCCGACTGTTCAGGAGGCGAGAGCTAGCTATTGAACGGGTCCTGAACATCTTTGGTCATGCGCACCAAAAGTTCGATCTGTCACCCCGATCTACGTACGGTGATGAATACGATCCCGCTGCGGTACGGTTCAAACAATTCTAGGATGTCAGATCATACCTTTCCCGGTAAGATACCTACAGGGGCTACCAGTAAGCGTCAAGCACGTGCCCAACGCACATTCGCAGCCAATCGTCGATCGAGTCGCCAGTAAACTGCCGTCATGGCAGGGCCTCTCTAGGGCAGGCCAACGCAGCACCCGGTGCAGTGCTGCCCCAACCACCACGTCGGCACCATCGGTGGCCTAGCAGAGCACCAGAGAGACTTGCAAAAGCAGTAGAGGTCTTGTCTGACAAAAGAAGCAGGCAAATGTGTGCTTCAAATGTGTGCCCGACATACTCGAAAAAAATTTCGCGAAACATCGGCCTTAGAAGAGCGAGCGCGTTGGGAAGGGAGGAAGAGCTCCTTCATGCTTGGGGACCAGGTCTGGCGGTGCATGTGAAAAGTAACGCACAACGGCACAATGTAGAGTAATAAAAGCAAAATATTTCTACTCGGTGGAGCCAAGAGATAGACGAGTGGAAATTTGCATGCGTTGGCTTGAAATTGTTCAGCGTTACGTGGCATATGATATGATTTTTGGCTAAGGCTGCTGCTACTACTACCATTAGCCTGCGTTGGGCTTGGCCTTATGGCACGCAGCGGCCGTCTCATCCTAGTTAAACCGGTGCTCATGGCGTCGCCAATGCAATCTACGCCGTGGTGGCAGAGAAGCTCCCTCCATGGGTTTGCATGGAGATCGACGCCATTTGCACAAGGTTCCTATGGGCTGGAAAAGTGGAAAGGATGGCAACGTCAGCGGCAAATGCATGCATGGTCGCCTGGCCTATCGTGCGCAGACCGAAAGAACTCAGCAGCCTGGAGTCACGCTCGCCGGCACTCGCGTGAGGCTACGATGCCCATGTGACATGATTCTCCCTCACTATCCTGTTCACTTGGACCACACGTTGTGGGCTCCTGGGCCCTGGGCCGGCCACCTGTCCGTCCACTTCAGGATCGCCCGAGAATCTTCTCGGCCGGCGCGTGCAAACACGCACGGGCACGGCACGCGGCGCCAACTATAGAGTTCCAGATGGGCGGCACGGCACCCGGCCCTGACCCTATCGGGCACGGCACTATCAGGTACGATCTCTTCATCGTGCCGTGCCGTGCCGTCGTGCCTAACAGGCGGCCCAAGCACGGCACTAAGGCCATTTTTTTGTGTCGTGCCGGCACTAAGCACGACAGGCACGAAAAAATGGCACGGCACGATCGGGCACTAAGGCCAAAAATACACTTCATCAACAAGGTTAGTTTTTAGGGCCGTGCCTCGGGCCGTCTGCCTCGCACGCGCCAAGTGCATGCGCCACAGGCCAGGAAAGCGCTCGGCGCTCGCCATGCAGTTGTGGTGCACACCCAATGCAATCACCCAGTTGGGAACTAAAGAGCGGGGACAAGTTAAGCAAGCGCATGGGCATGAATGACGACGACGAATCGCCTTTCACCTCGCGCGGCAGCCACACATGAACGAAAGGTGCCCAATAATCAGAAAGGAGAGACAGCTCTATGTTCCAGCGGATCGGAGCAATCGCGGGCTCCAATTCAGGTTTGGTTGCACCTTCACCTGCGGCCATGGCAGCGGTCAGATTCGGAATCAGAAACACAAAAACACCCGCGGGCGGCGGGCATACCGCGGTGCATCCGCGTACTAGACTACTAGTACACATTCCAGTCACAGCGGCGCACTACAGCCGCGCGTCCAACGGAATGCGAGTGGGGGATCAGAGCTCAACCGGGCGGGCCCCCACAGAGCTTTGATCGGCTGAAACTAACGACCACGCACGGGTGGCCCAGTGTGGCGGACGGAAAAATGGACCTTACCGAACATGGGCTACTCTTCGGCCCAGTGTGCTGCGTTTGTTGTTGCTGCGGCTGCTCGCGCTCACGCGGGGAGGACTTTTGTCCCACCTCGCCCGCGGATGCAGAGATAGCCAAGCTTAAAAGCGAGGGATCTCCCAAGTACACTGAGCTTACCGATATACGCTTGTCTAATCGTCCTTGCTCGTTGTTGTTTGCACCAGTCAGGCAGGGGTCTGTTGCGCTCAAGCCCACCTTGTCAGCTCCTTGTTGGGCCCCACACTATGTGGCTTGTTACCGATCGTTGTGGCTCCTTTTAAGTCGAGCCTGACTTTGACGGGCTCCTTCTGACACCCGCCGAACCAAAATTTTTTGTTCCCCCACTGCGTATACAACGGGAACCTTCGGCCGAGCGCTCCGCCGCCGCTCGGCATTTTCTCTCTCTTTTTTGCCCTATTTTTCTCAAATTGTTTTCCATCCAATGTTTTACTCAAAAATGTATTTTTTTTCTCCCATAATTTTGTTTTCTAGTTTTTTCTCCTTCTCTCCAGAGTTATTTTATAACCTTTTGTCTTACTATTTTTTTCATTGCAAAGTTTATGCGTAAAACCTTTTAGTTCATAAATTTTATTCTAAACCTTTTTTGTTTTTCAATTTTATTCTCATTTTTTGAATTTTTTACACAAATTGGTGCCCTCTGTCGTGTTCCCTGCGGGTCGAGCCCTCGGGTTGTTAGGGTCAGCTGACTCTGTTATTGGTGTTAGCTCCCAATTTTGGGGGTTTCGGCTTTCAGTTTTTTCACAGCTCACGGCAGCTTTTTTTACAGCTCACAGCCACAACAGCTTTTTTTTCACAGCCACAACTCAACCAAACATACCCTAAAAAATTTTTCACAACAGCTTTTTTTTAGATAATGTTCTGTATAATACTATAATACATCCGTGTCACTGTCTTCAGAGTATGCAACGACTGCATCAGAAAAAAAAACCCGTTGTCGCGTGCAGTGTTTCGCTTTTGTCCGGTGCTCTTTCGGCAAAGAAGCCATTTCGCTCCACAGTTTCAGCAGACTGACTGTTGGTTGCCGCATGGGTTAGGCCGTGTTTAGTTCCCGAAAAGATTTCGGTGAAAAGATTTCGGGTTTTGATTTTACCGATTTAGGAGTAGTAAATGTAGACGAAATGGGTGGAAAGTTATATGGATAGGTTGGAAATCTCGAGACGAATCTAACGACGGTAATTAGATGGTAATTAATTCATAATTAATGGAGGGTTACTGTAGCATTACTGTTGCAAATTATGGATTAAGTAGGCTCACTAGATTCGTCTCGCGATTTTCAGTCTATCTAGATAACTTTTTACCATTTTTGCTTACATTTAATACTCCATACATCTAAGATTCTCTTTTGATGTGACGGGTGAAAAGATTTCGTTTTGCAACTAAACAGGGGCTTAATCTGGGCCCTCTTTCTTGGAGCTGGAGGCCATAGTTTGTGAGGCACTCCTCGGGCGGTTTCGGTCCCTAATCTTTGGCATCTGTTGCTTGTCAGTATGCATGTCCCGATCGCAGATGCCTGTGCGTCGGAGCAGCTTATTGTCTGTCTGAAAGTTACAGCATGGTTCAGAATCCTGGCTATTGCTCTTTGTATAAGCAGTTCAAGAAAGACAAGTGCTCCGTGCACAAACAGAACACGTACTTACAAAAGAACGGAACGTGGCGTGTAGTACCATCTGCTGGCGACCGGTTAACCTCTTCTCGAATCGGATTCGAGCTGAGCGTGCGATGCTGGGTAAAATGTTGGGCCGGACGGACGTGGCGTGCGTGCTCCCCGGCCCACTGCGCCGTGCGGATTAATTGGTACGCGTCCTCCTCGCTCCCCGTCCTCGCAGAAACTGGTTTTGTCGCGACGGCGACCTGACGCTGACCGAGTTTGGTGCAGACGAAACTCGACCGTCTAGATTCTGCATTTCTGCTCGCTGTCTTTCTCGCGCCGGCCAGTGTAACTGTGTAACGTACTACTCTAGTAAAGCTGGTTTATTAATTCATTCCTCTGGTAAGTACGTGCACAAGTTTTGTGGTGATTTTGTGCGTCTAGAAACAAATATTTCCGTCCATTTTTATGCTACAGAGCTAGAGCCTAGAGCCTAGAGCATCAGACTGGGACAGAGTTCACTGAACGGAACCGGTGCCGTACCGGACGGGGATGTAGCGGCTTTCTGAATAGCTTCCACTGAACTTAATCGTGCAAAGCCAAATGCCCAACCCGCACACTCCACTGAAAGTCTGAAACCATCTTTTTTTCCCCATCAACTCTGAAACTGCAATAATCGAGGCAATAATGAATTAACTATGCATAATGTAATATATGGTTAAAAAAAATATTCCACATACTTTTCATCGGCTGCAAATAAAATCAGTTTCCATCGCCGCGCATGCTTGCTTTGTCATCACGGTGTTAGTTTCTTCTCTAGATTTTTTCTAAAAAAGGTTTCTTCTGATTGTCGATTCTGTTTGTTATAGACTTTTTAGCGTAGCACAGCGAAAATTAAGCTTGTCGATTCTGTTTGTTGTAGGGAACCTAACCAGTCACCATGACCGGAGCTACGTTCCAGAGCGGTCTCCGCGTGCTCTTCTAGGCCAACTTCTTCCTAGTGGGCATCGTGATGGCAATCTCGGTGGACCTGCCGCCCAACCTTAAGAACGCGTCGTCGAGCACATTCGCCCTGCCACTAGAGTCCTACCATGCTGCCTCCTTCCTGTTGCCGTCCACGGCGCCATCTACCTCACCGCCTACATCTACATTCGCCCTGCCACTAGAGTCCTACCATGCTGCCTCCTTTTTGTTGCCGTCCACGGCGCCATCTACCTCACCGCTTACATCTACATTCGCCCTGCCACTAGAGTCCTACCATGCTGCCTCCTTCCTGTTGCCGTCCTCTTCGCCTGAGGTGTTGTATGCTAGATGATATGTTTCATGCCTGTTGTGATCCTTTTGGTACTTTTTTAAACCTACATGGATGGCAAACCTCTAACATCCATGCATGGTGAGGAGGAGCGCTGCCGGTGCAAGGCCAGCGCGCTCCCCTCCCTCCTTCGTGCTGGTGATGCCGGGGTGAAGCCCCTCGCCGGCGCGCGCGTTTCCCTTCACGGCCGAGCGCGCCGCCGTCGAGCGGTGTCGCTCCGGCGTCCTTCCCGCCCTTCGGCGGTGATAGCCGGCGGCGGAGAAGACCAAAAGATAGGTCCCCCCCTCACACCGCGCCCTTTTCTCGTAGATCTAGGGTTAGGGTTAGGTTAGGATTTCTTCGGGTTTTCTTGATAGCCGGCACGATGGCATGCAACCGTGTGTGTTCCTCCCAAGCAGCGCGCGGTAGAGACAAGGCATGCATCAACCCCATGTAGCGGCCAGAGGCAGGTCGTGCCGCCATGAATTGCTTCGTCAATCCTTCCATCAGATCGATCACATTTCTGTGATCGTGCGTACCGCGTACGTGCCGCATGGGGGCTGCGCCGAGCCGCGCGCGTCGTCCTCAAAGTAACCTGGAGCCTCGAATTAAATCCTAACACCGCACACACTGCGGTCTGCTTGTGCATATTCTAGCTTTGGCGCTGGAGGGAACGGGAACGGATTCCTGGCTTGGAAGGCGGGAAGACTTTTCCTCCTCCTTTTTTAGATGAGCCGTACGGGTAGGTGACTCGCAGCAGCAGCGGGTAGACGGATGCGTGAGTATCACTGTCCATTTGGCCCAAATCTTTTGCAGATCAGCCTTCTTTTTTTAACACCGGGATTAAACAAAACGATGGACGCCAAAACTGAATTGGCGGAAGATAAGATGCTCAGCTCGTTAGTAGATTAAGCGTACCTTGTGTTAGTAGATTAGTGGTACACTAGTGGAGTTACACATGGCACATGCACGTGTTTTTTAAAAAAAGATAGTAAACTAAAAAAAATATATTTATTGCAGCACATATTTTAGTAAAGAAGTAGGTGATAATAACGTATTTTTTTAAAAAAAACCTATCAAACTAGAAACTTAATCATATCCTGGTGCGCACATGCACATTGGACCTCATACGCTTAATGAATTGCAAAGGATTTCTATACTATCTTATAGTATTTAATTATTATGTATAATTCGATCCATAACATGTACTATGATCCATTTTCATTTATCTATTCCATGTCAACCAAGGAAACATCTATCTCTTCCATTGCTATTTCTGTAGCCAATTGCGTGGCACATGTGCATTACCTACACGATATATATCTTGAGACGAAACATAACATTATCTTACATAATTAAGGTAACTTTTATCCCAGATAAAACTTGGGACTTGTTCCCCCAATAAGGATGTTATTGTAGCTTAACAGACCTGGCTGTTTCCTGACTTTCCTTTCCCGCATCGCACTTCTGAGCTTGAAAGTGTCAAGCCATTTAATCAATGTTAGCGATAGCGGGATATAGAATTTAGCGGAGTGTTTCTAAAAAAGCTATAAAAACTATAGCGCAGCTATAGTGAAAACTATTGCCTTTAGCGGTATGTAAAAAAGCAGTAAAATTTAAGGTAAACCTTTATAGTTTCAATAATTTGATTTTATATTTCATAAGTATATGTCCAGGCATGAGTGTAAATATAAGTAAACATATAAAAAGAGTCACAATATACGCAATAAGTCATAAGTTATAATTCGCAGTTCATAAATCACAAGTATATAAGTTCATAACTCAGTCATAGCGGAGTTAGCGGCGCTAGGCTATTGAATATAGCGGAGTTAGCAGCATTAGCGATAATATTTGCAATATCGTCGCGACATCTGTCTCAAAAAGCTATAGCGAAGCTATAGCGGGTTATTGCCAACATTGCATTTAATCGATGTTCGGCAGCCAATAACGTGCATGTATGGAAGGTTCAATTGACGTGCGTGAAGGTCCAACGGTCCAAGAGACCAAGAAGGCTGGGTGAATCTGTTGACCTGTATTGGTTCAGCATGCTGTCGCTGTCGCTGCCGTGGTGGCATGGCCAATAAGGGTTCTGCTAGCTCCATCTCACGGTGGCTTGGAGCGTTGTGCATCACTGCATCTTGAGCGAGTTTTTTCTTCTTCTTTTTTGACAAACAACCTTAGGGGGTGGTGACGTTCAATGTCATAGCACTGACAAATTAAAGCTATCATGTCATCTCGATTCATATTTTCAGTATTCAACAGCTGCTTATCCCAACGCACGCAGGCAGTAGTTGCCATATCAAGTATTCGATGCTATATTATTCCTCTTACATTTATTCATTTGCAGATCTCGCTCGAAAATCTCGAGACGAATATAATGATGATAATTAGAACTTAAAAGATAATAAATTCATAACTAGCAGATTATTACTGTAGCATTACAACTGTTACAAATCATGGATTAAGTAGGCTTGTTAAATTCGTCTCGCGATTTACAGCCTATTCATGTAACTTTTCACAATTTTCATCTACATTAAATACTTCATGCATCTAATATTGTATTTTGATGTGATGAGTGGATTTTTTTTTTTGAAAGAACTAAACACGACGTGCAACAATGTACAAATTACATTGCAGAGACATGTAAAACACATGAACAGAGAACACCAGATGTACCTAGTGGTACCACAAACTACGTACAAATTAAGAGACGCTATCCATCACTAGCTACTTGGGTAACCCTTGCACGAATTATTGCACGAACACTGACTCATAAGACTAGCTATCGGGAGGAACTGAAGGAGGTCACAAACACAGAATCTATTAATCTATTAACTGTTCTTTGAAATGATGGTAGTGTTTGGTTGGGGCATTTGTAATGTAAGTTGATAACACTTGTAATCGATTATGTTAGAACTCGTTTGTTTTACGACATGACGTAATCTCTTTGGACATTTTCAGATACAGTGTCATGTAAACTTGTTACCATTGTCATCTCTATGTATCAATCAGATAGCGAACTCATTTGTGATTACTTTCAAAAATTAAAACTAAAAACTATTCCCTCGATTCCAAAATGTATGTAATTTGGTTTTTTATGTTCATAGATTTTGCTATATATTTAGAAAAACGTTATATCTAGGTGCACTACTGCAGAGATCATTATCCGTATTCATGGTTTTTTATGTTCATAGATTTTGCTATATATTTAGACAAATGTTATATGTAGGTGCACTACTGCAGAGATCATTATCCGTATCCGCCCATACACGCCGGCTCAAATGGACCGGTGCATTTAAGTCATTCGCACCAGCTCCAACAGCGTCGGCACATATGTCGCTTAAATGTGGCGATGGACATTAAAGCCAACATGTTTAAGTAAACGTGCGGGTGCAGAATGGAACCGCCACATATAATTTTTTATACTAACTAGTCATATTTTGAGCTGACACGTTTATTAATATATATTGATCGGTTATATTTTGAGTCGTCATGTATGCTCTTCATCTTGCACGACAAGTTGTAACTCTTCCTACTAAAGTTTGTTAAACCTGTGGAATCGATTTGGAGTAGATCGAGTAGGGTTTACTGTTCGACATACCTTGGATCTCCTCTGGACATCGCTGGCACGTCGGTGGAGGCTGCACACGGGCAGCGACGGTCGGTGGCGCAGTGATGCTTCCCGTCGCTTTCAGTGGCTCCCCGATCGGTGGGGTATCTGGTGGAGTCCCGGTGAACCTTGGGTGGAGAGCCCTTGGCCCCCCACTTCCTCTTATATGGCACTGCGCGACGGGGCCCACCAGCCTTCAATGGGCTGGGCGCCCCCGATCAGGGCGCGAGACAGGGTTTGGCCCAGTCGTTGGACTGGGCCAGTGGAGATCAACCTAACATTCTCCCCCTTGATCTCACTTTTCAAACATTTTACTTTACATCTTTTAATTTCTTTATTTTTATTGTTTGTTTACCTGTTCCAACGTGGATTAGTGCATACGAGCTGCATCATCGTCACAGTCTCTTACCGATAGAATCAACAGCTACAATACACCTCTCTGTGCTGAAAAACATACTTCTAACCTTTGTGTCCTTTATTGTCCGGAAGTCATAGGCTATAGCTTGTACCCATGTCGACTGTGTGTTTTCTGTACACACTGGGCGTCAAGCCTTTAATAAGCGGAACCGCAAGCTCTTTATCAATCACTTTTATGCTCTAAGCATTTCAACATGATTCCGGACTTTCTTCTTTACAACGTATACTTTGCGTCAATGTGTTTTGGCACCACACTTAGACTCGTTGTCTTAGGAGTGAAAATATTTAGATGGTTGTTGCAGTTGTCAACCATTATCAACTCTGGGTACAGGTTTCCTCAATAGTTTGCCTGTCCCTCAGCCTCATATCGTGCTATATCATATCTTTACATCACATTGATGATAATTATTTCATTCTTTGGAGCTTTTCCACACAAAGAACTCCAAGTGTGAAAGTTAGCGACAATTGTGGATTTCGCTATACATTTCACTACCTCTGTACTCACAATCTTATGAGAGCACTGATTATTTCTTTCTCAATTTAGCATGAGACCAATACACTTAACTCCATTCCAGTGATCTATATCTGGACTAGACATTGCCAAAACAACCCGTATACAAAACTATGTCAGGGTAATGCTATACTTTTGCAACTTTTGCATTCGTTAAGCTTCCAACAGCTGGAGGATATGGTACCATATTCTTTTAATATTTACTATACTGATTCTTGGAACGTTTCTAAAACCATTACCCTTGACTAAAAGGGCAGACGTAATTTTCTCGCATGCATACCCCTTTAGAAATTTTCTTAGTATGCCTATGCGATATCTCTAATACCCCTTTTCTTTTATCTTGGTGAATTTCACTAAGATTGAAACTTTGAGGACAACTACTTCTTTGTTTTCATCGCAGACCAACATCATTGCTAGCAAGTGAGATGTCATCCACATGTACACTGATTAGGAAAAGAATTTCCCATTCTATAACTTTGCACAGATACAATAGTCCTCTCATTTTCTTTAATCCAAAACAACAATTGATTCTCTTAACTTTAAATACCATTGTCTAGAGACATGCTCTAGTCCATACTTTAGGTAGTATCCTTTGTGTTATTTTACTTTCACAACAAAACCTTCAGGTTGTGATATGTAATCATTTTAAAAATGTTTTCTTTACTTTCATCTGATGTTACTCAGATCATGATGCGCCACTTATACTCATCGTAATCTATTTAATCTCTTCGCGCAAAATCTTTCGATTTATGCTTTATATCTTTGTATATTCCCTTTTGGAGTCACATTAACCGCAGTCACGAGGTCCTTCGCCGGCATGTGCGCTCACCCGAGGGTGAACGCGCCGCCGTTGACCGGCCTAGCGGCGGTGTCCAGTGGACGAGCCCGCGGCGCCACACAGGCCACCACGGGACCACCCGTGCTTTCCCGCGTGGAGGCGTCCCTTCGTGTGGTGAGCATAGGGGACGGCAGCGAGGAACCCGGTCGACCAGGTGAGTTCCTCCCATCTCCGCCCCTCTTCTTTGGTTTGAGACTCCATCTCAAATTCCATGGCATCTGCCCACCTCGATGAGTAAACACTTCTCATGGCACAAACTTTTTATATGAGGTTGTCGATACTCTTACTCATGTGCGACAATGGGTTGTATCGGCTCCTGAAGGACAGGTTCCAGATCTTCACTCATTGTTGCACAAGTGGAAACGCCAAGATGGCTCCTGAATCATTGAAGTGGGCACACATGCCCGCTTCTCCTCACGATCAATTTCTCGAGTCATCGTGCTCCCCCTCATCATCTGTTAGTAAATAGTAGAAACGAGAACTATTTGATCTTTCATGTTAGCCAATAAAAGGCAACTCACTGTATTGGGTTAAATAGTTTAGCCTTAGTTGAACTCCCCCAGACACGGAAGTGGTATTGTGAGGGTACATTTTCTATTGAGAATATGAATGGGGCTTTTAATGCCTCCATCCACTATCCCGATGACAAGGTGGAGTAGCTCTGTCTTTCAGCTACTCCATTCTTTTGAGACTTGCCCAGATTAGCATACTGGGTGACGATACTATCTTCCTATTGGAAGCATTTTCTTTATTTTTAGGGGTATCGATATTATGACCGTCGTACTCCCCCGACAATCAGTATTTATCTTTTTAGATCATTCTTGTCTTCTATGGTGTTGAGGAATATCATATTTCTGAATTGTCTTTCATTTCTCCCCCTCGAAATGTGGCAAGAAACTTTCTGTCACAATTTCGAAAACCATTCAGACCTTTTGTGAATGAGAAAAACTTTGATTGTACTTTCTTATATGGGAGTAACTTTTTCCGTATAGGAGTGCTTTTTCCTCATTTCACTTCAAGAACTAAAAACGAGCCTTTTATCAGTAGTGCTTTTGCATGGTCAATACAAGGATAGCATAAGAGCCACTTTATACTTTTCCCACGTCGTGGGATACACCAATAAGCACATGAGTCATCTCATCTTTCTCCCGCCATGCAGGACAAGTCCTTTGCCAAACTTCTCTCGCCGTGCGGGATTGTCTGACAGAAGTATTATGCCAACTTTACCCCGTCATGCGGGTATTTCTTTTCTGTTGAGCGAGTACAATCATTTACTTTCCCCCGCCATGCGGGACATTTCCCTATAAGGAACATAAATGCCAAAATTGGCA
This sequence comes from Urochloa ruziziensis, assembly GCA_015476505.1. NCBI lineage: Eukaryota > Viridiplantae > Streptophyta > Magnoliopsida > Poales > Poaceae > Urochloa > Urochloa ruziziensis. Next base: position 709,848 of record CM027126.1, on the reverse strand, counting down.
GTCTTGTCAATTCAATCATCAAATTTAGAAATAAAAAAAATACTCTTTAACACACATGATTAATTCAACGTTGGTCAAAATAAACATGTGTATCACTTGTTACATCTCATGTCATGATGACTGAAAATAAAAATAAATTCTTTTCATAGAGAGTACATAAAAAAAAATTCTCAAGTAAAACTCCCAATGATTTGTCTCTTTTCTTGGATCAATATCCGAGAATGCTTTTCTTTTGAAGGTACTCATTAAAGAGAGAACACTGTTCATCTTCTTGCAATTGAATATTGCACTTTTCAACTTTTGAGTCGCAAGTACCCAGCTTATTTTTCTTTTCTGCCTTCAAAAAGCATGAAGTTCTTTTGTCCGAGAAAATATTAGCCAATAATCAACAATAATGAGCATAAAAATGACCATACATTAGTTTGATTAAAGACATGAACATTAACTTATATTCTAAGTCACCGTTGGGCAGAAATAGAATAAAACGACATTCTTCTACATCAATTATAAATCACCGTTGGCAGAAATAGAATCAATGTAGACAATCTCATTAAAAAATATCATGATATTGTTATTAAGTAACTTTATACAAAAAATAATAATATCATCAGTTTCTTTGCAGCGGAAACGAGAAAAATATTTCTCTACTTTAAGAGCATCTCTTAACCTTCTATACTCTGAATCTCTGATCACTTTGATGCAAAATTTCTCAGAGATTTTAACACTTTAATCATAAACATCATGGAATTATAATATTGTTATCATCAACGTTGGTCAGAGAATAACAATGCTATAATTTATCTTTGCATAAATATCTTTCTTTTCATAGTTCTCCAATTAAATTATCTTGTTGGTTCAAAATTAATTGGAGAAGCAAAATTCTTTGCAGCGGAAACTTTTCTATTCAGAAGCAATATCACTATTATCTTTACTTTTATCTAAGCAAGTTAAACCGTTCAAATTTGAAGAGCAACAATATAATCTTTTGCAGCGGAAACTGTTAAATTCATGCAAATTCAGAAGCAATATATACTTTAAACTTTTCAACATATCTTTTAATCTCTAGAACATTTATCTCGTTGGTTCAAAATGTAATAGGGATCATAACTGTACACAATTTATCAGATATAAAAAGCTTCTGAAAATGCAAAACCAAATTTAAAAGCAAAACTTCACTTTCAGCCCATTTGTGAAACAGCCCACAGTCTAAAGTCTGAATATGCCCCTTAGACTATACGCACGCGGTCAACTTCGCGCCATTCGGCCCACGGCCGTCCGCGTCCGGTTAGGCCCATGACAGCCCCGCGCTCTTGGGCCCGCGGCCCATTTGCGGGTTGGCCTAAATGGCCCGGCACCCCTCGTGGGCCAAATCTGGCCCGCCGGCCGCGGCTGCTCGTGGCCGTCCGATTCGCAGATCGACGGCCGGCCGACAATCTCGCCGGATCAAAAAACCGGCGGCGGCCGCTTCTCCCGAACACCCGAACCCTAGGCCATTCTTTTCCTCTCTCTGTTCTGGCCTTCTCGCCCGACTCGGGCCATGGCGCCGCCGGCGGCTACAGCCGCCGCGCCGCCGCCGGGGCTGGCGGTCATCTCTTCCCCGGAACCCTAGCTCTCTTCTGTCCCCTCCCCTTTCCCCTCTAGCGACGACCCCGAAGTAGTATGACGCAGCAGCCGCCCGCGGCAGCCGGAGGAGAGGACGGCGCCGTCGTCGGTCCCCTCGCCGACGCGTGCGCTCGCCCGAGGGTGAGCGCGCCGCCGCCGAGTGGTCCTGCGATGGTGCCTGAGCCCGCGCCCGCGGCTCGGGTGTCTGTCCCGATGAGCTTGCGGCTCTGCCCGGGCTTCCCACGCGGCGACGACGCGTCGCCGGCGGTGATGACGGCGGTGAGCTACCAGGTGCGTCGCTCCTCTCCGTCCTTTTCTTTCTGTGATCTTGGATTAGGGTTAGGTCGAGTTCCTTCTCTGATTTTCCGATTCGAGATCGAAAACTTTTCTTTTCATTTCCCCTACTCAGATCTACATCCTAGCCTGGCTCTTGATGCCAATGTTAAACCTGTGGAGTCGATTTGGAGTAGATCGAAGTAGGGTTTACTGTTCGACATACCTTGGATCTCCTCTGGACATCGCTGGCACGTCGGTGGAGGCTGCACACGGGCAGCGACGGTCGGTGGCGCGGTGGTGCTTCCCGTCGCTTTCAGTGCCTCCCCGATCGGTGGGGTATCTGGTGTAGTCCCGGTGAACCTTGGGTGGAGAGCCCTTGGCCTCCCACTTCCTCGTATATGGCACTGCGCGACGGGGGCCCACCAGCCTTCAATGGGCTGGGCGCCCCCGATGAGGACGCGAGACAGGGTTTGGCCCAGTCGTTGGACTGGGCCAGTGGAGATCAACCTAACAAAGTAAAGTTCTCCCGTGCAATGGCGACCTAGCTAAAGGGGGAGCAATGGTGGCCTTACATGCAGGGCCTCGACCGCCACTCCGGCGCGAGTTTGTCCCCTACCGCGTGATCTAACAACTTCGTGTGTTTGGCGGAGTTTAGATTCGCGTCGTTGCCACCTTCGCGAGGAGGCGACGATGAAATCACTACAATCCCTTTATCACCACCAGCGTCATTATCGAGCATATACTCGGCAATTTCTACAGCAAGATTGTGATGAGCGACGAAAGTAACCACTGCTCCTACGTGCGGCTTCCTGATGCGGCGGGCATGGAAAAGTTTATGGTCATGTCTAGAAGTGGAGAAGGGAGCGCGGGTGCTCCCGCCGTGTCTTGGAGCTCCGAATCAGAGACTCCGGGCTTAGCTAGAGGAAGATGCGCGCCGCCGACAGTGATGGAGGAGCATAAGGCTAAATCCAAGCGTTAACACTGGAAAGAACAGCAGAGATTATCATCAGGCATTGTTTGGTTGGTGCCTCGGGTGAGCTGCCTGGACCAGGCAATAGCATCCGGCACAGGCAAGCAAAATACGAATCCTAGTTTCTCAGACCGTCCTCGGCCTAACATCGTGCCAGCGTGTTGCCGATGCATGCGAGCAAGCAGGCCAGGAATTTTTTCCTTAGAGAAACAAAATCGATTGTTTTTTAGAATTAATAAAATCGATTGCTGATCGGTCTGTTTTGAGGCCATCGGAAAGGTCTAACTTGTTGAGCCCGGAGATATTCATGAGGCCCGAATTAACTCTTGGACTGGGCCAAGAATTTTATGGTAGGCTAAAACTGGGCCAAAATGAACTATTGGGTTGGGCTCAAAACATTACTGGACTCAATTATTTTACAACCAAGATGTTATATCTACTTTGCTCGTGATATTAAAAAAAAAAAAAATCTACTTTGCTCGCTGCTCAGCTAGTTGTACGCAGCCGGGATGGTAGAAATTTAAGTTTCCAACGTACCTCCGTCCATAAAAAACACAATTCTAGTATTTTACATGCATACTAATAAACAGGTAAAAATACATATTTACCTCTATACCAAGTATCAAATACTACACACATTACTATAGAAAACTACTAGAAAACTCTACAAAAAGTTGGTGTGTTTCTCTAGAGTTGCATTTTTTTATAGATAACTTTCAAACTCTAAAATTGTTTTTTTTTTTGTGGATAGAGGGAGTATAGGGAGTGTCGCGGCCACTCTTGCCATTCCGCCTGGGGGAGGGCACTACGTCGCGGCGGAGAGCATGCCCACGTCGAGCGAGGCGCGTATCATGTCTTGATGCATTATAATCCAAATTCAAAATCATTTTTTTGGAGGGTGGGCGGAGGTCGTAGTATGCACACTTGCCTTGATGGCAACATTGGGGAGGGTACGGTGGGCGTGTATGCCTCCACACACGGTGAAAAAAGGAGGAGCGTGGACGGCGCCATCGGCAAAAACAACAGGGAAAGACGACAAGCATTTTAACCCTATTTTATGGGCCCTTTATAGGTAGGGTGTTTGTTTTGTGGGTAGAAAACGGTAAGGAGCGGCAGAAACGGCATGCCCTAGGATTATCCTGATCAACGCACGTTTAATCGCTAGGGTGGACATTGTTGTCGTGTTCAATCGCCTCTGTAGCAATCATGAATTACTTTGTCACCATGAAGTTCCATGCGATGGATTGGTGGCGTCGTGATTTGTATGCTCCAACTTTGCCAATATAATGTATATTCTATACCTCGCAATGCGAATATGTATTTAAGACCTTTAATTTGTAATTGCATAAAGACACGCATTGTACAAAATATTTGATTGTGTGGGAAAGGCAAGTCCACATGTATTTTAGCATTAAGCTACATAAACAATGTGCGGAGAGATAACAAGAATACGCCAGCTTTATTTCGATCAGAGTTTCAAAGCAATCGGTGAGAAAATGAAAACAGAGAGAAACACAAAATTAGAGGATTTTGGAAAGGACAAATAACAGGCAATTCCTTTGACAAGACTCTGGTCCTGGAAGACATTATCAACCCCGGCCCCTTGTAAAACAAAATCTATCTACTGTAGAAACCTTCGAAGGAACCACTTGGCACGTACGGGACTCCTCCTGCACGCTCTGCACGTTGAGGTCGCACCGCACGACGATGCCGTCGTCCTTGAGATGTCGCAGCTTCTCCGCCTCCTTGATTTCCATCCAGATGCCGCGACGGAGGCTGTAGTGCCGCGGCCTCGTGGAGACGCGGTACAGCGGCTTGCCGGAGCTGTCGGGGACGCTCAGGTCATCGTACGTCCAGTTTATTTGGGCCACAAGAAGCGGAGCTGCGCGCACGCCAGCCGCGTCCAGTGATGTTCCCGGCGATCCTCCACCGCTCCTTGGCCTCCTCGAGGAGACGGGCGTTCCGAGGAACAAGAGCAGCGGGAGGAAGCGGCGATCGAGCAGGGAGGTCCGGATCCGGCGGTAGTTCGTGGCCAGGCCTGCTCGATCTGCGATGCGCACCAGAGGATGACTGCAGCTCCACCCCTGCCGGAGGATGCAGAGGTAGGGTGTGACGTACGGCTCCAACAGTACAAGATCGAGCGCCCATCCCGGTGGACAGCGCGCCATCGACGCCAGCCACACGTGCTGGCGCTCGCCTAAAAAAAAATTAATTAGCTTTTAACTGCGACACGAATTAGTGCTGTCCACTAGTGAAAATAAACTTAGATCGGATCAAATTAAACTTGGAGCTTGGATCATTGCTACGCCAATGCACTCGTCTCACGCTGCACCATTATATTGCTTAATGTTCAGAGAACAATGTTGGAACACCTGTTCGTTCATTCAGCCCAAGACCAAAGAATAACAGCTCCCCCGCCGCGAAAGGCCATAGGCGCTCAGGTCGCCGTGGAGCAGCAACGTACCGGCGGCGAACCCGCCTGTCGAGGACGCGGGGAGGAACGAGCTGCCGCCGGGTCGATCTCGTCGTCCTTGACGCACGGCGAGGGCGAGGCTGTCCTGTTCCTGAGCAGCTCGATCGTGGCCGGCCGTGAACACCTCGTTTCCCACGGCGATGCCAGCCAAGTGCCTCCAGGCGCCGGCGCGCCGCCCGGGTGCCTCGCCGCCGTAGCGGGAGGGCGCTTCAGCGGCGTAAGTGTCACCTAGGCCCGGAAAGGCGCAGGCTTGGTCAACGTGCCTCGCCACCGGCGGCAGCCAAGGCGGTGGCGTCGTCCCTGTGACGACTAGGGAGGACGTACGGCATTCGAAACGCCCACCGGCTCGTCTTCGCGTCTCGGGTCATGTGCACTTGGGGTTGGGCACAATCACTAGGCCAGAGACGATTTGGCGTGGCGGCCAAACCTCATCTCTGCTAGCGGGCGCAGAAACCGCCAGCACTCGTGTGCCAGCGCAAATGGCAAGCAGTGCTGGCGGACGTTGTGCCCGCCAGCACTGACGTACTTCTACTGGCGGGCAGCATTACTCCCGCCAGCAAAACGTTTCTCTGCTGTCTGTTACTTAGGTCGCCCGCCAGCACAGATGTAACATCACATTTACTGAGATATAGTATTGCCAATTATAACTTGACAAGTATCAGAAACTCAAATAACAACACTTTATTGTCAATGATGGACTTCAAAAAAAATCACCAAGTTTTATTTAGCTCAAACAACATACATCACACAAACTCATAACAGAGTCAACGGAAATAATAACAACAACCGCATAATCTCACAAATACACTACAATACTTCATTTGCCTACTCCAAACAGGAACACAACTAGGACACTAATGAGAATAACCACTCCAGCTATAATAATGTCACCCTTGTTGCATGATCCACCATCTTTCCCTTTCTTTTGTGGGAGAAGAGCACGCATATCTCCAACTTCATTCTTCAGCTCAATCATTTGTCCTTTCACCACTCCATGCTGGAGTTTCAAATCACACAACTCCATCTTCAACTCATAATTTGCACACTTCACCTCACTCAACATACTTTTCATCTCACTAATCTGATTTAGTAATTCCAGATTTGAATCTAAAGTACGAGTCGTAATGGCAGCACCACCAGATTGACGAGGTATTGCTGCAGCGGGACCAGACGACAACAAATTTGCAGGAACCAAATGAGGGAAGTGTGTCTTCAAATGGTTCAGATACACACCTTGGTTATACCAGTATTGGTCACATGATGATGATTGTCCCTACAACGACAGCAGCCCAAATCAAGACATGGTACCTTTCAATCTTCGAAAAAAATAAATTATCTATAAGACATGGTACTATCAAAATTACAGGTTCAACTTACATATGAATTCGATTTAAGAATGGACATGATACAAATCACGTGAGAATCAACATCGGGATGCCTATATGATAAACCTAGAGAATACTCCCCCAAATGAATAAAGCACGCCACCTTAAGCAGCCAACCAGTGGCAGCTACTCGTGGCTGGGTAAAATTTATAGCTCTAAATCTGTAGTGTACCTAGCTAGAAAAGGATAAACTAACATGTCAAAATCTATATTTCGCATGAGGTACTCGTCACTAATACTGCCAAACACTATCTAGGCCAGATCTAGAGCTGAATAAGCATGTGGACACCTGAGGGGCCGGCGGCGAGATCACGACCGGAGGCCCCGACTGTACCCGTCGTGGCGCCAGCGGTGGTAGCAAAAGGCTGCGGCGGCACCGTACCCTAACGCCAGCTAGGGGTGGCGGATCTGAACTTATGCGGCGTGCTAGCTAGTTGCTTTCCTTTTTTGGATACTCGGTGCGTTATATTACTTACTCCAACTTTTCTGGCGGGCGACTTAAACACCCGCCAGCAAAGTTGTATATCTTGCTGGCGGTTGTTTAGTCGCCCGCCAGCGAAGATGAGTTAGTCTTTGCTGGCGGGCCGCCTATCAGCCTGCTAGCACACAGCTATCTGTGATGGCGGGCTCCAGCCCTTCTGGACCTGGGTGCCTTAGCGCTCACGGGCGACATCACCACCCGCCAGGGGGTATATTTGTGCTGCCAGCACAAATCGTTTGCGGCCTAGTGAATAAAACCCCGTACGTACGTGCGTGCACCAAGTAGCTCGTTGTGCAGGCTTGCACAAGGTTATATTTCTAAACAAAAAAGATGCTTGCATCCTCTTACATATCGGTTGCATATTTGATCGGAAAAAATATCTGTTGCATTATATTCTAAATCTAAATAATTTCGGTGCACCATCTCTTATACTAGCTGGCGCTCCGCGCTTCGCTGCGGGAGACAATCAAATTGCTAACCGTCACTTAGCTGCTTTTTACTTTACTTTTCAGTTCACACATAAAAAATGTGAAGGTACACCTATAAAATGAGAAGACAAACCGGCAATTCTTCTAGATGTTTTTTTTTCAAAGTTTTCATTTCATTTACAATTTATAAGGTAGGCAGCCAAAGTAATATATTTTAGCCCAAATATGTATTTGTGATCACTCAGAACAGGGAACACTTGTTTAGTTCCTGTTTGTTTACTCAATGTGGACTATTTTCCAAGCAAAATATGTTGGCACTGCAAAAGGGAAAAGATAAAGCATAGGTTAAAAACATGGTAACGGAAGAACCCATCAGTTGTCGTTGGTTTCTCTGTTTGTAATACAGAGACATGAATGCGCTTATGAAAGAATACACCTAAAAAAATGGTCTACATTATCACTTCACCTTCTGCACAGCAATGGATGTCAAAGGGCAATAATCTTTACAAAAAATGGTGTGTACATAATCACTTCACCTTCTCCACAGCAATGGTCAGTCAAATATGTTGGTAGGCCTGTAGATTCGCGGCTGAATTAGAGCTTCCCAGGAAACTACTTCATTCGATTTCGATAGGCTATAAACTGTGCTGGTGAAATTGGATTGGAGGTTACTGGTAGCAAGAAACATGGAAGCGAGGTGCAGGTGCGGCAGGTTATGGAGCCGAAGCAGGGCGGGAAGGCACGCGGCGATAGACGAGGCTGAGCAGGAGAGGAACCATGGACGTCGCGGGTTGGCGCCGAGGAGGCACGGGGAGGACAGCGGCGGCACCATGCGGATGCGTTGGCTAGTGTTGGGTGCTGGTGAGCATCGGAGGGGTGCGGCGGCAGCGTGGCGAGGGGCAGCTCGCCGGAGGATAGGTAGGCGCAGGCCTCGATTTGAGCAGAGGCAGGAGCAAAAATTGGAGGTGAGGAAGCATCGAGAGAGAAGACAACGGTGTCGAGGTGCTTCTAGAAGCAGGGGTAGCGGCAACGGGTACGTTTCCTTCGCACGCAAATGGATGGCTGCTACAGGGTAACAGTAAAACAGTTCCGCTGTGGGGCCGTCCGAAAAAATTGAGAATCTATTATGATATGATGCCAACGGACTCCTTGGGGAGGAGCCAACGGACCAAGGTTCGAACCCTGGTTCCTCACATTGTTCTCATTTTTTTATCTCTTATATATGATGCCACGGACTGCAGGTGGGCCCCATCCAAGATTACACAGTGAAAGCAAATGCACGTATGAAATCTGATGGCCGTGTCCAAGATTACACTCCTGAACTGATTGGACTTCATTTTATATGTTCAAAGGAAAATAAACATCTTTAATCTCACAGGATTTGCAAAAGGGTGCGGGTATCTTTATTTAGCAACACTAGCAAAATGCCCGTGCGTTGCTACGGGTATAAAGTACATATAATTAACATATGGAGCATATTAAGCCGACAAATATGTTTTATAAATTCATTTAACGATTTGATTTATGACCAACATCAATTGTTCATGAAATAGACTTTAAATTTGTTCACAAATCAAACTCATTGGCATGATCGTACCACGCGATGAGGTGGAGCCATAATAAGGCACGGGCGGTGGCAACAGTTGTAATAACATGCGTGTCAAATCCAAAGGTCCAAACATAGTCAGGCGTGTGACGTCCAAATGAGAATCACACAAGATTCGCCACATTTTGCAGAGTTTGGCCTTTGATATGACTCTAGGGAGTCACATTCATTTTGAGCAGGGGTGTAAATGAATCGGATACTTACAGTGTTTTGTTTTTCTTCTCAGATTTGAGTCAGATATGGCTATTGTCAATTTTGTCGGATAAAATAGAAAATGTTATCGACATCATAAATATCTAACTTTCAGTATTGGGATATGAATACGAATCGAGTATTGACTATCCGGATTCGAATACGAAAAGAGTTTGGCCTCTTTAAATGGATTCGAATTCGAATACAGTAGGGAAATATCAGTACCATTTTCGCCCCTACATTTGAGTTTCTTCAATTTTATTAATTAGCCTCCTATAAAAAATGTAATTTTGATAAAGCTAGACACAAAATGGAGTCAAATGAGACACTACTTGGAGTACAAAATGGAGTACAAATTGGATTGTAATGCATGGAAGAGCTCGTCAAGATGATTAAAAATCTTGGATGATCATATAAAGTGTATGCACATGAGATTTTTCAGAGTAACATAATACTCTTCGCTCTAAATTATGTCATTTTGACTTTTAAGAAATGTATAATATTTAATATTTGTCTAGACAGCACATATTTTTTACCTAATAGTCGGTTTTTCGGTTTTCAGTGGTGGCGTCAGTTTTGATTTTTGGTAAGATCGGCAATGGGCTTCGGTTTTCAGGCACCACCGAACCAAACCACCGAGAATCGATCTGGGCCATTAGCTGCGGCTCAGCACCGCAAAACAAGCTCCCCGACAACGACTCCCCTCCTCGCCTCACTTCAGCGCACCACGGCCCAAGGCCACCACCGCCTACATCTCTATCACCCACTACGCACCGAGTAGATTCCGGTGCGTTCATACTGCCACGCTATGCAATCTTCCCCTGGTTTGGGTGGTAATCTTATAGACAGGATCTGCTCTGCATCATGCACTCTAAAGAAATCTCGTACAGTCTCCTCCTTTCAAGACATCCTATCCCAATCGATCAGTTGTGAGACCCATTTAATTTGCTTGATTCAGCAATGCAAAGTATATATTTGAGTAAGTACTGAGGGTAACTAAAAGACGTGCAAGCATGAATGTCATAATCTTTTGTTGGTTCTACATAAAAGCATTTGAGAACTATAGAATTTTCAGTGCATAGTTCTTGCCTTAGGTCATTTTGAGAATCATGGAGAAACAAGGATCGGCTGATCCCAGTGTTTTTACTTGCTAACAGTTTATCCCATCGGCACCCTTTTTTATTTTTCAATTGGATAAGGATATGTAACAGCAAATGCTAATCTGGGCCATTTTTAGTGCAACCAATTAGATACAAATGTTTTGCTTGCTTGCTGGACAACTCTTGGTTCAATGATTTCTACCTTTTCACCGTTACTGTGCTAGATTCGAAGCACGTTAGGAATTTGATAGTGTAACAATTGGAGTGTCAGCTCTTTAGTGCTGGGGTCTGTAACTTGTTATGCTTCTACTTAATATATGATGCTGTGCAGAATAAGGAGTTAGTGCCCGGCAATTGAGCCAACTGCAATGCCAAAACTTAGCATGTTCTCCATTTCCCACCATGACAATGGTGCTTGCTTTAAATAGCTGACAATTTGTTATGTTCCTACCCATGGTTGATCCAGCTCGGTCCATTCAAACCACAATCATCTCTGCTCTACTGAATGTCTCAAGATGAAGAATCCCTGAGCCACCAATGTTTTAGGAAGAACAAGTTTCTTCCATTCTACCTTCTTGTGCCCGATCTGTACCGATGATTAATCTTACTGGATCATTTTTATTCATATGTCATATTTTCCTTATTACATTAAGAGTCCATGCGTCGCATTGTTTTGCTGCGACATGCTGACTTGTTCGTGTCCAGATGCTTTCGTGCTTCAATTAAGGATCTTGTCAATGCAGTATGAACATCCTTCTTCTGTGTTTAATTTGCAGATGGGTAAGTTTGTGAAGGCAGCGGGTACGATCCTGACCATCAACCTAGGCTTCATCGGGTTGTTTGTCTTCGGCCCGGACTTGGCAGTGCCGGTGCCAAACGGCGGTCACGAGAACCTGTCAGAGATGGACGAGACAGAAAGGCAATGGCGCAATGGCGGAGCTGGGGGGTGGACAGCGGGGGGCATCCCCCCCCCCCCCCCCCCCCCCCCCCCCCCCACTTAAAAAAACAATACTAGCCCGTCACCATATGTCACACGTACACATAAGTTCGGAACCCGTCGACCACACATGGTCGCCGGCCGGCCGCATGGAATCGAAAAACGAGCGCACGGAAGTCAGAAAGCCAGCTGGATGATACAGCTCGGTCTATCAGCAACGCCAGCGCTGGTAGCTCCCTTCCATTCTGTTCTGGGAGCTGCTTGCTCAGATCAAGCTTGCTTGCTTGTTTCGTTCAGGCCGTGTTTAGTTCGCAAAAAAGATGAAAAATTTTTTAGATTAGGTTGCGTACACAGAGAGAAAAAAAATGAACTGACCGATTCTTTAGGTGAAAACTTTTTAGATTTCAAGTGTAACTAAACACCCCTTCGGTTGCAAGATCAGAGCGGAGGCCCACACCCACAGGCCCCTTCTAGACTTTTATTTAGCCTTTCTAGAAGGTAAACGAACAAAGCAATTCGGGTGCTGATTTTAGTAGGTGTCATATTAAAATGAAAGAGAGATGTCGGACATAATTTTTTATTACCAATAAAAAACAAATTACAGATCCTATAAATACTCCACGAGACAAATTAATTAAGTATAATTAATTCGTTTCATTAGCACATGTTTACTGTAGCACCACATTGTCAAATCATATACTAATTAGGCTTTAAAAATTCATCTCATAAAATAATCGCAATCCATATAATTAGTTATTTTTAATTTATATTTAATACTTCGTACATATGTACTTTGTTTCGACATGATATGTGCTAAATTTTAGTAGTTGGAACAAACACACCCTAAGCAAACATCAACAAAAAATAGCAAACGATAGGCCAATGCGGTATGCGGGAGGGGTTTTGACTTTTCAGCCGGGGATCGAGTGCCGACTGGCTGTTGGCTCGCATGGGAATGGGATTGCCTTGCCGCCTTGCGCTTGCGCAGTCTGCAGCTGGCCTGCTGCATGCCAATAATGTGCCAGTCTCTCTCATGCACCGTACCACTGTGCACGTGGGCGATAGAAGCGGAAATACAGCTCCACAACGGCATGCGCCCGCCTGCACTATTTGTGCCTCGCTTCCCGCATTCGTGCCTCGCGCTCGTGCTTGCGCTCCTGCACATGTGGTAGTGCCTATGAGAAACTACTTTTGTTATGCTTCCCATCTGGGTACAGCTATAACACACATGAGAGACTAATGAAAATATACACAATCCGACGCTGGACGTGCACCGGAAAGAAAACAAAAGAAGATTTGGCCCGGAACATAATTGAGGCTCAAATTCGGCCTGCCATGGAATGATGGAACAACAGATTTTTTTTATTTTTTTTGGTGAGAGAGACAGTGGGAGGAGCTATGTCTAGTTTGGCCCGTTCACGGCCGGGTCAGTACAAAATCTTGGCCCAAGGCCCTCCTGCTATGCATTTTGGTCTTCATTCAGGCCTGTACTGCCATTACCACCGATTTGCCTTGCTGTTTGCGTGCTTGCTTCTCCTTTGGATGGCCACGTGTCACTGCCCAATGCCCACTAGCCACTGCCATACTGGCAAAAGAGATTTATTTTTTAAAAAAATCATATTCCTAATCTGTTTCAATTGCAAAGCCGCATGAACCAGCTTTCCATTTTGATTACCAATAGCCATTTCAAATAAAGGAAGTTTATAATGATGGAGAAAGGTGACAACATTGAACATTCGGATGTAATTACTATTAGATATCAGCCTCCTCACAGAATAACCCTCCAGGTCCCCCGTAGGCAACGGTGTACCCCTCCGTGGTCTGACTAAATCCCATGGGATTAGCGCCGTAGCAGCTTGGCGAGGTGGTGATGGTCCGGTGAGCGTTGTCGTTGAAAAGTACGCCGTTGTAGTTGATGCCGCTGTAGTCCATGATGGCCGCCGCAAAGCGCGACCCCGCACACGCAGGGATGCCGTTCCCCATAGGGGTGGTGGTGTGGTTGCCGCCGGGCCTGGTGTTGAGCACCCGCCCGCCCATCTCCACGTACACAATACAAGCATTCTTCGGTTTTTTGCGCATCACGTTTGACCATCCGTCTTATTCAAAAAATTTTAAATATATTATATATTTTTTATGATTTGTTTTATCATTAGGTATACTTCAAGTTTGACTTATTTTATTTTATATTTCTATATAATTTTTGAATAAGACGGATGGTCAAACGTGATCTCTAAAAGTCAACGAATGCTTACATGACATCAAATAGTAATTCCTTGATGCCAAAGGAAATAAAAATATGATCAGAAATTTAAAACTCTAAAAATTAAATACAATAATTCAATAACCTGCTAAGCATGAAAATAAAACAAAATCCACTCCTCGTCGGAGTAGAACAGGATGACGATGGCGACAGACGAGTGCAGCGGTAACGTGCATCTAGTGAGCGGCCGCTAGCACTAGCTGAGGCCTGCTTCCTGCTGGGCGCATACTTGGTTAGACTAATCAAGTAATCACAATCTGTTAGTATACAACATCTCCAAACAACATCTCTGTTATACAGCAACAATCTAGGGCTTCAGGCGATCTTCCTGCAAGGCGGATCGATGCAGTTATTTTTCAGGCCGAGCAGCTGGAAGATCTGATGCTCGGAACGACTTCTGGAGCAGCTGAGGAACGGTTAGTTTCAGCTCAAAAGCCAACTTCTGAAGCACATAACATAGCTTGTCACATCCTGCATGGCACGGTGCGCGCTCCCTATGACTGAGGGGATCTTGTAGCGTTCTCTCAGCGTCTCCAATGACACAGAGCCGAGTTTTGACCCTGCAAACCAACATGTAAGAGAGGTTTTAACTTTGAATCACCTACTCTATGGCAATATAATATTCTTTCTTGTCTTGCAATAAACAAACAACAGGATCACATAGTAATTACGATACTGTAGATAGAAGCAGCTCTAAGAATTGATTGGCCTAACGTGCTAACGTTTGCTCAGCTAGAATTAATTTTTTGGGCTCGGCTAGAAGCCTATAATTGATTGCCTCTTGCCGGCAAACGAGCCGTGCCAGCATCTGCGAGCCGGCGAGCTTAGTTTAGCTGTCGCATGTGGGCTTTAGATGGGCCCTACTAAACAGATGGTTGAAGCTGGTTACGGGTCGATGTTTTTCTGGGCTCTGCGCATGAAGCATGAAGCTACATGCAAAGCATTAAACAGGTCATAGACGGTCTGTCTATGTTGTCTATGTATCTGTCTGTATGATAAAATCGAGGTTCTGCAGACGACCAACCGTGTGCGGGTCGTACATGCCCTTATTACTTGTCTTTGTTCCTTTTTTGTCAAATCAAAAAGAAAAGTAGACCTCGGTTTGTGTTCTTGAATCTTGAGTCTTAAAACAGCGATGATTTTGGTTGCTTCTTTTCTCGCATGTCATCTTGGGCATTTTGCCGTCCAACCCGACCCACGTAGAAAACTTGGGTCAATAGCACCGACATTGTACTAAAATGGCCAAGTGGCCGAACGTACAGAATATTGGGCTTGGGCCATATGCGATCGGTTTAGCGCACTGTGTTGCCTACACGGCTGTCGCTTTGATTCTGACAGGAACTTGTTGCGGTTTCAAAGCACAATTCCGTTTCCAAGTTTTACAGAAAAGATCATCTTCTAATTTTTAGATGTAACTACAGAGGTGAGAAACACCCAAAGCGACGGAACTCTAGTAGGATCAGTAAATTCTGAATCGGATGAACGCGTCGCGACCCCATGAGGCGAAGAAGTTCCAAAGGTCTGTGGCGAAGAAGTTCCCCAGTACGCCGCGGTCCCGACCCGACGACGCGAC
Source organism: Urochloa ruziziensis (assembly GCA_015476505.1). Taxonomy (NCBI): domain Eukaryota; kingdom Viridiplantae; phylum Streptophyta; class Magnoliopsida; order Poales; family Poaceae; genus Urochloa; species Urochloa ruziziensis. The sequence goes on along the minus strand of CM027126.1, from coordinate 694,565 downwards.
GAACCGCCACGCGTGGGCCCGCCCGCGTCACGTAGTACCTCCGGACGATCGAGCAGCGCCGTGGCTATCATCATGAAGATGACGAGCGTGCTGACGGAGAGGAGGCTGGAGAAAGAGCGCGATGCACGTGCCCGCCTGCGAACTAGCCGACTCGCGCCCACGGTGGAGGGATTAGGAGTGCTGCCCAGGACTTGGGCGTCCATGCCGTCGTGGCGCCCGGCGACGTCATCGACTGCCGCATGCGTCCAAGTCCCCGCAGAGCACGGTGGCGCATGCTGCGCCAGCACCTCCCGCATCAGCTGCTACCGGACCGCCTCGCCGTCCGCTTCCTCTTCCTGCGCCGCCCCGCCTAGCACCTGGACCCCTACCTCGCCGTGACTGTCGCCGAGTACGGCAGCGGCCGCGACGGGATGCGGTGGCGCGTACGGTAAGGATTCCGAGAATTTCCAGCAGAGCGTACCAAATGTTAGCAATCGCTTGCCACCAACCTGCAATCAGTTATGGCTCATGAGTGTCACATCTTATGGCACTCTATAAGCTTTAATATGAATATCTTGCAGAGTTCTTTCTCCGAATTATTTATTATAACTGATTGCAGGTCACCGACTAATTGTTACTTAGCTAAGCAATGTATAAATTTATTCCCCAACCATTTCCAAATGAATTAGCACGACCTTTTATTTTCTTTTTATGCATCACCCTTGAGCTTTTTTTTTGACAAATAATGACATAAATAGTTCTTTTATATTTGTGGACAAATGGCGGCGGCGAGGCAGGGTGGAGAGCGCGGATCAGGTTCCTCCAAGTGAGGAAAGAACGGCTCAATGCAAAGTGGGTTGGACAGGCACGTAAGAGGGGGGAGAGGCGGTCGCGGAGCAAATATCCAATGGAGGAGAATTGGATGGTCATGATTGTAAGTTGGGAAGACGACGAAGTGGAGGGACAAAGTCCGCACCAAAGAGAATTCTTATTTTTAGTGTTTTTGCTTAAAACCTTATAATGAGAAACCATCTTACCACCCTGCTTCCTTTCCTCCTTCAACAGGAGCAAAAGCAGCCAGCTCAAAAGTCAAAACCCACCTAAAAACCTTGGGGAGAAAAAACTTTGTCGTTCATCCTCCTCCGGCGGCGCTGAATTGTGTTGTTCGCAATTGGGCCTTCCAACTCCCGCCTTCGCGCCAAGTGCCAAGTGCGCCGCCGGATAGCCCCCCCACCCCCCCCCCCCCCCCCCCTCCTCCCCTTGCCCGGTCTGAACATTGTGCATCAGGTTCAACATATCAGCATATCAATTTCAACATTTGTTTTAAATCATATCTAACATTTGCAAAATACTTGATTCAACATTTTATAAAACATACATGCAACATTTTTGAACATAGACTGCAACATCTTAAAATAAACATATCCAATATTTTTCTAAACCTACATCAACATTTTTTTTAATTTCTTCCTGGGCGATGCAGGGCTAGCGGCGGCCTAGTTCCGGAGGAGCTCGCGGTCGGCGGCTCTGGCGCCCGCTCGCCTTTTCTTTTATAGGTTGTTCTTCATTTATTTGTCGTTGTGATACCGCTTTCATACGGATTTTGTTTAACACACATGTCAATTGTTTGTTCGCAGGCCATGGGCATCTTTTACATGACCAGCAAGCAACTTCTCCAGGTGAACCCGGCTGTTCTGGCGCTGTTCATCTTCGGCCCAGGCTTGTCGCCGCCAAATCAGTTCTCTATGGACCCGCTGAGCAATTGCATGACACCCTTCTTCTTCTACTGTGTGCACCTACGCACCTGCTTCTACTTCGTCAAGTCAGCTATGGGCGATAGTGATCAACAACTTATGCTACGGGAGGGGGCATATGCCCCGTTAGCTTTCTTTCGGTACGTAGATAGCACGTAGAAAAGCATATTAGGTACACCACATTGCAGTACATACTAGGTGTAAGATGGCAATGGTGGATATATGAAGGTGTCAATACCGGATACGCTTACATCTTCTTCGCCAGGGCAGCTGCCATCGGCGTCTAGGCGTCTTCATTAAGGCGGCCAGACTCCTTCGTCAGCCCTGTGTGATGTGTTTTCAATGTATTGGCGTCTGTGTTGTGATGAATAACTTATGCAAAGGGAGGAGGCATAGGCTCCCTTACCTTTCTTTTACTACATACATATAACGCTAGAAAGCATACTTTTTTTTTTGAAAGAGATTACCTCTGCTTATATTGAAAGCAAATGAGTTTGAAACAGACACTTGAACGAAATAAAGTGACGCACAGGCCTCAAGGGCTTACAGGAGAACATTCGAAACGAAACAAAAGGCTAGAATACAACTAGAGTTCAGCAATATCCGACACCGTAGCGTCCAAAGGAGAATATTCATTTAGCCACTCCAACATCACCTTCATGATATTTTTGAGCTTCTCTTGGTCTTTAGGCTTAAGCAACTTCTCCCATTTCTGCAGTAAAGAAAAGCCAGCGTATATTACATTGATTGGAGCATTAGGGAACTTATGCTCAATGTCCATTTTATTACGATTACACCAGAGAACCCAAGCAAAAGCAGCGTAAATGAACCAGCTTAGTAAGTTGGAAATCTTAAAGTTCTTGGAGAGCCACCCCCTTGCAGCTCTGACCAAGAATTTGGTATGTGTTTGAAATTAAACATGTTTTTAAAAGTGCACCATGCAAAACGGGCCAGCGAGCAAGTGAAAAAGATGTGGTCAACATCCTCCTCCTTGCCGCATAAGCAGCAGTGGATGGATCCTTTCCATCATCTCTTTTTTAAAGCTACAGCAGTTTGTAATTTCCTATGAGACATCTGCCATAGAAAAACTTTAATCTTTAAAGGGAGTTTGGATTTCCAGTAATTATTCATGTTGCTCATAGTCACTCCTCTATCAGTGATAAATCTGTAGAGAGACTTGGTTGTGAAAGTTTTGGATGGGTTTAAGGTCCATTCTACTTCGTCAGAGATGCTATGATCCATATCATAGTCCTCTAACTTGTCAATAAGATCATTATGGTTATTCAGCTCATTAACTGTGAGACTTCGTCTAAACCTGATCTCCCAAAAACCTTCCTCAAAATAATCAATAACTAAGGCTTTGGTATTTTGACACATGTTGAAAAGGTTTGGGAATTGGGTCTTAAGAGGAGAAGATCCCAGCCAAGTGTCTTCCCAGAAAAGGGTATTGTAACCATCATTAACCTTAAAGATGTCAATATTTCCATCTATATTAATTAGGTGTAACAATGGCTATGGTGGATGTATGAAGGTGTCAATGTTGGCAGATCCAAACGTGACGAAGACGAAAAAAATATATCATCCTGCTAACGAAGTAGTAGTGGCGACAGGTCTAGAGGCTACATTGACATGCTTTGCGAGACCGTTGCGGCGGGTTGGTCAAGGCCGGCCCAAACAGGAGGAAAGTTCTTGAACCAACTTGCAAAGGTGCTTAACGTCGTGTTTGTTGGTAAAAATTGTAAAAAGAAAAAACAAAACAAAAGGCATCCATGAAAGGCCGATACAAAAGAAATAAAACTGCATGTATGAATAATATAAAATGAGGATCTGAATTTGGCCCCCCTGAATTTACAAGCGCAAGAGGCGAATCCATGGCGCCGCGGTGGCGGTGCACGTCTGGATGCCTGGATCCGGTGGAGGTCGAATCTGGCGTGGTCCGGTGGCGGTGGTGCACTGGTGCTGTTGTGGTTCTGATGCTAGACTCCGAGGTCTGAGCTCCATGGCCCACCAGCGAGGTCACACACAGAGTGTGATTGATACCTGCCCTTCTGGCACACCTCATACGTAGCACGTCTCCAAGAACTGTGACAACAAGCATGCTGAGTGCACGACGTTCTGAGGGCCGAGACACGCACACGCGTGTTGCTCGTCATCAGCTTGCGCCCGGGATCCACCGCGCCGCACGACGTACGCATGCATGTTGCACGGGCATGGACGATCCCCCGGAGAGGTCAGGACCACGAGCTGTCCAGGGTCCTCGGCAATATCTTCAACCTCGATCTTCGCCTCCGACGTGGTGTTCGTGTTCCTCGATACGGCCCAGGCAGCGGCGCGCAGGACAGCTTGGGGCGCGGACCGTGCTGCTCCTCCTGCGCGAAGCGTTCCCGGACACGGTGTCGGGCCGTCGAGGTGGTGCGTGCCCCGTGGAGCGCCATGGAAGAGTCGTCCAGGCGACGTCGACGTCGGCATGCAGCAGGATCGTGCCCTTGGGGGTTGAGCATGAGCCGGCACCACAAACACACACCGTACATGTACGCCAACTGCCTACGTACTACTCTACGTCGCGCCGCCTGTTAGCGCGCCCAGCCAGCGACCGCCGCGGCCAACTCGCCAGCAGCCGCCAGGAGTGTGATGTGCGTCTACGGTCACGTGTACACCACATGGTGTATTTTGCCATGGTACAGGGCATGTAAACTGTATTTTGGGTCACAAATATTAATTTCGATGTGGATAGCCAAAAATTGCAAAATTAATGTTTGAAAACCTTTGCAGCAACCTTTTAGTACATGTCAATTCAATATAGCGTTGGTCACAGTTCGTTATCTGTGTTGGGAAAAAGAGAGAAAAATATAGAAATCTTATCAATGGATACCTAATATCTATGACCTGTCTAGATCCTTCATTTCTTTTTCTAGATTGTATCAGCAAATGCATTCACATCTTGGAACCCTAGTAACTAAGTAGTCTCTATTTCTCTTAAGTACGTTAGAATTAGTGCCGGAGTACTAATGGGAGGATGCACTAGTGGTCTTTTTTTTATAGTTTGTGCAGACTCTGAAATTTGAATCATGGGTAACTATTGACCCGTTTTCCTTAATTTGGTTTGTTAGTAGAAAAAATTGCAGTGGCCCGCAATATATATAATCAAAATTTAGGGTTGATGTAGGTGCAATATATAATATGTTGATCTAGGACCTCGATAAGGGATTTAATCTTTTTATAACGAGTGAAATGGGCTTAGGTTTCGTCAGCTCCACTATGCTTGTATTTTACTTATGGCTAGCTTAATTATTATGTTACAAACTAAAATAATCATATTATACAATCACTCGAAACTAAGATGATCGGGAGGAGTGGAGGTTCACTGCGGCTCCATCCATCGAGCTGCCGTCATGTCCAATCTGTCAACCAGTTGACTGGTTAGAGGTGCCGGGAAAGGGCTTACAATAGCACGGCCCACGCAGGAGTCTGCTGGGAAGGAGGAGGAGGCGAGGCCAGAGGTCATCGCTTGGACTCCATGTCAACCTTCACAAACTCTCTGGAGAGGCCATACCATCGACCAGACACCCACAAGGCAAGTCTCTGGAAGGTCCAAACATTGTCTGTGCTGGTGTCTGTGCTTTACCGAGAATGAGCGCCGACCAGACCTCGTACTGAAGAAAACCTTGCTGGCAGCCTCTGCACATCGCAAATCATACCTGAACTCGGAGACTCGCAAGTCGCAACTCTGTAATGGACAAACAAACGGCCAAACATTGTTTGGCTTGCACCAAGCTGCATGTAGACTGCTGCATCAGGCCAACAGGCGCCTCTACAAGTATGCGGCTTTCATGATTTAGCTTCTGGATTCTAAACATTGAGACTAATAAACAAAGCTTTCCCAGCCAGCTAACCTATAACATGTTTGGCTAATTCATGGATGTACCTATAGCTAACTTAGTAACAGCATTACATAGTGAGAGAGCTGATCAATCAACCTAAAAACACTAATTAATACTAAAAACTCTTAGGTGTCAAATCTAGCCATCGACCGTAAGGAGGTGGCACTGCTTGATCTCGGATTGGCGCATCGGGTGACGCTCGGTGCGTCCATATGGGTTGCAGGCCTGCAGCTCGGCGGCACATCCATGGCAAGGTGCTGGTGCCGGCGTACACGCGCATGATGCAGACATCGCGTGCCCTTCAAGGACGGGCGCGTTGAGTAAGACGGTGAACATCCGTGGCGCTGACATCGTCTCTCAGTACGCGCGCGTGGAGCAGGAACACCCATGCTCGTGGAGCTCTTGTTACCGGCCTGCAGTCGTTTAGCAAAGGTGTTCTTCACATCACCTAAGAGCTCGGCTGCGTCACCACGGACATCTACGAGCCACGAGGAGATGCCCATTAGCGTCGTGAACATGCCGCAGTACTGATGCCTCTCGACCTCCATGGAGACCGCGCTGCTGCTCTTCCTGGAGCCAAAGCGAAATTTCTACGGCTGTAATGTAATTGAATTGAATCAAAACAGGAGAATAAAACCCACGACCCATACGGCACAGAAGAAAGGTAATTAACTCAATAACTAGTAGTCATTTATTTTGCACCGATCAATCAGCTATTGAATGAACTTTTAGAAATGGAAAGTCATCTTATATCAGTGTGTAATAAAATGGGACTGATTCAAAAAGCAGGAAGAGAGCACTGCAATGTTACTGAAGAATTTTTGCAAGTTGTGAAGTGAATTTTTATGTTTAATGTGTAAGGAGTTTTTTCAAATTGGCAACTTGCTCTACCTATAGAATATTTTCCTTTTTTATGCATGGATAAATAAGTGTTCTGTTGCACGTGCCATGTATGTACCATTCTAAACATATTATTAAGTTACTGAAATCATGTTGTTGAATTGATTACATAACTGTTGTGATATTAATTATTAGTCGATTCATCGAGTTGTGTTGTCACTTTGTCAGGTACTGGTCAATCTGGACAAAACTGAGATACCACGGGAAATATCATGGAAAGGTGGACATCAAAAGCTGGTACCCTGAACAAATTGCATTGTTCAGGTGAATGTAAGCTGCATTCAAATCAAGTTCTTCAGTCAATATGGAGCTGTAATCAAGAACCCGAATACTGTGACTGGTAGCAAGATGACCAAATGCCCAATTTATAGCACTTTTTTCTGCTAAGTCATACTCCGTATGATGGAAGCACCTCTCCTATTACGGTCTCATGATGGGTTGCACCTGCATTTCTGAACCTCCCACCGGATACACACATAATGACAGAAGCCTGAAATCCATTTCCCACATCAATACATTTGATCTCTGTTGCAGTATCAGACCCTAGTGCTTCCATCACCTCAAACAGTATTCTTTTTGGTGGAATTGTTACTCTCTGTTCCATCCCCTAAGTTGCATACAAGAATTTCTGTTAATGTTACATAAAAAGATTACACATACACAAGGGCTGTGCAATACAGTTACTTAAAATTGCAGTTTGTTCATGCCAACTCCCCGTTCAATGTTTTTAAAATCTACTTCACTTGTAGATCGAACCAATGCATAGAGTCAACATTCATATCTAGAAATTAAGAAATAATTGCTGTAATACTATTAACCTCAGCAGACTCCTATTTAACTGACAGGAGATGAAAAAGGTTAACAAAGACCCTAACCAAACTGAGGGAAGCAAGGAGCTGGGTATTTTTAACCTCAGCAGTGCGTACTACGAGAGCTAAAATTGGACAAACCTGATAGCAGCTATAATTCCAGCGGGCATTATCTTTTTGGTTTTGACATATCCTATTCCCATGACAACAGTTAACACCACAGCACAAACTGTTTGAAAGCAGCGCATCCAAACATTTTTCACATGAGGCCAAGAAAGTCTAAACTGCAGCTAAAGGTGGAGTACTGAATCTCGCTAAAATTTCAGGCAGCAGGATACAAAAACCCATATCTCCCAAACCACTTATCCAAATTATCCAAATTTAGTTTAGTAAACTATTATGTCGCTTTTATAATGCACATCACCACATATCCCAGAATCGGAAAATTTAATTTTCTAAACGATTTCATCATATCTGTGGAGTCTGATTCTTTTCAAAATCAGTGGGAACAGAATTTCATATTTGATACAATCGATGACAATAGTACTAGTGCAGAACTTCACCTCAGACATCAGATCCAGCGGGGATGGAGTAGCAGCGAGAAGGTCAAAGCTCGATACCCTTGTTCCGCCGCCGAGCGGACGTCGCCATGCTTAACTCCCCCGATTCGAATAGAACTGGTAGATGCCAGGCGAGACCTCCAATCTACCAGGCCGGCGTGTGTTAGTGCAAACTGTTGGGCGGGACAGCATACTCCGTAGTCAACTACTCCAACAACCAAAAGACAAAACCATTAATTGTCCTCGAACCGCCTGAGACTTCGCGAAGTGTCCGGCCGGCACGCACTAGTCGGCGCTGGCGCACACAGTAATTGCACAGGCGCTCCGTCTGATCGTAATCCAACGACATTGCACAGGGGCCGTAGATGGCTGGCTGTACGGCTCTCGCATCGGTTGGAGTATCTCCTCCATAAGTAAGATTATATCGCTGGGAGTATTCCTGGCCCCTGAGTGCCACGCCACGCCACGCCAGTGCTATGCCCATTTCGGAGAGGACACGTCTTTCCAAAAAAATTTCGGAGAGGTCACGGGCGCGGCACATGACGACACGGGACGGGAGGTGGCACCACAGGTCAGCCCACAACCCCCCGTTCCGAAGCTTCGGTAGGTGGCGCGGGAGGCCGGCCGGGGGATCGATCGAACCCGCGCGGTGCCGCGTGCGCAGGCTTGGCACGGACCGGACGTACACCGTAGGACGAACGGGGGCGGCGCCGGCAGCTGGCACCTGACCGCTGTTGCGTCATGAGCGCGTGTCGTGGGGCGCCGTACCGGGTCCCGTGGCCTCCGCATGTGGTCGTCGCCGTTGATCGAACGGGAGCGTGTGCGATTACTGTCCACAGCACGTGCGACTGCGCGAGCCCTTTTCTTTCCTTCCTATCGAAACGCTAACGTGTAACGTTCATCATTGGACTATCAGTGTGTTGAGGGCACAGTAGTGCTGCTAGCTGGGGACTGATCAGATGCTTATCTTTTCGGCGAAATATTTTTTTAAGTAATTTTCGACAAAATATGGATATACTCTTTCTGTCCAAAAAGGATGTTTGTTTGGGTTGCGTGCCCGTTAAAACTGTTCAAGTTTAATCAAACTTCTAGTGAATTGTATTCATATTTATGGCTCTAAATAAATTTGTTAAAAAACTATATTTAAAAACAAATCTAATGATATATATTTTATATCATAAATATTTATATTTTTTTATAATTGGTCAAACTGGAATTTCTCGGGAAGCGAGAAGTGCATTTTTTTTGGAACGGAATACACGCAAAAGAAAACGGGGGTTCCATTCCACTGGCCCAGGTGACTAGGTGAGGGTGCCAATGGTGTCTTTGTTGTGAACAGACAGTGGTCATGTCATGATCTTCTATAATCTCCTGGCTAGTGGTGGAGCCTCAAGCTTTGATATGTGTGGGCTTCCTCCGAGTTAAAATCATTTCAAAGAGTAGGTAGGCCCCCATGAAAGAGATGTTTCGAGAAAAAAAAAACTTCTTCATTAGAATTATTCACTTATCATTAATGTCTTTAGGCCAACTTTATGTAATTTGTGGTTAATAGCAATATATGTGATGGGATGTCATTTGTGGAAGCGGGGCCCAATCTTAACCCTACATGGACATCCACTTTATATTATTTTGTCCCCCCTATCTCATCAGTAGACATTTCACTAAAAAAAAGGAGGGGGAAAGTTTTGATCCTCACAAAGTTGGTGGCGTAACATCAAGAATTCAAGATATTAGCTTGTTAGCCATATGGCACCCATCATAGTGGCATATGGCTAACAAAATGGATCGCGCTTCCTACAACGGGACACGTACAATTCACAAAGCCATGCCGAAATGGATCGATCCACTGTTTTTTCTACCGGAACAATTGCAACATAAAAAATCTCGCCTCTCTTTTCTTGCTTGGAAGGCGAAATAAACGGACCATTGTTTTTGGTTCATTCAACAGTACTTTTACCACTTTGCTGCCGGCGTTGATGTACTATGGAATAAAATTTATGGGTACCAAAATGCAAGTTCCTGCTCCAGTCTCTCCAAACAGGTAAGTCTTCTCCCTATCTTTTTCACGTGAAATGCTTCGTTCTAGATTTGCAACTTCTTCGAGATGAATCATGCAACTAACCAGGGCATCCAACAATATAAAATGACACCACATGACACAACCAAACCAACCAGAGAAAATAAAGCAGAAAGCAGAGACACTAGCGATTTGTAGCTAGAGATGGTATGGGTACGCTAGCTGTGTACGTGCTACTGTTTGCCTGTGATCCCAAGAACGCCGAGAGCATCGTCCCGAACATGCATCCCGGCCGGGCCTGGAAGGCTTCGCTGGCGAGGTCATTATCGCGCACGCACGTCGGCGACTACGTACAAATCCGGCGAGGCGAGGCCGACCGGGGGAAGCGTGCGTGCTTGTCGTCGGCTGCGGAAACCCTGGCATGCATGCATGCATGGAGGCCGGGCCCGCCCCGCCACGCCATCGGCCGTCCACGGCCAGCCCGGCGATCGAAGTGCTCGGCAAGGCTTGGGGTTCAGCATGCCGCTCGAGCGTGCGTTAGGGGTCATGGCCTCATGGGCACTTGGGTTGGGCACAACAGAACCCCGGCCGTACGCACGTGCGTGCACCACCAAGTATAGCTCGTTCAGCATGCTCGCTGTACAATTAAGGCACTCAACATATATATTGGTTTCTTTGCTTCTCATATATACGTAGTACCAACCAACCAACCAACTATTAGTAACCTAGCTTATTAGTAGCAAAAGGGATCGAAACATGCATCCTTTGACCGTTGACATCACAGTTGTTTGCTCGGTGCGTGTAGCTAGCTCCAACATCACACAATCACAAACTGCATGTGCAGATTTGTGGTGTTGTGTTGCGATCGCACTGCCACAACAGAGAAGCAAGAGTCTGGCGCCTAGCCCTGCTGGTCCGCAAACCGTGCCGTGTCATGAACCCGGAGCCATAGCATCGAACACACCGAGTCCAAACTCCCCCATGCCAAGTCAGACAAGCAAACATCTCTCTATAACACTGGATGGGGCCCTGCCAACACGGAGGCTCTACAAAAAAAAATCTAATTATCAATACAGAGTAGATAGTGCATATAAAATATATAGTTGGATAATCCTTAAACCTTTGGATTGTAGAAAAATCAAATCCTACTTCACATCCTCCAAGTCAGATATTGGATTATTCATATCGACTCGATATCAAATACGCCATTCTGTATCTTTAAAACTGGATAGATTCAGCAAATTGGCACACATTTTGAAGGGTGGGAATGTGGGCTTTGGCTCGCGGGTGATGATTCCCTTCTTTAAAAAGCAATGGCGCTGAAAGGAACCATGGAACCCACAGAAAATAGTAGTAGCATGGTTCATCAACATGTTTTTTGCTTTTTAGAAAAACCAGCTCATCAACATGTTAGTTCTTCTCTCGGTCGGCGCCATTGCGACCCATCGACATAATTTTTTGACGCCTCTGATCAAAATGATGATTCATTTTCTTTTGCCAACCATGACAAAATAGAAGGATGGCATCCCAGCATCACCCTGTTCACATGTTGTAGCATTAAGGCACAACAAAGACAAGAAACAGAAAGAAGCCAATGCAGCATCCTCCCGAGGTCCATTCCTTCGGAAACACCATCCACTCGTTCTTCATCATATCATCCGACTTGGGTCGGAGAAACATATCGATCAAGACTTTTTCAGCCAAAGTGATCGTGTACTGATCTGCTCGTCACACGCGTCTACTTTGCGCACACTGATGGTCCCTGGCCATATGTACGATATCCATGCGTGCATGCATACTGCGTCGAGCCTTCCAACGCAGGTATACACGTCTTCATCTCACGTGCGTACCGAGTTTGAGAGACATGTCGATTGGGCAGGAACAATGCCGACAGCACGCACGTGACTTCAAACCATTTTCTATCGCAATTGTGAATAATTGACACGCACGTTTTTCAAACAAAAAAAAATAACTGACACACGGGAGTGTACAGCGTGTACATACACGTCACGTGGGGGCAGCGGCGGCTAATCGGGTCTCCTGTAATTTGCTTGATTTGATCAGAACATAACCGGTCTTGCATGCCCGGCCGGCTAATCAACAAAGCACCGATGCACAGCATAGGGCTTGCATTGGCGCCACTGCAGCAGATTGCTTTTCGTCAGTCAAGAAAACGACAGGGAAGATATTGTAGGCACCGGTAGTCTTTTTTCTCGAGCTCTTTTACGGTACCCAATACTACCTAATGGTAGTATAGTAGTATAACCGTTTTTTTGTTGTGGATAAAAAGATAATTTGCACACAAATATATTATTTAGAATTGATGAATAACGTGAGATTAGGTTACATAAAACATTTCATATATTTGATTTCATTTATTATAAAAATATTATTATTTTTGTTTCCAATTATACCCTTATACTACCTATGAATACTACCCATACTACCGTAAAAAAACGGTAGTACAGAATTAATTTCAGCCGTCGGATCTTTCGAAATAGGTCTTTTTTTATTACATACGAGTCCTTTATAAACGGTAGTACAAGGTAGTATTGGGTACCGTAAAAGACCTCTTTTTCTCCTTTCCTTCTTGTTAGTTGCTGGTTCTAAGCTTTGGCTATGGTGAGGAGAAAAATAGTTAAAGTTCAATTTTTCATATTGTCTTACAGTGAGAGTACATGGAAAACAACTTACCTTGGTGGATAACACATAGAGGACGATGCTGGTGCTTGATCATGAGAAGGGACAATGCTTGACTGAGATGCTCGTTTGGTGGTTCTCTTCTTCTTCTTTGGTGGCCCGACCCTCTGCATGTCAAACAAAATATGAGAATAAAATAGCAGTGAATGTATAATTTCTGCAAAGTAAATATGTTAGACATTTTATTACCTCTCGGCCATCGTAGGTGCGATGTCCTCAGGGTTACCCCTCTTGCAATCGTGCCAGTGATGCCCATAGTCAGTAGAAATAAGGCATTTGTGCTGCCCTTTTTTTCTTTTTCTTTTCATTACCTCCTTTATGCCTCTCATTCTTTCTCCTGACGTTCTCTGCGTCGTAGAACCCGCCGAACCAAGAACTTGGCGAAGAGCCTCTGAGCCTGGAGGCCCTGGACGTACAACGCGGACGCGTAGAGCATTCAGGGAATCAGGGACGCGTATGTAGGCTCGTGTGACGCATAGTCAGGCACACCCACTTGTGTCCACCTTGATGTTGCCGGCCGACCGCGTCCGGGAAGGGAACGCGTCCCGTTCGGCCGTTCCCGTAGGAGGAGCATGACGGCGAGCTGAGCCTGAGGCGAAGCCGCGGCGCCCTGCTGTACTGTGCGCTGCCGAGCCCGTAGGACAAAATGCCACCTCGATCTTGGTGAATAGCCAGCTCCTCCATGTCCTCGATGTAGCCGATGGCTGCTACTCAAGTTCTTGGCGCCTTGGAAAGCGAAGGAGATCGCCAGACCGGAGGCGTTCATCGGAGGGGAGGATTAGTGCAGAGAGCGTGTTTAATTAGTACGTACAATATATAGTTAATTAATTATCTATGCATGTCGTTGGCCCTTGGTTTCCGAATCGGGAACTTAATCTGACACGACTCTGCTCGTGCTTGTTTATTAAACGCAGAAGAAGCATTACGAATCCGAGACACGCCATGAGATATCCGATCGGAGTTAAGCTTTCTGTTGTCCCGCCGGATTGTTATTAGAGGAATCTAGTCTGATAACTCGAGCGCGATAATAGGCTAACCAAACCAGTATTTGGGCCCAAATCTAGTCTCAGCAGTGAGTGAGTGAATCTATAGATCCAGCCCAAATACACTAGAGACTCGAGTCGAATTTGAAGGACATGAGGGGGAAAAAAAATTGTACATGTGCTTGCAGAGGAGGATCAAGGCCTGTTCACTGTTCAGAGTTGCAAGTCGCAACCAGAATTCCAGCAAAGCCTCTGATTCTGTGTGCCCAGTATGCGTGCTTAACTACAGTCCATAACACTAGCAGCATGTTGCAATGGACCAGTTGTCATGCTTCACTCGTCCGTCACTTGGCACGTAAAGCAGCTACTACTAGCTAGTAGCTAACATGTTGACCCCTACTGAGGTGCTGCTAGTGCTAGGCCGGAGCCTGCTGCAACCTTCCTTTTCTGAACACCTGCTACTTGCTGGATTAGTTCTATTATTTTTATTTTAGTTTTGACGCCACACTACACTAGGCTTTTGTATAGTCAGTTTGACGGTCACCAGACGATGAAAGAGAAACAAACCGCATCGTCCTACCTAGCTAATTAAGCGTTGAAACGCTGAAATTTACCTTACTATAAAATTCACACGAGCTGGCTCTGAAGTCTGAACATGTACTGATGCATGGACGAGTCATGGATAAAAACCAGATCGACACACTTGATATCGCCCAACGTACCCACACAGCTACACTTGTCGCCAACTACAAACTACACCACGACACCTAGAAGCAACCGATGCTCCCTCCGCCCCAAGTACAGTATGTACTAGAGCAGGGCGTGTTTTTTTCTCCATTCCATTTTGCTTTTTTATACGTGCGTGTAACTGCAGTGGCACAGGTTGGTTGAGTAGCTTGCCAGAAGGACCAGATACTATTTCATCGTCTCACGGCCTCAATCAAGATTACATGCTAAGACATAGTTAAAAGTACATGCTAGGAAACTACGACGACGACGACGACAAGAAGGAACTGGAACTGGAGGCCGGATGCAGCGAGCTAGGTCGGCGCTGGTCCTCTCTCAGTTGAGGACGTGCATGGCCCCGAGCAGGAGGACGATGAGGAAGGGTGTCCCTACAGCGAGCTGGAAGGAGGAGGCCATTGGCCCGTCGACGTGGGCGACCCAGAGTGCCAGGACGCGGAAGACCTCCACCGCGCGCGCCGCGGCGTAGGCGAGCGCGGCGACGGAGAGGAAGACGACGAGCTTGCCCTCCGCGTGCAAGTGTGTGATGATGAGGCTGCCGAGGCAGAGGGCGCGGGCGGCCTCCATCAGGCGCTCCGCCGCGGCGCGCGCCTCGCCCTCGTCCACGGGCGGGGTGGCACCCTCCAGCTGCAGGCAGGGGAAACAATCAAGAAGAAAATCGTTAGACTATGAGACGGAAGGATCGATGGAGCTCAGCCTAGTCACGTACCTGGATGCAGGGGTAGGAGAAGGGCATCACTGCAAGATGGGCCATCATGACCAGGAAGGCGCAGAGGACCAGGAGGGCGTTCCCTAGGCAGCCCATGGCGCCGCGGCGGCCGGTGGTCTTCATCTCGATCGGCCGGGGCTAGCTGCTGCCTCAGATCTCACTCACGGGACTTTTGGGAGCGAAGCGGAATCGGGGGTGGAGGCGTGGTGGAGCTGGGGGACGCGGCCTGGCTATTTATGTCCGGCTGGCTGTGGCTGGTGACCTGGGGATCGGATCGACCTGAGGCTGGTGACTCGGGCTCGGTCGGCTCGGCACATTGACGCACCCGCAGCGCGCCGTGGCGAGGCGGACACACACACGCACACCCCGTCACGTACGGAGTACGCCCTGATCTCCGATGCTTGTCAGCGCATCGTGGTCTGGCCTCTCGGACCACGACTAGTCCTCAACTCGGCCGTCCAAGTTGCAATAACTGCAACTGCGATCCTAGCCTACGCCACGCCACCACTGCAACATGCAGTTCCTGCAAAGCAGACAAAAGTTGCAGCTTACAAGCAATAATGGGCAAGACGTTTGTTTGGTAGTAACAATTACTAGGTGCTAGCTGCTTTTGTGCTAATCGGTATTGGTGGAGGAGTGTCCAGGCAACTAAGCCAGCAGGAAAATGGCTTGACAAGAGACTTAAGACAAGTTTCCTTGGCATGACGGCGTTGGAGAAACTTAGAGGAAAACAGATGTCACGATTAGCACAAATTAGAGCGGCAGAGGCGAGTACTCTACTCTGCCTGTTCAATGCCACTGCAGGAGAGAGTAAAGAGGAGTTGAAAATGGCCTGCTAGCCTCTGTACGTACTCCAGTCAGCTAGTAGGACTAGCTGCCTGCTGCTCTGCAACCGATCTCGCAGCCGTCATGCGAATCCTACAGCCACCGCGGCCTCGTGTCAAGCGCGTACACCAGCAATAATGCCGAGCCGCGCGCGGTGCACCCAAAGCTCTGGTTAGCTCGCATTGACCAACGCACTGCGGGCCGGGCTCTCGCACTCGCAGCAAGCCAATCCAACGGAACACGACGCCCTGCTAGAGTAAATTCGTTCATTTTGACCAGCCCGGCCGCCACCATCGACGCCGGTTGCTGCTGCTGCCACTACTACCTACAGCTACTGCTGCTGCTACTAGCCAAGCGCCTAGGCCCTGCTACTTGCTGCTGCTACAGCTACTGTTGCAAATCGTAGATTAACTAGGCTCGTTAGACTCGTCTCGCGACGTACGCTCCGTATTCTCTTTGTAAACACGGCCGATCTGCTCAAAGATTTTATCAGAGTCCAGAGCTCAAAGCGAATTGTGGACTTGGAGAACAGCTGAACAGGAGAAGCGATGCCCGGAAGCGAGCTATCCTCTGCTTCGTCCACCCGGCCGGTCAGCTGCAGGTACTCGAGTACTCACAACAGATGCATCCATGATGAGAGCTGAGAACTTGGCTGGTTTCCATGTGCCTTCCAGTGTCCAACGGATCAGAAAGGTACTGCCTGCCAGAGTGCCAGATGTTAGGGTCTGGGATTCATAACCGTCATGCCTCATATATGGGCAAAGGAATAACAAAAAGATTGGTTTCCAAGGAATTTACTCATTTGCCGCTCCGATTCTTGGCTGTCAAAACTACGGTTACTCGTGTCAATCAGGCTAGCTTGGTTTCATACGACATAAGCGTGCATGGCTAGTGTTTTACCAAAATTTGACCAGAGTAGTCGAATGAAGTTTGACACAACACACGATGTCTAGTCAAATACCTGAACTTGCGTCTGAAACTATCCAGAATCCAAATGAACTTGAACAGTGTGCCGGATACAAATCGCCCTTACCAATTCTCTGTTTGTGACCTTCCACTGCACCGCTGTAGCATCAGCGTTCTGGTCAAACCTCTTGGCAGTGGCAGTTTCTCGAAATGCAAAAGCTGCCGCTGCAAGAAGATATCCTCTGCTGCAGTACAGGTACTCGAGTAGTAGGAGACAATGAGGAGCTCTCTCCTCTCGGGCTCGTTTCGTTTTCACGTGCTCAAAGCGAACAGGGGAAGCGATGGCCGGAAGAGAGCTATCCTCTGGGCTGGTGACCTGGTGTACTGAAGCTGCAGCCGCTGCTAGCTAGGACTAGCTGCCTGGGCAACATGAATGCATGGATGGAAGCCTAGCCCTAGCTAGCGCCGTGAGAGCTTCACGCTCATGTCCCATCATATCTCTTCCCCAAGCCATACGTTCCCAACCTCTCTCTAGCTCGCATGGATCATAATGGAGGCCTAGCACTAGTTTCCTCTGTCGCTCTTGCAACCTGCAGGATTTCACGCAGGGCTATCGTTGCGGGAAAAAGATATATATGGGCAAATGAATAAGAGAGAGATTAGTTTCCAAGGAATTTACTTATTTGCCGCTCCGATCCTTGGCTGTCAAAACTACGGTTACTCGTGTCAATCAGGCTAGCTTGGTTTCATACGACATAAGCGTGCATGACTAGTGTTTTACCAAAATTTGACCAGAGTAGTCGGATGAAGTTTGACACAACACACGATGTCTAGTCAAATACCTGAACTTGCGTCTGAAACTATCCAGAATCCTAATGAACTTGAACAGTGTGCCGGATACAAATCGCCCTTACCAATTCTCTGTTTGTGTTATGTTTTCACCATCCACACAAACTTGCTCTTCTTATTACGGAATCTTAGGCCATATTAATGGCCTAATGCCATTTTGAGCTCATAATTTTAGTTGAGACTTTTGGTTATTCAAACAGGCTTAAAATAAAGGCCCAGCTAAAGGTGACTTGTTCATCAAAGAAAAACTATAGTCAAAGTCACATCTTTTACATGCATGCACGCCTTGTTTTTCTTTCTGTTGTAGCTTTAGTAGGTGATGAACTACTTTTTCTGTCGGAAGAAAGGTCAAATGCATGAGACCAGGATTCAATACCCTGCTTTCTTCCCGCCGCGGCCGCCTCTGTGGACGACCACCGGTGCGCGGGGCGCGACGTGGCGGCAGCGCCGGGTGGTCTCCGGCCGGCGGCCGCACGTACTCTCCGGCCGAACGAGGAGCGGCAGCAGCCGGCGCCGCCGGGTGCACTCCGGCCAGCCGAGGAGCAGGCGGAGGCTGAGGCTGCCTCCCCACCACCCGCTGCGAGCACGGCGGCATCGGCAATTTCGGCACGGGCCAAGGAGCGTCATTTTCGATCGTTTTTCTTCCATCCAAGAAAAAAACGACCACGCACAGAGATGTACAAGGAGTGTACTACGCGTGTGCCACTGTACTGCTAGTCACGACCATTCCTCGTCTGTAGCCCGCGGGCTGGTACTCCCTGAAAATGCGAAAAATCAGCATTTTCTTGAGCCCTGTCACAAGAATGACATGAGCTGCAGATTTATGTTGGACAATAATGTTCTGATCAGATTTGTCTTCTCTCTCCGGTTGCAATCTACATAGCAAACATCATCAGAATTTTGATCTGTGCTAGTGCGTGCAGCTCGCGCGCATCGGATCGGTTGGCAAGGACCAAGGAGACATGGCTCGGACGCACGAAGCTAGTTGGCCACAGGCTTGACCGTAGAAGACATCGCCTGAGCTACCTTTCTAGTCCATCCCATACTCATATTCTCACCTACTGACCGTGTGGAAAGTCCATCAATCAAGTACTAGGTTAATTTCCAAATCTGCGTGCCACGTGGACTCACTCCATCAAGTGTCCAAAAAAACAACAATCAGACAATCGAGAACGGAATTTCTAAATGTCACCCGGATGATTTTGGTGTGCGTTTACACTCTTTTTTTAGAGGATTCACTCACTTTAGACAATCGAAAACGAAAGGACTGATGAGTGGAAGGGGCATAACCAACAAAAGAGCAAAAGAGTGTATGTGTGTAATGTACTGCCGATTTGCAGGTATCTTTATTAGTTTGCTCATCAGATGCGTGTGATGCAATGCATGGCCCCTGTTGGTTGCGATTGGAAGCATCATATATACCCCGTCCCGTACGGCGTACGTGTTTAGGTTCAGTATAGTGCTCAGTTCTTGCCAAACTCTCTGGGGTGCTGATCGATACTTCTTCGCCTTTTCTTTTTCCTAGTGCATGTTAACTGCGCACTAGAGTTCAGTTTAAGATCAGATGTATAGTAATGGTACACTGGTACCCAACCTTACGTATAGCTGTATCCAATATCAGTTTTTTTTTATCTATAAAAAGAACAGCTTTCATCTACGATTCCAGTAGTACAACAAACGAGAAGGGTTGGTTAATGTTAACATTCTACTTCTTCGTCTCAGACGAACAAAAGTTGTACTTTCAGTGGTGTCCTATCTACATACCTTTTCATCAGATACAAGGATCCAATGTATTTGGCGAAAAATAATATCAACAAAAAGATGATGAGATGGTGAAGTTGGGACTTATACGCGGGCCACAGAGCTGCGCGCTCCTGAACAACAAGGGTCCACTTCATTTCAGAAAAAAAAAGAGCCCATTAGCCCGCACGCGGCCACGACCTTGAGAAACGGTCCACCTTCCACGCCGGGCTGGAAAGATGAACGCCCATGCACCAAGGACGACTCGGACGGGAAATCATATACATTTTCTCAAAGTTTTTCTTCGACATCTTCTAACATTTGAGATTTGTATGAGTTTTCTGAGCCATTAGATCTTTACATGTATCTTTTCAATGCTAGCAAGCTCATTTCCCCTCCGTCGGCCCGAGCTCGCCCCAGCTTGGGCCGCACAGCGCCCCGCACTCTCTCCCATTAGACACGCTCCCGGCCGCCACCCCTGCGTGTGCCCTCCTGATCGTGGCCCACGTGCTGCCGCCACCACTAGGCCCGTGCGCCCCGGGCGCCGAGTCGGTGCAGGCTCGGCCCCGTGCACGGCAGCCACAGCATGGGAAGAGCTTTTTTTTCTTCAAAAATGTTGCTTTCACCTTTTTTTAAAAATATTTTTTTTAGGAATTACGCAGTACAACTCAGACGCTCACAACACACACTCACCTCTACGATTTTTTGGAGAAATTGTTAGGTCATCAACTTCTTTTTGAATTTTTGTTTGAAGAAATATTGGTTAATATGTTTTAGTGAAACGTTGAATGTGTCATCATGTGACATCGGATGAAGATCGGGCCCTGCATGCTGGACGGCCAAATAATGCGCGGTCGAAAAAGAGCTGTCCTCAAACTAAATTTGTCTTGCAACCCTATCTCCCAACGCAGCACGCACACTGTATGGCCAAACGCACGCACGTCCTTACTTTCGGTCTCGTGACAAGACTGCCGGGTCAAAAGCTGAAAGGGTGTCACGGTACGCGTCAGGTGTGGCGTGGCCGCGGCCGATGACCCCGCCGCCGCGCTCCTCAACGACCCCGACGTGGCGAGCACCGTGACGGGGCCGGGCCGGGCGCCGGGAACGACACCCTCTGCCGCTGGCTCGACGACGCGTTCCAGCTCGCGGGTGCTGCGCTTCGTGCCCACGCTGGCGGGTGTGTACATGTGTGCCGCGCCGTGTCACAGAAGCCGCGCTGGCCGGCCGGGTTCGAGGCCGTGCTCCGGGCTCCTGGCGCTGTACGCGCGCGCCGAACCTGGCGAACCCGAGCCCGTACCACGACGCGCCAAGGTGCCGCCCAAGCTAGAGCAAGCTCGCCGGGAGTTCGACGTCGCCGTGCGTGCTCTCGCCGCCACTGGAACCGCACGGCACCATGCGCGCCATCGTCGGCGCCGTCCTCGAGCTCTACCACGGCAAGCTCGCGCACATGCCCATCTCCTCCAAGATGGACTTGTGCGTCGCTTGGGCGGGGAAGCCCAGCAAGCCCGACGCCGGCGCGTGCCGCTGCCGTGGGAGCTCTTCCAGCCGGTGGTGCGGATCGTGGACCACTGCCTGCTGGGCCCGTCGCGCTCAAGGCGGAGTGCCAAGGAGACGGTGGATGCACCCGCGTTGCTGGCCACCAGGAGCCTCATCATGAGGCTGTCGCAGATGCCAGAAAGAGCCAATCTCGGAGCCGTCGTTCTCTGGCGCCACTGAGAACTGGAGGCCCAACATCCTCAACACGAACAACTAATTGCAGATCACGCACAAAGAGTACATTGGTTCAGCACGAACAAGTGAAGATAGCCGATCGCACGCAGGGACTAGGTTGGATTGGTGATCAGGGATTCAGATAATGCAACCACAGTATTGGTGATATCGCAAATAGATAGTTTTCCTTATGCTTCGCTGTTGAATTCTTCAACTGAGCATTTGGATCCAGTAGTATGTGCGTTTCACAAACGTTCATGATTCAGATTTTGGAGGTTTAATTTTGTGTAAGTATGCAAGCATTTGTCCTTGAATTCCTAGATCACTTTCAACAACTTGTGCCTTTATGAATTCAAACTACAGCACTGTCTGACTTGTATCCTGCTGTCCGTGCAAGAGCGCAATGCTTTGAACATCATGATCAGAAAATAAAACACTAATCTTGAAATGAACTGACAAGGGCATTACAGCATCTGACAGTGCAGACTCACTGGTATGACGTTCAAATTGACAATGATCATCAGGACCAATATCTCCCATCAAGAACTGACTACTGATCATGCGCATTTGCACATTGGTGAGATTCAGGTAAATGTTACTGCAACCGCATCTTTTCTTGACATTTTTCAGTAGCACTTCTGGTAACCAGACAGGGTACTTCATAATGCTTGCTTCTCTATGCAAGTACTGTCCGAAGGTGAGATGGTATCGTGCAAACACCGTATCTGTTGGAAACAGACGATCAGGCTGATACGTTTTCGAATGTCACATTTCGTCTTTCATAAATAAATTGCATACAGTAAGCGCAAAGCACATGATCACCATGATCAGAACAAGCAATGAAGTTGAACAGGAACTATCCTGTGTTAGTTTCAGACAGCAGGGTACTGCTGAACCGAGAATGTCAACTTGACATTGCAGATTCACAGACATTCTAACTTGACTGAATAGGATACAACCTGATCAACCTATTGAGCAATCAGCCAGTTGTACATACAACAACCACATTTTTCTTGACATTTTCAGTAGCACTTCTGGTAACCAGACATGACTACGCCATATGCTCTCTCTGGTACTGCCAACAGAGATTGGATCGTGTCAATACTATATCTGTTCAAAACAAAAGATCAGACTGATTTTTTTCTCTGAATGTTACATTTCGTCTTCCGCGTCGCTTTCATGAAATTACACAGTAAGTGCAAAGCGCATGATCAACATGATCAGAACAAGCAGTGAAGTGGACAGGTATCCTGTATTAGTTTCAGACAGCGTAACACTAGTTCCACGCTGAACCGAGAGTGTCAACAGACATTGCAGGACAGGGTCAACACATCAGACTGAACTTCTGCGCTCACATACTAGCAAAACCAGGAGGATAAGTGTTAGGTGAATATGGGATCAACTCCTTATTTATCTTCATCTCTTGTTGATGAAACCTGTTACCGGAGTATGCAGAGCAAGAGCAAGAGCAACCAGCCAGTTCTACAATAGTACTACCGATTTATCAAATGTGCCATCCTAAATTAACTGTAGGATAAACAAAATCGAATTCGAATGCAATACGCATAGCGAATTCACAAGAGGAAATCATGGTAAATGTTTTCTTATATTCATTCATTAGGAACCAACGCACTGCGTTTGTTTACATCCTGAAAAGTTCCTTCGAACCAAAACCCATCCCCAAACATCCCAAAACTCCGCACAGGGGGCACAGGTACCGCTGCATTGGTCGTCGTTCGATGTCATTGCAGACCTAGGAGGGTGGAAGATGTCGTGCCTCCCCGTATGCACTTTATGGAGGAAGTCACCGCCATCACAGATTGCCACCATCGGGTGGTCTCCTCGCTCCTCGCCCGATGATACTTGTGTGGATACCATCTTCGTCATTGCTCTGGATTAAGCCTCAGATATTGCACATGCCTGTGTTCTTCACCATTGCAATGATCTACCTAATATCTTCACATCTAGGTCTTCTGTTCGGTCTTCGGTGGTTGGTGAGCGGGGTGAGATTTTCGGTGACATAAACAAAAGCTTTGTCCGACTTCATCCAGGTGCCCTCTACGGCCACGCTTGTAGCCTACGGGTGTGGCTCTCCCTGTTGAGGGTGCTGCCGAGGTACCCACCTTTTGGTTGAACGGAGTGAAAACTCAGTCGGACCATAGGAGGAATGGATACTGGAAGTGTCTTTACGTCATATCCTTCTTGAAAGTGTTGTCTTGCATATTCCTCTAGCCTTACCTTCACCATGCTCGTGTTGTTTGAGTCATTTAGTTTCCAAGGTAGTCATAGCTCTTTTCTTTGCAAATGTTGGGTTGTTTAGGTGTTGTTCATTTAGTTAGGTTTAGCGAAAGAGTTATTGGTCATTTAGTTAGGTTTAGCGAAAGAGTGAGTCATTAGCTTTCTTTGGGGAAAGCTATATGTCACCCAAGTGAAACAAAGCACCCGCTCACCTAGTTTGTGGGCCGTTCGATCTGCATCGCTGCTCATCTCGTGCCTCCTTCTGTTTTGGTTTAAGTTTTTTTTTCTTTTTGTCTCTGACATCTGGGGCGTCGGCGCCAGACTTCGCCCCGTCTGTCCTTTTGCCCGACGAATTTTCTGCGCTTTGCTGTCTGACATGTGGGCCCGTTCTGCTGCTTGCACTGTTTGTATTTTGGAAATCGCGCCCCGTCGTTTCCTGCCGCTCGTTGCCTTTCCCCTTTCAGCCGTCGTTCCCGTTCCGGGCTCAAGGTGAGGCGATTAGGGTCCCTCTCGATTTCTCTCGATTTTTTCCATGATTTGCTCCGTGTGGTTGCTCATGCTAGGGTTCCTCTTTGATTTTCTTCAATTTGCTCCGTGCGATTGCTCCTTAAGGTGATTCAATTTTTAGGGTTCTGACCACTGGCTGCTTGTTCCCCTTTCTCCCTACACTCCATTCTGCTAGATTCAGGTCAGGCGATTATAGGGGCCACCTTCAATCCGTCAATTTACGTTGATTTTCGCCTGCTTACTTTGGCCCTCGTGTTTGATTTCGCCTTGTAGCAGTTCGTTTTTTCTGTACCCCTTTCCACTCACGTTGTTTAAGTAGTTTTAATTTGAGCGCTGCTGGATGGGGATATCTCCCCTGCGCCCTCACTTCTGTGCAATCTGAAGTACTTTTGTGCGTTTCAGCTTTCGATTTCGCACCACATAGCTTGAGTTTCAGTTTTAGAGTTCGAATCTTAGCACTGTAGACTGAATAAATTTCACCCCGTTGTGAGTTTCACTCTTAGAGGTTTCATATTATCAGTTGTCGATTTTTCTATTCAATTTTCGTTTTGTGCCCATGACCTCATAACCTCTGTGCAAGCATCCTTTTCAGTAGTTCAACCAGTACCTACATAGATATGCTCTAGGTATGTTGTTACAGTTGTAACTGAATCAAAATTAATGCACGGTTGCTGTGGACCTGGTTAATATTTCTTCCTGTCAAGACGATTTGGTCATTCTTGGTTGTTCGGATGTTCTTTTGTACAGTCTCATGGTCAGTGTTAGTTTCTGGAGTAAAACTGCAGAATCTTAAGCGTGAATATATGTCTATAAGTGCGCGTTTATAGGGCCAAGGCTCTAATTTCCTACTCGAATTTTAGTTTTCTGCCAATGGGTGTTCATTTGTAGGGTTGAATGTTCTGGGTAATTTTTCTATGCAACAATTCCAAGTGTATCTCCTGTGTAATTCAACTATCCCAGTTGTCTCCGTTCTCTAGGCTGAGGAATGAGGACAATTCCACCAAAACCAGTAGCTCAGATTTGGACGAACGGAGAAGTAAAGACTTATTTATTTTGGGTACCTGGGTTGCTTGTTTGGTATGACGTAATACTTTCTCCGATCACTGGAATACTAGATTGCTTGCTAGACCTGGGAAAGTTCCATGTAGTACTGAAGAATGCTTTGCTTCTTTCAGTTATTTTGGCCATAGGATTATTCCATGTCGATTTTCTGGGATTCTAGGGTGCAAATTGTGGGGAAAGGTTGTTTGTTTCAGTTTAGATCTGGTTGACACGTCTATCTGGAGAATCTACAATTTGTAGGAACTTCAATTTTAGGTTGCTAAAGAAAGAACTTCAGCTTTTAGAATTATTACTTTGTGTTTGTTCTCATTATTAGAACTGGTTGTCCAACTGAAAAACTGTATGTGCTGATAAGCAGATATCCAAGGAGATTTCTATGCACTTTATATTTTAATAACACTTTATATTACTTTCTGTGACATATTTATTCTCACCATTTTGACTTTGTATTCATGTGGTAGGTATATTGAGAAATGTGAAGTTCTTATCTATATTTTTAGTGCCTTCTTTTTAGTGGAAATACCTACTAATATCCATTCACCCCCTTTTTCCCTTTTCCTTCTTCCTTCACTCCATCTTGGTCAGCTAAGTTTATAACGGTTAGCTGATTTCATTCTTCTGCTGCGCTGTGTATCCATGTTATGAATTCAGCTTTTTTTTTTGTTTCTTCTTGTTGCAGATGGGGAGGGATAGATATAAAGATTGCATTGATATTGTTTCCTCAGAAGAATCTGATGCTGTACATTTCGAGGAGAATACTCTATCTGATTCTGAAAATGTCACTGATGGTGTCAATGACAACAGAGTAAGCGTTGCACCTAAATTTTTGTTTTAAGCTTGCTTTGTTTCATCTTCTAAACTAGTCAAATTGGTTCATTTAAAATTCAATCATGCCTCACTCAATGTTCTTTTTTTTAGCCCCCCCCCCCCACCACTACTCTTATGCTGGTGAAAACGAAAGCAGCCACCTTGCTGCTTACAAGCAGGTGTTGAAGGAAGTGAGTATAACTCTAGTTTCCACCGTTTCCAGAATTTCATTACATTTTCTCTATTAATTAGTTTTCTTTTCTTAGTTTTGAATTTTAACTTTTTACTAAATACTATTTTTTGTGCAGTATGGTGAAATAAAAGTTCTCAAGCGGAAGTTGGCATCGCATCTCAGTCATGAGGTTGTGTACTCTCTAGTTTATTTCTATTTCTTTTTATCATTAGTTTCAATTGAAATTTTTTAGTTTTCTTCTTACTGATGGTTAACATATTTTTTTTTACCAGGGAAACAATCCACATGTTGTCAACAAAACGAAGGATGTTTCTACATGCTTTTCAGTTACTAATTTCTCTAATGTGATTGATGCATTATCCCTAGAAATAGGAAAGTCATTGAAGATCATGGCTTTGGGTCTCTTCTTTTGTTTGATAGGTGTTTTGTGCCTAATAAGTTTGGGAAGCAAAGTATACAGTTCAAGTGTTCACATTCCATTCCATGTTTACCCAAGTAAAAATTATGGGCTAGATAAACTGATCTTTAATTTCAACAGCATATAATGGTTCTCCCATCTTAAAGGTAAATACACATGGTATACAACAACAGCATAGCCTTTAAAAAGGTAAATACACATGGTATAATGAAAAAAATGCATTAAACATGTTTGCTAGATTTGTATCTTACCCGGCAGCATTAGAATTCCTACAACAAAAGTATTATTCATGAAATCCATGATGACGAAAGGCAATTGATACATGTGGAGAAAGATTTATTTTGCCCTTAGAATATTTAAAAGGTGTAACTTCATCATATTTGCTGTACAACAAGTAGATATGAGTTCTGACTGAAAATTAGTTAGACTGATAATGTTTGCTAACTAACCACAATATTAAGAAGTGCAATCAGTAGATATAAACATTTTACAATACCAAGCTCATCAAGTCATAGAAATCTCACAGCAGTATATCCGTTGCTTAATTTAGATATAAACTTACAGTACCAAATAAACAGAAAAAAGCTTATTCATCTTATCTACCATTTATCTGTACAGATAAACATAGCTGAACTTGCTCCTCCCAATTGATTTGCCAACATCAAAATCTGACGGAATCCACTACTTCTCCCCATCATTGCAGCCTGAAGCCTGTAAAAAATGAAAAGGAAAATTAGAAGAGAGCAGGGGTGTAGTGCTCACACCAACCTGCACGTACGTATAGTGGCTGCTGAGGGCACGCAGAACCTGGCGTACCTGACCATTACCAAAACCACAACCAAGCAATGGAACCAGCATCGCCGTCGATGGAGGCTCGTGATGCCACCGTCGCAGCTCCGCCGGGCGACGCCAAACCTCGTTCGCTTCGCGCCGCCTCTGCTGCTCCCACTCGTCGCCTCTCACCCGACCACCACCACGAGCGGGCCCTCCCTACCGTCGGGATGCGACCGTTGCCGCCACCATGGAATCCGAAGCCCGCTGATGAGCGGCTCTGGCCTCCGGCGAGCGGGATCTGGTGGCATGAGCTCAGATCCAGCCGCGTCGCTCCCCGGCGGTTGGATCTCGACGCCATCGGCTCAACCCTAGGCGACGAGCGGCGGCGCGGGGTCCCTCCGGCGAAGAGGGGCACCTCCTTCCTCGGCAACGAGCGGGTGATGCGAGTCAATGAACCCTAGTGGCCTAGCGCGAGGGAGGAATGGATGAGAGGGGAAAACATGGCACTCGGAAAGAGAAGGGGACGGGGTCGGGCACGATTGGACCCGCCGCCACCGGGAGAAAAGAAAATGAAAAAAGGCCAGAAAAGGAAAATGAAAAAACCGTCGGGGTCCACGCGCTGTACTTTTCGAGAGTGGGAGCCGGTGGCCCGATCGACCGGGGGTTTGGAAACGTCCGCGCGACCTGTAAATTAACATTGTGGACTACCGAGTTGCTTGGTGTGCAGGAGCTGACACGATGCACAAATTCCTCTACGAGTACTCTGATGCCCCAGTGCAAAAAGCTAGGGAACCGACTCTCGGTGGAAAGGAGCTAACGTGATGGACAAGAGGAATATGTGTAACGTATATTGCAGGCATCTTTATAGTTCGGTGAGATCTTCCCAGAAATGGTTGGGGGCATCGTCAATCGTGGAAGCCTAATGCCTGGTGCATACACTGCACCTAACAAGAGGGTGTTGTTTGTGATAATGATCCTAGTTCTTGTCCTTTGTGCGACAAAGGAGAAGGGGTACGGTGCTTCTGTTACATGCATGGCCATTTTCAGACACAACAAGTCGCCATCAGCTAGAGATGAGCAGCAGGCCGTTGGGACTAGTGTCTGATCAAGTAGCTCTGGTAGGGATCTCAACGGGTGGCCAAGGAACGGCGATGTGAAACGCCTTTGGACTTGACGAGATCCTCTGGTGTTGAGTGGCTGCCAGGTGGGCCCAACGGTGGCCGGTGTGTGTGAAACGCCTTGCACTAGCAGTTGCAGGCAGCTGGGTCGTCGTCGAATGGCCGTGGAAGAAATCGCCGAAAGGCTCTCTTTCTAGCATCTGTCCCATCGCCATTTCAGCATCCATGGTAGAATTGGTAATGCTTGGGAGTTGGGACCTTGTCCAATTATAGACAACCCATTAGCTGGATAGATCCAAATCGATCTCTCAGACCTATCTTCCATTAGGCACCCATTCGACACTGTCAAGATTCAAGAATCTCCACCTGGCCCGGCCTACTACTTGCAGTCCAACGCGTCCTACCTTGCCTCGCTTGTCTCGATGGCGATTTCTGCTTCAGACACCAGACAGCAATGGGAAAGCCTTCGACGCGAAGCTAACATCTATCTACCCGGGACGCGACCTCGCCGCGAGGAAAGAGAGCAAGGCGCAGCCACCAGCTGGCATTGCCTGCTTCAGCTGGGACGCCGAGGTGGTCCCCGCCGCCTGCCTGCCTCGGCCTCCGCGGATCGGACCCTGCCGTCTCGTCGCGAGCCTCTCCTCCCTCACCTCGCCGTGTAGACGTCACCGGCTCCGGCTGGCTACCTCCCCGTGTCGCCGTGTGCCGTCTCGTGAAGTCGTTACGCCTCGTACGCGACGCGACGCGATTTCCCCACCGCTTCGCGCGTTCCGGCCCGTGGCTGTTGGCATATATATATGCCCGGCCGGCCCCCCGTCCCGGCCATCCACTGCCAGGCGAGAGGCAGGAGTGAAGTGAGCCATCTGCGCTGCCTCCCAGTCCCAGCGTACTAGTCAGTTTGGAGTTGGTTCTGACAAGCGACGGCCGGCCTGATGCTTCCTGGGGGTGGAGCGGCGGCAGGGACTCGGCGGAGCGCGCGCGCGGAGCTGGCGACGGCGCTGTTCGTCCTGGGATGCGCCGCGGCGGCGCTCGCCTGCTACGCCATGACGGCCCTCCCCACGGCCGACGCCCACCTCCCCGCGGCGTCGGAGCAGCTGCTGGCGGCAGTGCCGCCGGCCCCGGCCCGGCGCGGCCCTGCGCTGCCGCCGCCCGTACCGGGCATCACGGCGAAGAAAGAACCCCCAGTTTTCGGGGTGGGCGGCGGCGTCGTCAGCGCCGCGCCAGGTCGCTCCGCCGTCTGCCTCTTCCTCTCCGGCGCGGCGGCCTTGCTCGCCGTCGCCGCCGTCTGAAGGAACGACGACTGGTGGCGCTGGGCGTGGGCGTGGTCTCCGTCCGCTGCGTGGCTTACAGATGCACGCGCTGCTAGTATATACTCCATTTAGTGCTTAGTAGTATTATTCCATAATTGCTTGTATCTAGCATGTCGATTTAGTGCTCGGCTTCATATCTCACCACCTAGCACAAATAAAGGAACGGTATACTTTGTTTACAAGATCAAATTCAAGAGTTCTTCACCTTTTGGTGATCGTCCAATCACACATTTACCAAATACTAAGTCCGTTGTGTGATTGGATTCAATACTTTCTGATGATGCAAGCGAATGCCTCGCCCAGCATGCAACTCTTTTGTGAAGGGCACAAGCTAGGATTCAAATGTTGCAAGCAGGGCTTGCTTTGTTGTCGTTTATTTGCTTCGTTCGTCGGACGATCCTTGTGAGTATGGCACAGCCTGCAGTGCAAACGCTTGCACGCGAAGCATTGCCCCAGGCGCGAGAGAGGGCACTCGGCCCCTTGCCGGTTTCATCTCGGAGGCCGACGGGTCCCCTCGGCCCGGCCCCGCCGCCTGCCCACCCCGATCGGGCAGCGGTTCGATGCCTGCTGTGCAAACTTTTGACTGACCACCCCGGCCGTGCCGTCATGGACGATTTGCTTGTGAGTCGTGACAGGCCGGCGATGGCGTGACCGTACAGCATATGGTCGGCGATGGCGTCCACGGACACCGCCGCGCCGTCGGCACGGCAACGCCTGTTCTGCATCCGCCGCGTGAAGGGGCTCGATGGCCTCCGCCCCCTCGAGCTCGCCCGCTGCCGCCGCGTCATCAGGTTGCGCCCCCCTGGAGCTCACCGAGAACGCCCTCGTCCGCAAATTCGTCGGCCTCGGCGTCCGCGCCCTTGAGGTTGCCGAGATCGCCCTTTGCCGCCGCGGTGTCGGCATCCACGCCTCGGAGCCGGAGGTTGCCGCGGCGTCTTCGCCACATGTGGCGCCCGGGGATGCAGCCAGAGCGCGGCGCGCGCAGGCAAGATGGCGGCGCGCCGCTGTTCGTGAGTCATGGCTTGCCGCGCCGCTGTTCCTTCCAGAGCGCGACGCGGAAGGCGACGCTTTATGTCCATTGCCGCGCCACTACAAGCGCGCGTGAATGGAGGTCGCCAAGACGAAGGAGGTGACCGGCATAAACCTCCGCGACGCGGCGGCCCTCCGGCGAGCCATGAAGAGCAGCCATGGCGGCGCGCTTGCAAGTTGCCACGAACAGGGGGTGGACGGTATTTCAAATACCGTCCACCCCTTGGGTTCCTTTTGACCGTACGATCCAGAACGTGCGGCTATAATTGCGCATTGACTGCGGTCATAGGCTGTCAGAGAAGCCGGTCATCCTTGCCAGCCAGACAGGCGCGGGACCTGGACGGCGCCATGGCGAGGGAGCCTACGTCCGTAGCACTCCGTAGAGCTCCACGACGGCGAGTCCCGCCGGTGGATGTCGCCGGGGCAAGTGACAGGCTGGCAGCCTCGTCGTCGCATCCACTTGCCCACCGGCCTGCCTTCTGAAATTCTGAAACAGCACGGAATTTCAGAGTTCAGACCACCGGCCTGCTCCCTCAGAATTGCGCGCGGCCATCGCGCAGCTTCACCTCCTGGCTCCTGCTCGGGAGAGGCTAATTTGCGCTCGCCCGCACGGAGGGCTCCGTGCGCTCGCCCGCCCCCAGGCTCGGCGAGGCCCACCGGCTGAATGGTCGCGTGTCCAACCAAAATGGACGGGTCCCATCCACATGCAGCACCTCCGCATAGGTCTCGCGCCTCACTCCAGTGCTCACGCTAAGAGAAATCTGTAAAAAAAAATTGACACAAAAATTAAGAAAAAAAATTTTGTAACAAAACTGTCAACATGTGAAAAAAAAATGCAGAAAAGTTTAACAACAAAAGTTTGAAGGAAAATTTAGAAAAAAATTGAGGAAAATTTGGCCGGAAAAAATTCTAGAGAACATATTTTGAAGAAAAAAAGTTTGACAACAAAATTTGAAGAAAAAAAATATTGGAGCAAAACTTTGATAGCAAAAAATCAAGAGAAAATGTTTCAAAAAAAGTCCGACAACTAAGCAAATTTTGGAGAAAAAGTTGGAGCAAAGCTTTGGCAGCAAAAAATAAAAAGAATGTTATACAAAAAGTTTGACAACAAAACTTTGAAGCAAAATTTGGTGAAAAAATGTTTGAGCAAAGCTTTTGCGTAAGAAAATCGAAAGAAAAATTTGCAAAACTCAACTGCTGCCACCGTGCGCCGTGATCCGCCGCCGCTCCTCGGCAGCGCAGCGTTCGCCGGCGGCCGCCGCGGTGGCTCGTGGCGCTGCTCTCGCCGCGCCTAGGCCCGCTCCAGCTCGGCAGCTTGCGTCTCGCGGAGCACCTCACCGGATCCAACGGAGATCGGGCGCATGGGGTAGACGGACGGCGCGGAGGCCGCAACCCGACGGCGCGCGGCGGCGCAGCGGGATGAGGAGCGCGCGGGATGGAGGCTTGGGGACAGCGTCGTGGCGGCGCAGCAGGCAGCGGCGGAGGCATCACCCCCAGGCGGAGTGTGCGGCAGGCAGAGAAAAGAGAGAAAGAGAGAGAAGCGGACGGCGACGTTTCAGCGATTGAACGAACGAAGGGATAAGGAACGGTGAGGCGTGGGTCCCGCCACGTGAATTGATTGTGTGGGTGACGGTAGTCAGGCTGACCGAGCGCTAGATTGGAGCGGTGCGGTCGAATGTAAAGTTGAGATCGCGCTTCTGCTCCCCGCTTCGCCGTCGCCGTCGCCATTACCGCCGCCGCCGTCTCCTTATTGGCTGCGCATTGTCATCTTCGAGAGTTATTTCTCTTTATTGGGCCTACAGAAAGTTTATAGGGCCCATTATGATATCTGCATAGGAATGCCCAACAGAACAACACACATCGAAATAGCGCCCAAGTTGGGCTGAGATTGGGCTCCGTGGCTGTCCATTCATCCTTCCAATTATTCCGTGTGCATAGGAATGCCCAAATTCTCTCGCTGCCACGCACGCGTGTCGTCGTGCTCCACGCTCAAAGTCGATTCTGTGCATCCGTATAAGAACTACAGTAGGGGGGAAGCGGTAACACACACAGTCCTTTGGTAGTGAAAAGTGACTGTAATCCCCATGTGTAGCCGTCGCTGTAAATTTCTGGAACCATAAATGAATCGAGGTAGATCATCGTTTCTGGGATTGGGTAACGAACGGACTTGTTGCGGCGGCCGGCTTCGGCAACTACTTGGAACTGTTTGAGCATTCTCGCTCCTATACTGCAACGCAACAAATTAGATCGAGAGGGAGAGGTATGAAAAGGAGACGGACCAATAATGCAGAAGAAAAGCAGCAAGTGATGTGATGGATCATGCCATGCATGTGAGTTGCTGGCATTAGCGACAACACTAGCCGATCGCATGCTCGCTATTTCAAGCAAGCGTCAAACTATCGTCCAAGCACCCACCTGAATTGTAACCGCAGCGAGTGAGCTTCATGGAAGTTGCTTGCACCCATATACAGTATAGCACTCGGCATGATGGATCGGAGCAACCACCATCGCAAAGCATTTATTTGGCATTGCCTCCCTCCCCAGTAGCTGGCATTGCTATTTAATCAGTGCATGTTCGTTGAGATGCCCAAAACGGAAAGCCGCGTCACTAGCCTCTGGCATGGCCCTGGCCCTGCTGATGGGATTCTTCATTCTTGACCAGCAACTGCAGCAGTCAACAGGGGATGATGGAAGGGCGAATTCCTTGGTCTTCTTTTGTTGGTAGGCAGGCCGAATTTGGGCTGGCCCGTGTTGTGCTGTACCGTAGAAATGTGCGGCTTGAGTTTGGTTGGCCAATATATACAGTCCTCATATTGTTCTTTTTTTTGGGGTAACAGCCCTCGTATTGCTGAAGCAGTGGGTGTCAGTACGTACGGATCGTGTCTCGAGGTCGCTTTTCGGAGGTGAGGGCAGTTCAGGCGATGGCAATGGCCGAGGAGCGCTTGCCGCCTTTCCTCGGCTTAACCGGAATCACAGCACAGCCAACAGTCAATCAATCATGACATTGTTTATATTCCATTTGCAGTATATGAATGTTGTTTCTTGGACGAGTATTCATGCAGGAATCATTACAATTATGCTCGAAATGGCCTTGTCTGGTTCCTTTTTTTTTGGTGGATGTAGTACAAAGCACGTAGAAAGGCTTAGGGGTAGGTGCATGTTGAAACTGACAGGAAAGTAACAGCACTGCAGGTATGAAAGTTTGAGGAGAAACATTGTGCACAGGTATTTTGATCGTTCACATCCTGTCAGTCAATTACTAAATCAACGCAGTTCTCTTCAGTAGCTAGCAGAACGGATAGCAGGGTCTAAATCCTGAACTCAGAACGACATGGGACCGAATGTATGACTCACAGATAGATAGTTTCTCAGATATACTAGCACTGTAGTGTCACCATAATCTTTCTCAGATTTCACCATTAATGCAACTTAGTTTGTCCTCGCTCTCTTTCTGATGCACTTTAATCTTCCTTTTTCTTTTATGGAAAGTTTAATCTTCTCATTAATCTGAATAATACGAAGTGATACATTGAAATAAGATCTTTGAATCTCTTGAAATGTGGTGTGCTCAATTCATGACTTGTTCTCTGTTAATCTCTGTGCTATTTTGGGTAGAGCAAAGAGCAGCAGCCTGCCAGCAAATGCAAATAGCTGCGAGGAGAGGAGTCCCAGTCAGTCTCGCTGAATCCCTGGCCCCACTGGTAGCGACACACCTCAATCACCGTACGCGCGTTCTTCGTGTGCCCAGGCCGGGCAGCAGCAACACGGGCCTGTCCGGTTGTTTTCAGGTCCGGGCCGCTCACCACATTTGGGCGCCTCTTTCAAAATTGCATAGGCTTTTAGGTGCTCTGAAACATGTTGTATTTCGAAGGCCTTTTGAACTTTTCTTTTTCTGCAACATGTTAGCCAACGCCTTTAGCGGGTGATGCCGGCCGCTGCAGCGTGATGAACTGCAGTGCCCACTGCAGTGCACAGCATGCAATGCATGCAACCTGTGGAGGGACGTCGCACAAAGTGAACACCGTGGCAGTTCCGGCAGCTCGCGCCGAAACCGACGCAATCACAAGAGCAAGCAACGGCAATTCTTGAATATTTTATATTTTCTGATTTCGTAAAAATAAATATCCAATATAAAAATTTGCAAATTTAGGCCATTTGAAACGGTTGTAGCCATTATTAAATCAGCGGTATGATCTACAGTCAGATGAAATGGCAGTAAAAGGTCAATTTTTTTGAATCAGTTAGGTCCCGCTATAGGTCTAGATCAGATTTTTTTTCGGATCGGTTATATATTTTGAAAAATCAGAAAATATAAAATAAAATAAAAAGACATTCTTCGTCTTCCCGGATCAACAGCAACACGGGCTTGCCCACCACCCAGCCCATTAGATGGGCTTTTAGGTGCTCTGAAGGCCTTTTAAATTTCTCTGCGACCGGCCAGCGCCCACACAGCAGCGTGATAAACTCGGCGCACTGCACGCCTCAACACCTCCGCGCACGTGGCCCCTCGACCTTCTCTGACGGCGGTGCGACCACCAGCGCGCGGTGCACAGCTCCGATCCGCAAGCAGCGCCCAACGTTGCCACCGTTGAAACTTTGCAATCTTGCTGACACAGCTAACGCGCCGAAGATGGCTGGCCGCCTGCCCGCCTCGTACCCTAAAAACCCGGGAAGACGTGCGTTGTAGACGTACCATGGCCGGGAAGGTTGGCCGCGACAGAACCGGTACGTCGTCTAGTTGCCCAGCGGACCTCATTGCAGAGCACCTTTTATATTTTGTTTGTGGTGTAAAATATAATCACCGACTAAACAATCGAAACTTTTGGCACCATCTATTTGATAAGATAAATTTCCGATCTTTAGGGTACTTTAAATTTGATTAAAAAAGGTCCATTTATTAAGATTTTCAAAAAAAACTAATTCACTCTTTTCATTTAATTAGCTAGACTAGTTAAAATAACATATGAACTATAATTTGTCTTGTATATTTTTCTTTGTGTTATTAAACCCTAGAAATCTAAAAACAATCCGAATTTGACTTTGTTAAATTCAAATTAAGCCAAAACATATATTACTTAAATACCAAAATCAAATCGTAGACCTGACTCTACTCTGGGCCCAAACACGAGCCGGGTTGTGGCCCTCTTCCTTTCCATCGTACCAAGCCCAACCAGTATTCTTTGGTTTCCGTCGCACGAACCGGGCCGAGGAAACGCGTTGATCCACGCGTGTTCCTCCCTGGATTTTTTTTATTTTTATATTTTTTTTATGATTTATCAAAAATAAATGCTTAGGTTAAAAATTTGCAGATTTGGTCTTATGTCGCCGGTTTCAAACGGCTAGAAGTCCCTTTTCGCTCCAGCCACCCCTTTTAGCCGTTTCAAACGGCGAGAAGTCCCTTTTCGCCACCTGGGAGGAGCTATAGCCGTTATAGCCATTTGAAACGGCTATATTTGTTAAATTTTTTTGTACTTTAAAGTCTGCCGGTTTTTTCAAATTTATGTTGAGAAATTATTCTGCTATATTTGGTCTGATATTATGAACTGATTTAGATTTTGACGGTTTATTTTTTGGTTCGCCTATATTTGTTTTAATTCTATATGTTCATAATTTTAGACGTTCTGTGAGTGACCCTTTAGGCCGGAATGCAATTGTGGGTTTTTTTTTCACGGAATGCAGTTGTGGAGTTTATGTGTTTAATGGAATTTTTTATATGTAAAGAAAATGACTTAAGTAGTAGAATAAAGAACAATTTTTGAAACATTGTAATTGCATAACCCGGCTTGAACGCATAGATGCATTTTAGCAAAATGAAATGATGAGGAGGTAAAGGTGTCGAGGCACCACCTCTGATCTAAACAGTCTACTACTAGGTGCAATGGCATGTGTAGCACATTGATAAATGTGACCATGTGCTACTGCTAATCCTAACTTGCCTTTGGGTAATTTAAATCATGGGGTGTGAAGCCTATGTTTCACTGGGTACAATGAGGATATTTTCCCTTCCTAATGGCTTCAGGGCCAGCTGCTTTTGCACGACGTGCCCTCTCTCTCTCTCTCTCCCGTTCAGCTTCACGTTCCTGTGCCGCTTGATGCTCGACCTCCTCAAACCTCTTACGGATCTCCTCTTGGTCCTTCTTGCGCTTCTTATCCTGCTCCTCCTCGTGCATCATTCGTTGCCACCTTGCTCTTGCCGAGGCTGCTTCATGCTCAACATGAGCCTTGTCCTCATCGGACTGCTCTGCATCTAGCCACTGCAAAAAATCACAGAGAGGCGGAGGAGTCTTTAACTCCCCAAAGTAAGAATATTAAACATGAAATGGGTACAAAAACATGGCAGGGTGTGAATACCTTGGCTCTCATGCTGCCAGACACCTTGGGTGGATCATATTCGAAGTTGTCACACATGAAAAACCTCATGCCATAGTAGTCACCTAAGATTTTGGACTGCACAAGCTTGCAAAGGTCACCAAAAAGCACATAGGCACATGCATCCCTTCGGGAATGACAACTCTCGCCTTCCTCCACTTGAGGAGCTCTGGATCTGAACAAGCCATGGTTTCTAACTGAGACACTACACAAGTTTAATAGCAATGGCATGCCATATATAATGAATGATTGGGTTAGTCCATAGACCGAGTTCATGATTTTTTGGATGTGTTGTACATAAAAGACATCGAATCCAATGCAAGCGGATAAGTTCGCCACACCGTCTTCAGTGCATGCTCTGCGCGAGACACTGTATCACTGAAAAGCGGCATTGGATGCCTTGCTTCCCCACATTGGATGCCCTGGCCTTGGATGCTATGGTTCATCAGAGTTGTCTAAAAAGCGGCATTGGATGCTACGGTTCATCAGAGTAGTCTGAAAAGCGGCATTGGATTCCCCACATTGGATGCCCTGGCCTGGGATGGTAGGGTTCATAAAAGAAGTCTGATAAACAATTCAGTCTTGGGATACGAAGGTACATGACTTCATTAAATTAAAACGAATGTGAAATACATGACAAAGAAGGTCATGGTGCATGTAGCAATGTTGCATACACTACGACTATGGTACATTTTAATGCAACCTGGTTGCGCCATTCACCTTCAAACTACACAAGTGGCAGTGGCATGTGCGACACATGTATGATGTGCCGACCTAAATCTAACATGCCTTAGGTAATTAAACGGAATAACTAGGACATCTCGATTGAATGGTCCTAGTAATCTCCCCGCATAGCATACTGTATTGCACCTTCTCCATAATATCCTCCCATCGGCGGCGGAGGAAGGGGCGAAGTTGGCGGTGGCGGCGACGCTGCCTTCTTTTGTTAACAGGGGCAGCTGCAATATGGGTCATTGCACAACGCCTCTTGTGTCACTGCTTCATTTTTGTTGTAATCCTCTTCTTCATATTGCTCAACTTTAGTTTCTAGATCTTGTATTTGATTCTGCATATATTCAATGTACTCATGATGGGGAAGAAGAGAAGGAGGATCGACCCACCTAACGAACCCACAGTTTTCTGGTGCATCAGAAGTCTACAACAAATAACTCGAGTAAGATGGTGAAACTAAGACGACCATAGTTAACTGAGGATTATTAGTAACATTTACCCATGCTCTCGGGCATTTGAAGAAACGACGACCTTCATTCAGATAGGAGGTATTCTGCACTAAGCAATCTTCACCATGCATTCATTTTGGCCAGTCTTCTTTACTCTTTAGTGTATCCTCTAAGAGGCTTATCCTTTGTGAAATCATGCTTGCTTTGCTCTGAAAACTCATACACTGCTTCCCCAAAGTAATCAGGACCAAGAGACCCGACATCGTCCCACACAATGGGAGGTCCCTTCCTTCCCCCCTTTGCACTCCCAAAGCTCAAACCCTTGCCACTACCTGACCGTCTAGACATTGTTGCTGAGCGAAATGATCTCGTTTCTTGCAATTGCTGGGCGGCAATGCATCCACGGATGTGTGTACATATAGGCTGGAGAAGCAATGTTGGTCGTTGCCCGTCCTATGGTGTCACAAATGCACCTGAAAAGCCTACGTCCATAGGACTGAAAAGGCTACTACGAAGAGCACTGAAAAGCCTAGGACTGAGATAGGTGAAATGCCTGTTGCGCCACATGCATGACACGGTCTGAGCTGGAAATAAATGCCATAGTCTGAGCACGTCATAAATCACATAGTCAATAGGCTACTACATGCGTCACATAGTCTGAGCACATCATAATTGAAATCGAGAACAGAGACAAAGTTGCATGTGAAAACCTTTACCAAACAATGGTAACTAGTCTAGCTGGGAACGCGCTGACGCGTGCTCCAGCGCCGCAGGTGACTTCCTTTAGCTGCGGCGTGGCCATCTACCGTGCGGCGGCGGACGGCCGGACTTTCGGCCACTTCTTAAGCACCTGGGCTGCCATGGCGAGGGGCGTCGGCGAGGCGGCAGCGGCGGCGGGGCTACGCCCGTGGCTCGACCGCACGCTGCTCCGCGCGCGCTCCCCTCCCGCCGTGCGCTTCGACCACGCCGGCGTGACCTCCTCCTGGCGCGGCGGCAGCAGGTCCAACCGAAAGGTCCCGTGCGGCACCGCCATCCTCCCCGTCTCCGGAGACCAGGTTGCCGCGATCAAGGCCGTCTCCGGCGCAACCGCCATGGCGAAGAAGGCATCCACGTTCGCCGCGGTGGTCGCTCACGTGTGGGCGTGCGCTTGCAAGTCGCGCGGCGCCGGAACGGAGGAGGACACCCGGGTGTACATGACCGCCGACGCCCGCTCCCGTGTCCGTCCACCGCTCCCGGACGGCTACCTGGGCAACGCCGTCGTCCACGCGGTGGCGGTGGCCACGGTGGGCGACGTCGTCTCGGGGTTGAGCGACGAGTTCGTACGGTCGCTGGTGGACTACGTGGAGCAAGTGGCGAGCGGCGGAGTGGCCGGCCATCCCGGAGACGGACCTGTGGATCGTGAGCTTGCTAGGGATGCCGTTCTCCGGGCTGGACTTCGGCTGGGGCCGGCCGGCGTTCGTCGGCCCGGCGAGCGTCACGGTAAGCGGCCGCGTGTACCTCGTCCCCAACCCGGACTGCGATGGCGGAGTTGATGTTGTTGTGGCCATGAAGCCAGGCAGGCTGGCCAGGTTCAAGGAGCTGTTCTACGAGAACTTCATACCACAAATACATACTCCAGGTAGGCGTGAGGCCAAACGCTCAAAACTTTAGCGTTTAGATATTCATGCGTAGCTTTGAGGACTTGCCGATCTTTCCAAAAGAAAATGTACTTGTCATAGCATGGCAGCATCATGTATTTTTTGCTGGGTCAGTTCATTGCAAAGAAATTCATGCCATTGTAGCAAGATACAGCATGTACATGTACAGCCGTACAGGTCCATTTGCTCTCTCCAACTGCAACCCATTGTAACTAACGGTAACCCAATCCTCCAGAAGAGAAAACATACTTGCACATAACGTAGTAACTGCGTACTCCGAGTACAAGGCATGTTTTTTTCTGCAATTCATGCGTTGATCCCGCAACCAACACAGGGACATCCTCTGTTGCCTTCTTTATGTTCTTCGGTACGTGGCCTTCTTCAGTCCAGTCCCTAGGCCTTGTACAATCATATTATATGCTTGATTTCCAGAACTTAGAGTATATAATCTAATCTTTAGAAATGCTTTGAATCGCCGCTCGGAGCCATGGCCGCCGGTTACGTGCGGGCTGAATTTGCTGTTGCTCATGGTTTCCACGATTTGCTCATCATGGGTTGAAGGAGATTCCTTCACATTTCATACGTATGCACAGTTGCACACTCACAAAAATTCACAGGAACAAAACTGTAACCATGACCGTACACAGCTTGCATGTTCGGAGAATTTCATTTTTTTAGAAGATGTCCCGAAGAAAGTTAATTCGCGTAACAATTACGCGTGCCCATGTTTTTTTAAGAAAAAAGAAAAGTCCCTTTTACCTCCCTGGACAAGAGGCCGAGTCTGCGTTTTATCCCTCAACCGCAAAACCAGATATCTAGCCTTTTTCAAGTCTCAAAACCGTTCGTTTTACCCCATTCGATGGTTTTGATAGCGGTTTTGACTGACGTGACGGTGGGCCCCACATGTCAACGTGGCCCCCACCCCTCTCTCTTCTTCTTCTTTCTCTCTCCTCCACCGTCTCCCTCTCGCTGAGCCGAGCACAACGCCGTCGCCGGCCGCCGCGCGCGTGAATCCGCGCGCGGGAGGACCGGTGCCTGCCGCCGACCTACGCCCGCGCTGCCTCCGCCGGCCGCCGCGCGCGTCAATCTGCGCGTGGGGATGGACCCGTGCCCGCCCGCCGACCTACGCCCGCGCTACCGCCGCCGGCCGCCACGCGTGTCAATCCACGCGCGGGAAGGATTTGTGCCCACCTCCGACCCACGCCCGCAATGCCGCCGCGCGCGTCAATCCGCGGCGGGGAAGACCCGTGCCCGCCGTCGATCTACGCCCGCGCTGCCTCCGCCGGCCCGCCGACCTACGCCGGCCGCCTCGAGCTCGTCGCCGACACCCTGCTGTCGGGAGCTCCGCTTGCTCCTTCTCCAGCACGGCGCGGAGCCGCCTGCGCCGGCCGCTGCCTCGCCTTCCACGTGTGGTCGCCGCGCCGTTGGCGCATCCCTGTCTCACCTCCCACGCCGGCGCACCTTTGCCTCGCGCTGAGGAGGAGGAGCAGCCCCACGTCGGCGGAGGAGGAGGAGGCGCGCCGTCCCCGCGCCCGTTGCCGGATCCTCCGACTCGTGCTCGTCGCCGGCCGGCTCCTGCTCCGGCTCCGACGGCCGCGACGAGGAGATGGCGAAGAGAGGAAGAAGAGGAGAGAGGAAGAAGAGAGAGGGGTGGGGCCCACGCTGACATGTGGGGCCATCGCCACGTCAGCCAAAACCGCTATCAAAACCGCCGGGGGTAAAACAAACGGTTTTGAGACTTGAAGGTGGCTAGATATCTGGTTTTGTGGTTGAGGGTGGAAACGTAGACTCGGCCTCATGTCCAGGGAGGTAAAAGAGACTTTTTCCTTTTAGGAATATTACACGTGCCCATGTGTCTTATCTGGGCTGTGCCCATTAGTCAGTACTCTGAAAGGCCCATTAATCAAGTTTGCGGGTTTGAGAATTGAGGGAGAGAAAGGGTCTGGCCCACACCACCACGGTGCACTTCAATTAGGCCCAAGCCAGCCCGCGAACTACTTACTGCTACGGCTATTAGCTTCCTCAAAAAATAAAACATAAAATAATAATACTACGGCTATTTATTAGCCTGTTACAAATAATAGCGAGAAATATTCTCAATCTCACACCTGCAGTTTTGTGAGTTCTTTGTAAAGTGGTCGTTATTTTTGAAATTATTACTATTATTTTGCAACAAATAGAGGAGGGTTACATTTATTAGTCCGTAGTTACGTTACGTGGCGCAAAGGAAATGACACACGGTTTCACACGTAGTTTCTCTGTCAACAGTTGAGGGCGTGCCTGGGTGGAATATTCGACTTCTCTGCTAGTATGGGCAGCGCCCAGTTCATACATGTGTGCCAAGGCATGTCGACAACACCATTAATAATTACCTCGGTTAACTATCGAGATCCTAGAGGATGCAATCAATCACGCAATCATGTTTGCAGATTGCACACACCAACCCTAGTGCTCTATTTCCGCAGCACACTCCAATGGATGATAACCATCACTCTGGACAAATGGTATATGCTATATATGTACAAGTGACATGGGACAATATATACTACTAATTAATCTACTGCTGAAAGATTTCGTGGGATCGATCGGAGGCTGGGACCTCGATGACGCATGCAGTGCTCGGGGGGCACATGTCGCGATCTAGCTAGCTGACGGAGACGACGACGACCAGGAGGAGCGCGACGAAGAGCGTGGCGAGGAGGAACACGAAGTGGAGGGCGCTCGCGCCGTGGACGTGGCCGCGGCAGGCGGCGAGCATCAGGAGGACGCCGGAGGCGCGGTAGGCGGTGACCGCCGCCAGCGCGGTGACGGCGAGCGCGCACGGCCGCGCCGGCGCGAGCACGACGACGGTGGACGCCAGCACCTGCGCCGCCGCCGCCAGGAGCAGCACCTCGGCGCCGGCGCGTAGGTCCGCCGCCTCTGTGTCCGTCGGCGCGCAGGCGCCCTGCATGATCAGCAGAAGACGAGCAAACGATCAAGCTGATCGATCAGAGCAAGACACGTTCGATCGGAAGGAACGATTAGTAGAGGGACAAGCGCGCCTGAGGTGGAGGCGTGGAGCGAACCATGAAGCGGGCGGTCTCCGGGGAGAGCGTGATGGAGATCAGGGCGAGCTCGGCCGCGCGCGGCGAAGCCTAGGACGATGAGTGCCTTCGCCAGCGCCACGCGCGCCTTCACCGGGCTCCGCCATGGCGGCTCTGCTGCTGCCGCCGCCGCCGCCGCCGCTCCTGGTGGCGGCACTGGCACTGCACGACGATGACCAGTGAAAAATAAAACCTGAATGATCAAATTCCAGACAGAATCGAGGGTTGCAGCGCTCAGCAAGAAACTCCATGTCCAAACTCCAACGGGACCACGGCACCAGGCACAGGCACACAGCCGGCTGGGTTTTGCTCGAACGACTACCAAACTAGCACCGCCTCGTGCTCTCGTCTGCGAGGGGCGGATGCGGATCGGATGGGGACCGGCCGGGCATATATGCACTGCGTACGGGTTGCCGCGCGCAGAAATTGAGGACGACGCTTTTTTATGACAAATGTACTTATTTCTCTGAGATAAAATTAAATAATAAAACAAAAGAAAAACAAAACAAAAAATTAAAAAAAACTTCAAGGACGCTGGGAGGGCGCCAAACCTCCCAGCGTTATAGGGTATTATTATGATGCCATATATAGAGCTCTTAGAGGTTTTAATTAATCTATATAACCTATATAGATGCACAACCTATTAACTCTATTTCTCTTAACATTCAAGTTATCCACGTCATATAGGAACCCACTAAATTAGACACCACATCACCATCCACTAGGATCATGTATTTATGTCTTCCATCAATTTTCTGTGACTAATAGCATCCATGCATGCAACTTATCAATCTTTGCGGGTACCACGCTACAAAATTTCCAAAGTAGAAATACACGGAGGGTCAATCATTTAAGAGTCGTTATCTCTCAACAAAATGAATAAGTTTTCTTGTACAATGTTATTTGCAAAAGAATGTTTCCATGCAATCATCTTAGTATTTCTACTTTTCAAATTTCAACTTAAAATTTTGTTTAGATTTTTTTCGTAGCAACGAGCGGGGTATCACCAAGATTATGTAATAATGCTGCCAGAAGAAGTTCACTAGTTTTGATTATGTTAACTTTGTACAAGTTCTTAGAGTTTTTAATTAATTCATGTAATATCGACCTTGTAAGACTTTGCTTGCTTTATCTTCTTATATGACTAGCAAATGACTGTGCGTTGCTACGGTCAAATACTAATTGTATTTTAAAACTCATAGAGACTATTTGCTTTAATATTAGGTAAAGATATAGCAGTGCTTCTGCTTTCTTTTTTAAAAAATAAATAAATAATGCGATAGAGATTGTAACTGAGAAGAAGTATTGCAATATATTCCTTATCGAGAGATGGTAT
The DNA here is from genome assembly GCA_015476505.1 of Urochloa ruziziensis. Classification (NCBI taxonomy): domain Eukaryota; kingdom Viridiplantae; phylum Streptophyta; class Magnoliopsida; order Poales; family Poaceae; genus Urochloa; species Urochloa ruziziensis. The sequence goes on along the minus strand of CM027126.1, from coordinate 650,437 downwards.
TGTAATATTGTGTCTTATTGAAACTGGTTTATGACAGAAACAAATGATTAAATAGCATAAAAAATTGTGCCTCCATGCATCTACTGGTCAGGTTGATCGCAGTAGATCCCTCCTGGGCCCCCATATGAAACGTAGTACCCGGACCTTTTTGTGGAAAAGCCTATGGATCTAGCACCGTAGCAGCTAGGCGTCGTCGTGATGGTCCGGTCGGCCTGGTCGAGGAAGATGGTCCCGTCGCTGGCGATGCCAACGTACTCTGCGATCGTGGCAGCGAATCGCGTTCCAGCGCACGAAAACATGCCACTCCCCATCGGCGTGGTCGTGTGCTTGCCGCCAGGCCTCGAGTCCAACACCCGCCCGCCCATCTCCACGTACACAGCCTCTGGGAACCTCGTGTTGAACTCGGTCTCCGGGTAGTATCCGATGTCCTTGTCCATCACCGACACCCACCAGTTCTCACCGGCAGGGTCCTGCATATTCATGCATTTTTGCAAGTTAAAGTTCCTATTTCTCAACCACATAATAAACCTACAAACTTAGATGGCTTAGAGTTGCAACTATACAGTGATAGATAGTTTCAGTGTTGTTTGGAGATATGGAAAAAAAAACTTACCCTGTGTATACGGAATGTTATAGCATTTCTGTCACCGCCAACTTGGGAGTCCAAATTGGACCAAGCAGCTCCAAGCGCAAATGGAGTGTTGTCTACGAGATGGAATCCTCCACAGTCTAGATTGAAACAGTTAACCCGTTCTCCACCATCAGTCTGCGTGTGTATACACAAGATATGGACGTGGGTCATAGGAGAACGTGATAAAGTATTAGAGAAGCGCTATATATGCATCTTGTCCGGCATTTCAAATATCGATGAAATAGAGTACACTCACAGTGTAGTACACGAACAATCTTGATAAGGAATCTCCAAAAAGAGAAGGCCAGGCCTGTGACATCAAAACGTGTGAACAAAGATTAATGGAAATTATAACATGACCTAGACAACCTACTTATTAATACAAAATTGATTAGGCTATTTCCTCAACAATTGATGACGTGGAATTAAAACCCCGCACATGTTCAGTGATTCTTTGAGATGAAGGAATCTATGTCTAGTGATTAGTCGTAGAGTAATATTCTCCCATGCAAAAGTACAGATAAAAACCTCGCATCTCATTAAACCGCAACAGCTATCTTCATTAAAAAAATGAACAACTATCTTCATAAATTGAGCTAGGCAATCGACAAGTTATTTATTTCAAAGGAACCATGTGAAATTTAGTTAAAAAATAAATAAAATCATGAGAATCTCGATCTATGTTATTATTAAATAAATAATATAAAAAGGAAAAACTAGTCAAAGTGGACTTACCACAAGACCGACCGCAATCTGATTGGTAAGAGTAGGCGGTTTAGCCCCTGGCATGGGCTTGTAGTTCGTGTCCAGAGTATGGCCAACCAGAATGTAGTTCATGGAGAACTCGTAGAGGTGCACATCAACCTTCCAGTACGGCACGTCCGCCCGAGCCCCAAGGTACGGCCCGTTCGTCGCGTAAGAAACTGCCACCTGCATGTGTTATATCCCAACACAACAAAGACATTTTTAGACACAAATACGTAGAGTATATAAGCACTAACAATATAGCATTTTTAGACATTTTTGCAAGTGTAGCAGCTCTAATAATCTAGCATTTTTTTTAAAAAAAAATAAAATCTGGCTGATGTTGATTATTACCTCCACTTGCCCCCCGGGCGGCGCAGCCATGTCGGATTGATTGAATAAGCTGCCTGCATGGCGCCCGAACTGATTCGTGGCGGCGGCGGAGAGATTGAATCTGTCGGCGCTGCCAGGGCGCTTGAACGGCGAAGAGCGTCGCACCAGCTCGGCGACCTCAGGGTTGGCACGGCTGGATTCTCGCCGGATGGGGACGGTCCCTGCCGGGCAGCTCCCGTGTTTCCGCCAGGTTTGGTGATGATGCCGTTTCAAGACAGAGGCGCCAGCGCTCCTTTCCGGCGCAGCCTGTGTTGGTGATCGATCACAGAAGATCGAAGTCATCAACAACAAATGAAAATAAATGCAAAAGAGGAGAAATCACGTCGATCTTTTTAAACAATGCGATCGAGTTTCTCAAGGAATAATAATTAAAACGAGACCTGAATTCCTCGTTTCCCAGCAGGTGAAGAAGCTAGCTTGAGCGCCGGCTGCTGGTACATGTCGACGCAGTCGATCACGTCGCCGTCGTCGCTCTGCGAGCACACGGCCGGACGGCATTCGATCCGCATGTCAGGCTCTGACGACGGACCACCAGCATGCATGCATGCAAACAAGCGAGTAGTACTGATGAGAACACATGCATATTATTACCTGGATGGTTTTGTAAACCAACGGGGAAGAAGCTCCAACTGCCGCCGCCGCTACCAGAAGCACGGCGAAAGCCGCCCTGAGCAAACACCCCAAAGTTGCTGAAGGTTCTACCATGATGCAGTACGAGTAGTGTCTAGCAGTAGCAGGATTGTATTGCCAGTGGTATAGGTTCATGCGGACGCGCGTGTATACATAGTTTGTCGACCGAACCACGAAAGGAATGTTCTTATTAGCCCCAACTCAGACGCGCTGTATTCTTTATCCACAATTAATTCTTTCCTAGTTTTAATGCAAGCGTTATCCCTAGCAGATACTTGATGTGTCTACGTTCGTGGTGCAACGAGACGGAAATTGTGACACACTGATCCTCTCATTTACTGAATGCATGCATCGGGTCGAATCCATGGACCATTTTTGGTATATACAGCAGTTCATTTGGCGGCCGGTCTAGCTGCTGCACAGATGGACGAAGAATCCAGGAGAATATTCTATGCATATCCGTTGAAGATCTTCTTTGCATATCCCTTGAAGATCTTCTTGCCTATCCCAACGGGGTTAGACACTTGGACTGAAAGTATTCAAACACGGTCAACTGGTTTACGGTGGACCAAATTATTCATGAAGTGTAGATTTTTGGAAAAGTACAGATCAGTGCCACATTGCACCAGATCATCGCAAGATGATCACTACTTGTTTTTTATTTTTTTTATCTAGAGGAAGAGAAATAATTTTTTTTTGACAGGCAACGGGGGATCCCAGGACGCGGATGTGCTGAGACCCGTGTCACATGACACCCCCATTTGGGTGGAGCCGCTGACGGGTGGGCCCGTCTCCCCCGCCGCCGGCGCCTCCCCCGGCTCCGGCGGCCTCCGCCGCCTCCGCCGCCGCCCGCCGGCGCCACCGACGCTAATCCTTCCACTCCACATCACCCCCCGCCGCCACCGGCCCAACTGCCGTCTCCCACCGCCCGGCCGGCGGCGCAAGGGCGCCGCCCGGCCTCCCCCCGCCACCCGCCTCCTCCGCCGGGCCGGCAGCCGCCCCCGAACCCCTTCTAGATCCGTCGGGAATGTTTCTCCCCCAACCCCAGACACTAACCCGGCGGCGGCGGCGAGCAGCGACGGCGGCGGCGCGAGCCGGGCCCACGCGTCAGTGACGGCCCCCAAAGAGGGGTGTCACATGACGCGGGACTCAGCACATCATTTGCGGGGATCCCCACCTGAATCTTGTACCATTGATTCTGGCAAGCCGGTAATGGAGGGTGCAAGCACCGAGTACAACTGTTGGCCATCAGGCCAGAAGAGTTGCAAGCAGTTTGGGAGAAATTTCTAGGCCATTTGAAATAGCATACACCATGAGTCTAGTACAGATGAGTATCTAGAGGGGATACGACACTTCCACATGTTGCATTCTTTGCATGTCTTGAGGAGTTTCGGCAGATTGGGTGCTTCCTTCCGGAACACTACATCATGTTTGTGCTTCCATAGCTGCCAACAGCACAGGATCGGAGGAGGAAGGTGGACTGGAGTTGGCGCGGCACCTGTAGTGGCGTCTACGTCTCCCAGATAGAATGTGCCTGATGAGGTACCATGTGGGTTGGCCATCCGAGGTGTTCCAAGATAGAAATAGGTATTCAATTACGAGACCGGCCGTAGTTACAAGGAAAACACCCTAACAGCAAAACTAAAGAAAGCTAAGTAAATGACCAAATGACTCACTCTTTCGCTAAACCTAACTAAATGAATAAGCCACCAAAGCAACCGAACATTTGCAAAGAAAAGAGTTGACTACCTTGGAAACTAAATGGCTCAAACAACACGAGCATGATGCAGGTAAGGCTAGAGGAATACGCAAGACAACGCCTTCAAGAAGGATATGATGTAAAGACACTTCCAGTATCCATCCCTCTTGTGAACCGACTGAGTTTTCACTCCGTGCAACAAAAGGTGGGTAACCTCAGCAGCACCCTCAATGGGGAGAACCACACCTGCAGGCGTGCCCGCTGAGGGCACCCGAACGGAACCGAGCAAAACTTTCAATCATGTAACCGAAAATCTCACCCCGCTCACCAACCACCAAAGACCAGCAGAAGACCTACATTACCGGAATCCCCTCCTTTGCCGTGTGCCAGGTGCACACGGCAAAGACCCTTTTACACACGGTAAAGACTTTGCCGTGTGCAACACACGACAAAGCGCACACGGCAAAGTTTAGATGGCAAAGTTTAGACGGCAAAGAATCTTTGTCGTGTGCCAGATCTCGGGGTACCCGGCAAAGACCCGATCTGGCACACAGCAAAGAGCGACACACGGCATTGTTTTGATCCCAAAAAACGCAAAATAAAATAGCAAGTCGCACATTTTTCGCAGAAAAATCGCACGCTACGCGGCCGGAGGGATTCCAACCCGCGCCCTCCCCTTCGCGTAGCCTCCTCTACCACTGCACCACTCGAGTCTTTGTGTCCATATCCCATTTTGATTCCCCTCATATTAAACTTTTCTGAGTGTAAATTGTTTATTTGAGGCCCTAAATGACTTCAAATAAAAAAGTTGTGAACTACAAAGTTTCTTAACTTTTCAAGATCTACAACTTTCGTTTTGGTCAAAAGTTCATCCGAGGTCGTTTATTAAATTTGAAATTTGAAAAATTCAAACTTAGTTTTTGTTGACAAGATGACTTCAAACAAAAAAGTGGTCAACTACAAAGTTTCATAACTTGTCGATCTAGACAACTTTCATGTTGGTCAAAAGTTCATTCGAGGTTGTTTACAAAATTTGAATTTCAAATTTGAGAAATATAAACTTAGTTTTTTGTTGACCAGATGATTTCAAATAAAAAGTTGTGAACTACAAAGTTTAATAACTTCTCGATCTAAACAACTTTCATCTTGGTCAAAAGTTCATACAACATACCGGTAGAAAGATTGTTCACAAATCTTATACATCTCTCTTCTTGTTTTAGAAATTATATGAGAGGTGTATGATTTATAAACACTTTTAGTACCACTTTGTTATATAAACAAATGATCAAAGTAAAAGTTGTAGATCTTTAGAAGTTATACAACTTTGTAGTTCAACACTTTTTAATTTGATTTCGTTTAGGGCTGTTTTAAAAATTTTCTTTGCCGAGTGTTTTTAAAAAACACACGGCAAAGAGAGGTTTTTGCCGTATGTTTTTCTTTGACACACGGCAAAGACCTCTTTGCGTGTGTCAACTTTTGACACACGGCAAAGACCTCTCTTTGCCGTGTGTTTTTCTTTGCCGAGTGTTATTTTTCTATTTGCCGTGTGTTTTTAAAAAAACACTCGGCAAAGAATCTTTGCCGTGTGTCCCGAGAAAAACACACGGCAAAGAGCGTGACACACGGCAAAGAGCGGATTTCCAGTAGTGCTAGATACAAAGACCTTAGGTAGACCATTGCAATGGTGAAGAACATAGGCATGCGCAATATCTAAGGCTTAACCCGGAGCAACGATGAAGATGGTCTCCACACACAAGCATCATCGGGCGACGATCGAGGAAACCACCTGATGGTGGCAATCTCTGATGGTGGTGACTTCCTCTAAGAAGTGCATACGTAGAGGGCGCCATCGTCCACCCTCCTAGATCTGCAATGACATCGAGCGGTGCCCAATGCAGCAGTCCCTATGCTGCTGGGGAGCCAGAGCCCCTGGCCTGCCACAGCGGTGACGCGGGGAGCTAGCCAAGGCCCGGGGATCGGAGCCAAACCCCCGGCGGCCAAGGCGGTGGCGCGGGCAGGAGCCCACACCTGTGTATTAGCGGTGACACCAACAAGCTCATCTTCGGTGGCCCCATGGTGTGCGGAGGCCAAAGCGTCATCGGTGCCAGCACGACGAGAGTGGGCGGTACGACTAGCTGGGTGCTTGCGCGACGGCATGACAGCCAGGGTGAGACAACACTATTGGCCCTTTAGACTAAACATATTTTCTTTTCGAACACTAAGATCTAAATTATACTATAAATAAACGGTTAATGAAATAAAATATTATTTAAAACCTAATTTGAAGCTATAAAGATTTGAAGATCTATACGCTAAATAAAATGATGAATGCGCTACAAGTTACTAAGGGCATGTACAGCCCGTCGATTGCTCCCATTGGTATAGCAACCCTTTTGCGAAAAGACCCCGCGTCTGCCCACCGATGGGCTTCGTGTCGCCTCCGTCCCATTGCCCGAGGCCAAGTCGACGAATCCCCGTGCGTTGTACGCGTCGTCTTCACGAAGCGACGGGGCGCTGGGATCCCGCACGGGGCGCGTGCGCGGGAGTTCTTCGCGCCAAATCGAGGAGGCAGGGGAGGAAGGAAGGGAGAGGGAGGCATCGCGGAGCTCACCGGGGAAGGAAATCCGGCCACAGCCCGCCTGACGACGCCGGATCTCAACGGGAAAGATCAGCGACGCCGGGGCGCCGGCGTCCCGAGGCGCCGCAGGCGAGGACATTGCTCGACGACCGGGGGGAGAGGCCTCGTTCGCCGGCGCGACTCCACGCCGGTGATTCTTGGAGGCTGCGGAGCACGGAGGCGTCCACGAGCAGGGAGCGTGCCCCTGTAGCATGCCATCGGTGTGGCTGCTGCTAGCTGGCCAGCACAACCAGAGAAGCTGGGTGCGCAAGCAGGTCGCGTGAGCGGAGGACGGCGTTGTCACGGACGGAGAAGACGAGCCTGGCAGCATCGAGCTCGCCGGAGGACAACATGTTGAGCATCAGGACGCGACAGCAAAGAATGTGAGAAGCTAGGTGCATTTTGGTCCGCTCAAGTTGTCAAAAGAATGGGAAAACAAGTTACTAAATTATGGATCAACAAAATGGCATTCGAGAGGAACAAGGGAGAGGCCACACAATGGTATACACAAATACATTCGTAGTTGATCTTAAGCTACATGTAAAACATTAAACAGTTTATAGACGGTTTTTTCTGTCTGTGGGTTGTATGAAGTGTCTGACATCTGTCTGTATGCTAAAATCGAGGTTTTACAGACGACCTTCCGTCTTTGGGCTGTACATGCCCTAGTCAATCACTGCTTCACAAAATCACGAAGCAGCAACCATCAAGGCGCTCGGCGATATCGAGATGGCGAGTTGGTGTTACTGCATGCCATGATCGTGGCTTGTGCTGGGCTACTGATGCCCCACGTGGTGGTCGGGAGCAGAAGATCCGGCCGGCGGCCATGTGAGTGACGATTTAGCAATTCAGAATCATATTTCTGTGCCCTCCTGATCCCTTGACCGCTACCTTCAGATCCCCACGTCCCCGAGACGACTCCGACGTGGCGCAGCGGCGGCCTCGCGAAGGCAGAACAAGACAGTTCGTGTGCTGGTTACTTGGTTGGAACTATAGAATTTCAAACGGGCCGCTCAACCCTAACCCGACCCTATCCCGAAGTGGCCCGGGCCCGATGCGGCCCAGCCCTATCGAGGCCCGATGACTTTTAGTGCCGGGCCAGGCCGTGCCACCGTGCCGACCCAGCAGCCCAGGCCCGACACTAAGGGCATTTTATAGTGTCGGGCTGGCACGGTGGCCCGACTGGCCCATCAGGCTGGTGCCGGGTCGTCGGGCTCCGTCGGCCCATCTCCCCTACCCTGCCACGCCGTTGAGCGGCGCCGGCGTCGGCGACCGGAGAAGAGAATGTGAAGGAGGGAGGAAAGGAGCGGCGGCGGTGCGCTCAGAAGTGGGTGGAGGCATTGCCCCCGCAAGCATATCTTGGCCGGGGCAGAGGCGGCGGCCGGGCGCCGGCGCGGTTGGAGGAGGGGCGACGACGGCGAAGGAGGGCCGGCGCGGCGGTGGCGGAGGGGGGCGTTGCCCGGCGCGGCAGCTCCCAGCGCTGGTTCGCGTCGTGACTGTCGGCGGGGCGCGACTCTGTCCTGCCCCCGACGGCCGCGTCCTGGAGAGCCTATGGGGGCGTGGTGAGAGAGGGGCCGGCGGGTGAAGGAGGGATGGGGCGGCAGCCGGCGCAACTAGCAGGAGAGAGGGGCGGCGGGGTGAGGGGTTGGGATGACTGGTGAGAGGATAGGGTTAGGGGTTGATGGGAGTGGGTGGCTGGGTGGGCCGGTTGGGAGGAGAGGGGAGGGGAGTCGGAGTGGGCCTTTAACAGGCTTTTGCTGATACGTCGGGCTACTTTCGTGCTTGAGGGCGGGCCGCAATCGTGTCGTGCCTCGGGCCGAGTCTACGTGCCTGGGTGGTGGTTAGGCACTAAGAGGTCATCGGGCCAAGTCGACCCTAGGCACTATCGATCGTGCCTAGGGCCATGCTAGTGTCGTGCCTCGTGGCCAATTGTGTCTGGCTCATTTGAAATTCTATAGTTGGAACTTGAGGGCCTGCTGCTTACATATGAGCTGTTGGGCCGCCTGCCGTCGCCTTTGGTGCATGGGGCCTAAGCCCGTCCGGCCGGTGTGGCAGCCGTGGCGACATCCACCAGACGAAACAAGGCTGGCGGCCACAAGGGGGAGATCTCGGCTCCACCTCCCAGGAGTTCCGAGCGCGTCTTTGCCGTGTGCGCGTGATGATGTTCCTTGTGGGATTTTTGGGAATGGGTTTTGGTTCGATGCAATTTTTTTCTGGATGTAAACAAACGCGGTGCGTTGGTTCCTGAATGAATGAAATGAATAGACGAAAACATTTACCATGATTTCCTCTTGTGAAATGGCTTTGCGTATTGCATTCTCGAACTCGATTTTGTTTATCTCTATATATACTATACTACCATTAATCGCGCAAGGGCGACGTCGACAGACACGGTGATTCTGCCGGCCGAACCACCGATGCCCCGCTCGCCGTGGACTCCAGCCTCGCGCCTCGCGCGGCTGTCATCGACCCTGCCCTCGCGCCCGGCACGTCAACCCTCGCCAACACCGCCACCGTGACGCTGTCCCCATCGATGGTGAGGTAAGCCGCGTGCAGCGGCACATTGGTTCTGTCTCCCTCCGCCATGTCCTGAACCCCTCTCCCTTGACGCCGTCCGCTGCGGCACCGCCGCTACCGCCACAGCCCCTCCGGGGACCCCCACTGGTTCAGTGGCCCTGGATGCCATGCCAGCAAAGCGGGCACTCTACCTCGCTGCCGCGGGTACTGACTCTACCTACCTCCCATCTTCATTTAGGTTGGTTCCAATTAGTCTTCGCTTTCAACCTTTCTTCAAGAGTAAAGGGTCATGTGGTCTTAGGCCTTGTGGAGCATAGTTGACACGGCTAAGATGTAGGATTACAGTGGGTAAATGGTAGGAGACGACGAGACGTTACTTAGGGATACACTGTCACTGTTTCTTTTGTTGTTACTTCTTACCTGTGTGTTGTTTGCCTATACATGAACAACCTAGAATTTGATATTGATATTTCTTAGACTATCTGCAAGGGATAAAATCTTTTGAAGATCTTTTGCAGGAAATGCCTCTGCGGTGTATGGGTTGCTAACCTGAATGTAATAGCTAGTTCTTAATCTTCAAACTGGCGATGTTTTGGTGTGCTGTTCGTTCCGGTGTTGGTGGAAACTTAGACAGAAATCTCGGTATCTAGACATGTTTTAGTTTAGTTTTTGTAAACATAACTCTTGGTGCTGTAATTTCGTTATCTTGATAATGAAATTCGAGCATGGGCCTTAGTGGGAAAAAAATCTGCAAGAGGAACTTAAAGAAACAAGGTTTATGCATTATTATGTGGTAACCTGAAATCTGATTGAAAATGTTCGTCATCAAATGCACTCTTGTGATGAGTTGATTCTTTCTTCATTGCATCTGGTTAATTGCAGTTGTTAGTGTTGAAATGGCAGCCTGTAAAGTCTATTGCAATGGAATGTTAGTCTTGATCCACTAACATGCCTTTTTCCAGTTGTGTTTGTTTTCCTATATAATTGTTAGTAGGGGATTTTAAGTAATAACATGGTAACGTATTCTAATGCATTATCAGTATAATTTTACTGCTGTTTTCTGTTCTTTCTCTGAACTAGATCAGCTGATGTTTTTCATTCGGAGTGCTAGCATGATTTCTACTCTCTGCATATGGACTCGTTCATTTTGCTTCTCTGTGTCTTAGTTTGATGGTCATATTCTGTCTGAACTTACTTATTGCGAATATCGATCATATAGTTCTTACTTTTACAACTTTTTAGATTGCTTGTATCATTGATTTCATAATGCAAATTTTAAGAACCACGTTGACATAGTGGGCCATGGTGGTTGTTCTTAAAGAAAATACGTGTGGCAGTGTGAATTTGTTGGTAACTTGAGTAAAGCAATCATATGAATTGTTCCTCCAGTTGCCTTGTAGTATACCCGTAAGAGAAGTTCTTATTTCCTAAGCAGTCCTTATTTCTCAAGTCATTCAGCTTCTTACAGGTTGTTACTGTTGAACATCTTTAACTTTTTTGCTGTGGTGACTAAGCTTTTTGGACAGTGTTCGTCGAAGCCTTTGTAGCACCTTGAACAAGTCCCTTATTTCTTACATATTTTGGAGGATTATTTCGTTTCTCTTGGTATAATGGCTCGGATGAGACATGCTTTTCTTGGAAAGGACAAGAATTTTTTTCTTACAAATCCTGATTGCTGGTGTTTTTGTGCCAATCCAATCCTGCAAAGGCCAAAATTCAATCACATTTGAATTTGATTTTTCTTATTTCTTCTGACATTTTAGGTGAAACTTTGAAAGGGAAAGCTCCTTGGGGTGCACCATGACATTTTTTAATATTGAAATATTGAATAGGAAGATCTGATAGATTCCTCAGACTTGCTTTTGTTTCTTTGTCTGTTTCTGTCGTCTGATCAAAGCAAAATACAGTTCAGTGGATGATGATAACACAAGTAAAATACAGTTATCAATGTCTGATTCCTTCATAAGGGTGCTGAGAATACTTTGATCTGACACATTGTGTTGCCCTTTCGTTTTGTTCTTTAGATTACTTTATACGAAGTTCTTTTGTTGGATCTTGGCCTTTGATGACCTGATGGTAAGATGGTTGCAGAACAGGTATATTTGCCTGATATCTGTTGATATTTGTCATGAACTTGGATGATCTGAAGCCATTTAATCAAGCATGAACTCTATTTGCTGCAAATTTGCTTCTTGATACCCATTCGGTTGCGTCTGTAGTTGGATTGACGGTGAACAGCTGAGTGGCGACTCGGTACTATTCAAGCTCAGTGGACCAAATCACATGTCTATGACTAAATTGAGATTAATCTGTGTACCGATTATCCTACTGAACCGAGCCATCTGAGATTTCTTTCATCCTGATTCATATCGATTTTGTAGTGGGGGAGGAGGTTGCGATGGGGACAATCAAGCTCCCTCTTCTGAAGGCATTAAGGACGCTTGCAGGCAGAATCGAACCAATAAACCAATTTCCACCACTGAGTAACTAGATATCCCCTCTGATCTTTGTGGTTTTGGTTCGTCATTTTTTTTGTAGGTTTTCTTTCATAACTATGGGTAGTGAGAATTAACTGATAGATAATACAACGCTTCATCTGAGGCTAGCTCCGTGGGAATGAAGCAAGACTCCTTTACATTATGTGATAACTTTTGAAATCTTTGTGAATCAGAGGATGAAACCTTGGCATTGGATACCCTTTCTTTCCATCATGTTTAACATGTATTTTGCTACTGAAATGTGGCTTAGACAATGTATCTATTATTTTCTTACCATGTTTCAATAAATATTATTTTGTTTAAAAATTGTACGCCCGTAGCATCGCACGGCCTTCACCTAGTCCTACCGTTAATTTAGGATGGTATATTTGATAAATTGGTAGTACTAGTGTAGATACTCCAGTAACAGGTTTGATCAACAACAGATGAAGATCAATTGCAGTTCACGCGTCAGTCAATCACTCAATCCCCTTTTATATTACCTTAAAGGAGATAGATAAGGAGTTGATCCCATATTCACCTAACACTTATCCTCCCGGTTTCGCTAGTATGTGAGCACAGAAGTTCAGTCTGATGAGTTGGCCCTGTCCTGCAATGTCTGTTGACATTCTCGGTTCAGCGTGGAACCAGTGTTACGCTGTCTGAAACTAAGACATATGATCGTTCCTGTCCACTTCATTGCTTGTTCTGATCATGTTGATATTGCTTTTTGCACTTACTGTGTAATTTCATGAAAGCGACGCAGAAGACGAAATGTAACATTCAGAAAAAAAATCAGTCTGATCTTTCGTTTTGAACAGGTATAGTATTCACGCGATCCAATCTCTGTTGACAGTACCAGAGAGAGCATATGGAGTAGTCATGTCTGGTTATTTTATTACCCTGGGGTTGGACCGGTAACAAGTTTATATAAGGGTGGTATCTATCTGATTACAGTGTGATTCGATTACACACTACCATAAACAAACGCTTGTAACGCGATTTAATACCGGCCGTAATTTGATTCCGTTACATTTCGACGAACCAAACACAATCTAGTGCAAATGTAAATTTTCCAGTAGAAAAAACTCAAGGCCCACAACTAATTAAATCACACATACACGCTAACTAAGTCAAGTGCCATCAGTAACAGAGAAATGAAGTACCAGCCGCAGCATAAATAGTCGGGCCGGCCTCGCAGCGTCGCCCAGCTCCACCACGCCTCCACGAGATCCTCTACCATCACGCCCACTGATGTGTCTCTGCCTCGCGCACTAGCTCCATCCTCCAGTTCTGTGTGGTATATGTCACAGCTTTGCTTGTCGTCGTCGGTGTTATGTTAGCATGTCATTCATGTGGTTCTTTGTTAGCAATCCTAGCATCTAGCATGTATCCTGTTCCTGTGTCTGTGTCTCTTGGTTTGTCAAGCAGTTGAACTGTCTAGCAGAGTAGCGTGCTTGTCATTTGCAATGTGCAAATATCTGTCCGTGTGTGCCATGCAATATGCGCCACCCCTTTCATTTGCAAATTGTCATATTTTTATTTTGCTTTGCACAAATGAGTACTACGATTGCAGTTCAGCCGATCCATTACGGACGGGCGCATGCGATAGTAAGATTTAGTGAGCCAAAATTAAGGTGACAAGGAAAAGGTCCTCATGCGCTAGTGGGTTCAGTACGTGATGGAGTGAAGCAAGAGCAACTGATGTTACTAGCAGTACAAGAAAAAAGAACTCTGCCCTTCCATCTCTTGGATAAATAGAGAGGGAGGGCAGAGCTTTTTTTTGGTTTTTTCATCTTTTCATCAAAGAGTTGAACAATGAAGATAGATGGCAAGTGCTTGATCGATTTGATCAGGTCGTGTAGGAACAAGGTTCAAATCGTTCGTTCGTTAGGATGCCTCAGCTGCATACATCACTGCACTTCCACTTGACACCTATTTAAACGGCTCGTCTCGCCGCAACCTTATCCCATTTCCATACTTTTGTCGCTCCATCCCCGTATGGGTGGAGAACCCGTCGCTGTCTCGGCTGTGCTAGCGGAGGCTCTAGGGAAGTCGGAGGAGAGAGCACTCATCTTGGGGTGGGCTTACTACTTATATGCTTTCAGCAGTTATCCTCTCCACATGTAGCTCGTACTGTACGGGTAGTAACTGGACTAGTGAGTGAACCAGTAGAAGAACCCGGTGAGGAAGGGAGGTCAGGTGGGTGGCTGCAAACCGCCCTCATCTCGGAGCTGTCATCAGCTCGTAATCGTGGCACTTGTCCGTTACAGCATTTTGGTCTCGTCCCGCGCGCCCTTAAGTGGGCCATAAGAGTTGGGGAGATCGAGTTCCGTTGCAGCCAGTCAGCTACAAAAACTGAACTGGCCGACCTCACTACGGGAAACTGGGCGTTTGCCGTGTGCCAGGTGCACACGGCAAAGCCTGAAAGGCACACGGCAAGCCGTGTGCAAAAGGCTTTGCCGTGTGCAAAATGGCACACGGCAAACCCTACGACGGCGAAGCCTTCTTTGCCGTGTGCCAGATCACGGGCACACGGCAAAGCGCCGATCTGGCACACGTCAAAGAGCGACACACGGCAAAGTTTTGATCCCAAAAAACGCAAAATAAAATAGCAAAACATTTTATTTTAACGGGGGAAGGACCCAATCGGCCATTTCCCACTGTCGCAAGTCGCGCATTTTTCGCGGAAAAATCGCGCGCTACGCGGCCGGTGGGGTTCGAACCCGCGCCCTCCCCTTCACGCGTAGCCTGCTCTACCACTGCACCACTCGAGTCTTTGCGTCCATATCCCATTTTGATTCCCCTCATATTAAACTTTTTCGAGTGTAAATTGTTTATTTGAGGCCCTAAATGACTTCAAATAAAAAAGTTGTGAACTACAAAGTTTCATAACTTTTCAAGATCTACAACTTTCGTTTTGGTCAAAAGTTCATCCGAGGTCGTTTATAGAATTTGAATTTCAAAATCGTCAACTCTTTGCCGTGTGCCCAGATCCAGGGCACACGGCAAACAATTTCAAAATTGCTTGCCGTGTGCCCTGGATCTGGGCACACGGCAAAGAGTTGTTTGCCGTGTGCCCTGGATATGGGCACACGGCAAACATTTTCTGCCTAAACAAAAAAATTTAAAAATATCAAACGGATTCAAAAATAATCAAATTTGGTTATGAACCAGTCTAAGGTGTATGTAGACTATACAAAATGAGTTTTGTTGTAAAACAAAATTTCAATTGTCACGTTGCTTCAAATCACAACATCTCTTTCACAACTCTTAGGATCTTCTCCCGAGAAGCTTCGGTTTGTAAAGGGGCAATGCGTCAACTTGCTCGAAACCTTCTACATTTTTTACCATAGCCTCTATGTATGAAAACATGACATTACGCCAAAATTTATAATTTTTTGACCTTTTTTGTATTTTATAAAATTTTTAAATGAACCGAGCCCAAATTCGGGCACACGGTAAGCAAACAATATATTCAAAATTTGATTCCATCTAATGGACATGGCATCATATTAGTCTTAAGAATCCGAATAACATTTTTCCAAACATTACATTACATTATTCGAAACACTTACAGTTCACATTTGCCGTATCGGCAAAACTGAAAATAATGATATAAAATAATTAATATAGCAAACAGACCAAAAAACATCCACAAAACTAACATGGAATAATACATGGACAAAGAAGTTAGCAAAAAAAATTTGGAGGCAAAATTCAATTTTTTGCAGCCTGTTTGCCGTGTGCCTGCATGTGGCACACGGCAGCCGTGTGCCTGCATGTGGCACACGGCAAACAAGCCTGTTTGCCGTGTGCCAGTTGTTTGCCGTGTGCCACGTGTCAGGCACACGGCAAACAGGCTTGTTTGCCGTGTGCCCGCGAGGTGGCACACGGCAAAGCCCTTGACACACGGCAAAACACGGGATTTCCCGTAGTGCCTGTGGTGCGTGCGTCGAGCCAGTGTGTCATCATATCAACCTCTTGCTTGCTTGGTCCGCGGCGTGGTGCCTGCAGCCAAACTGTGAGGCCTGCACGCCACGAGCAGCTACTTAATTCTAGCTAGGACGGGACCAGCAGCTGCCTCAAGCCCGCTAGCTTGAATCGGATCGAGCAGGCAGGTCATCACAACATCGCAGAGACGCACACGGCAGCTTCCCTGCGCCACAAATACAGCCATCATCATCTACTTTGATCAAAGGGTTGATGGCTGAAAATAGAAGTTAATAATGGCACTCTACAAGAAATCATTTATTCTGTGACGGAACAATTTCGTCATAGATCGCTGAAAAACCGTCATAATACAGTGTCAATGACGGTTTTAGAAACCATCATGGATTGAGCGTCACGGATTAAATCGCATCACGGTTTAACATAATCCGTCACGGATTGAACCAATCCGTGATGGTTTCTTACCGTCATAGATTGGCCTTGAGCCCGCACAGCCCAACCCAAGCCCAAAGTTGATGACGAAAATAAACATCATAAAATTCGTCACGGATAGAATAGCACGGTGACATGGCTGCTTACGTGGATGGTGATGTGGCTGCTTACGCGGATGGTGACATGGCAGCTTATGTGGACGGTGACATAGCTGCTTTTGCAGACGGTGACGTGGCTGCTTACACAGACAGTGACCTGACTGCTGACACAGGTGACGTGGCAGCTTACATGGACGATTACATCACGATATTTACAGCCACTAGACATGCCATAAAAAATGTGGCACACCAGTTCGTTTAGATTTTTCAAACCCATTTCAGAATTACTATACCCGCCCATGAAGCACATTTCAAAATTAACAGAATTAAATAAAGGCATCGCATGTAACAACCAGTACAAAGTGTCCAGCGGATCGCATGTTTGATCCAGCATCACATCCAGTATTACATGTTAAACTTGAAACCATAGAGAATGTGACGAGATTACATGTTACAATCCAGAACAAAATGTCTACTATGGTCTTGTGTATACACAACAAGCACCTTCTCTTTGTTCAATTCTAATTCTCCAGTTTCTCCTGAAATTAGGAGACCAATGATCAAAATGTGAAGAACTTAGTTTCTAAGCAAGAACTTAGTTTCAGGTTAGTCAACATGTGAAGGATATATAGTTAGCTGGTCATTCAAAAGAATTATTAATTAACTAGGCAGAACAGAAATGAACAGACAACAGAGTAACACACTAAATGTCTGGTAGTAACAGGGAACACACAAGGCAAGCTATACTACTAGCAGGGAACAAAGAACTTTGAATCCAGAAGGCTTGGTTTCACATCAAGTGACATTTCACAAGAATTCAATTCAATCCATCCATGCTGACCTGCTATTCTGAATCAAAGTGCAAACCTGATAACAGGTCCTGAGGCTGTTTCAGTACTTGTAAGCCAGCATTCTCTCCACCTCAGCTGAAAAGAAAAGGTCAAAAAAGCACATGCGCATATGTTAAGTTGTAGAGATTTCATAATTTTTCAAACTAATTTACTATTTTCTACAATTTAAATGAATTTTTGCATGCTTATTAAAAATAATTTCAAATTGAACTACATGTACATTAAATAAGATTCTAAAAATTGCATAAAAATTATGTTTAGGATTATATATTCTGCTAGAGGCCGCATCCGTGAAATAGATGAAGAATTCAATTGTTTGCTGTGGATAATTGAACCTTTTATATCGAAATTGACACATAATAATTCTAATAATATCTAATTTTGCAAAGAAAAACTCTATAAACTAAAATGGCAACATATTTTTGGTCCACAAGCTTGATACAGAAGTTTCAACTAATTTGAACAAGGTGAGGTTATAGATTGTTCATAGATAGATACATCTCTCACATAGTTCCATATAATTAAGTCAAACACTGAAGTTTGAATACCTTGTAATATTTTTGAACTTGTATATGTGTCAAACTTGGATAGAACCTCATATTTATATTAACTTTAAAATATGAAGCTATAATAGCAATTGTTATAGGAGAATAATTTTTGATTTGCTACTTTGGTAGAAAAAACAAGCCATATAAAATCAATGTAAGAAATAGCAATTGGAATGCCAAAAAAAGGCCATTAGTGAAAGTGCATGATTTTAGAAACAAAGAGAAAAAGAAATCATCAAATTGGAGTT